>MU223217.1:410529-445253 GCA_018584345.1 Thuja plicata
TTTGGTCAGAATGACTTCCATAGAAGATGCTTATCAATTTTCCACAAAGCTAGTACAAAAGCTATACAAAAAATCTCAAATCACTCTAAAAGAAAGAGGTTTGAGTGGAAGCTCTAGTGAAGGAGCTTATGAAGGAACAAATGAAGACCAAAAGAACAATAACGAAGATACCACAAATCTGTAATGCCCAATAATTGAAACACAAAATTGGACTTCTCACAACCTATTTAGTCTAATCAAAACATAACTAATATGCATTTTTTTTTAAAAACAGTGATACTACATTTATTAAAGCAACATAGTATCATTTAACTAAAATCTATGAAGACAATACATCTACCTTGATCAATAAGGTTGATTACAACATTCAAACAACAAATGTGTTATGCACTTTCATACCTGAGTTTCTATCTCATTCTTCTATGTTGTGCTCTTGTCCCAAGTACTTGAGCCTGCTTACAGGGCTACAGAACTAGATGTATAATATATGATCCATTAGTAGTTAGATACATGAACATAAAGACCATTCCCTCATTAACATATTAGATTAAAAAAATAAGGGAGCACTCACCTTAAAATTTGAACGGGAAAAGGAGTCTATGAGACATGAAGAAAGAGAAAACCAAACTTATCTCAGTGCTTTAAGGACAAGTTACCAAGGTCTTTTCAAGATAACCATTAGATAGCTCTCAAAAAGTTACATTCCCATTTAAACAAGTTTTCTCTTTAATTACTTAATGAACTTCTTAACCAAATACCATAAAGTGTCAATCAAAAATAAATTTCATAAATAAATGTATGATTATCATTAGATGTATTCCATTGGAAAAATAATAACAAAAGGAATGCTCTTCTCCCTTCCAAATGGCATCATGAGACCTCTGAGGTCCTAGCCAACCCCTGAGCAAGTAAAAGCATTATGCATCATTACTATCAGTGGCGAGCTTCATTTCCATGACACAACAACTCAATAGACAGGTTATCCATTAAGAACCCTAGCCACTCTAACAAACTTCATCCTAGACATCATTGTGTTAATACTTTCTATAGCATGTTGATATGACCTTCCATTATAACAATCTTAATCATGTTACATCTTTATGCTACGCAATCTAAATAAACATAATGATAATGTCCAATGAAGGTAAAGAGTCCCATCCTTTATTTACATTATTCCTTTCAAAACTAATAGATGATAATCATATTAGGAGAGTAAGCATTAATAATATTATAACAACTTTGAAAGAAAATACTATCATGACATATAACATTGATTATAATAGACTATGCAAAATTTACATGAGATCCCTAATGTTCAATGGTTAAAATCTATACTTAAGAAAGTGACTTATCCATGGAACTTCTAAAATAAGAGCTAGACATAATTATCCCACTAGATAATTCAAACACAAGTATTTATAATCTATAATACAATCAATTCCTCAAACCCCTCTCTTTCTAATTTATAGAATAATTATATTTCATTTTAGATTTGATAAATTTATGATTAAAAATAATACAAACATCAACTAGTAATTATGATTAAGCTAAGATAAATCACTAATAAGAGAAAAATGAATATGTCTGCAATAACTTCAAACTACCCAAGTCAAATTATTAACTCTATAAATGGGAATACTCTATAAGGCATTGAGAAAGGAATGACTGCACAACATTTTTACTAAGAGATTTCATTTCCTAATTTTATGAGATAAGAAAAGACTCAATAGAATAACTTTCTAGTTTCTAAGAGGTGGCTTAAAAAAATTAGCTTTCTAAAATTTTAGGAGATAAGCAAAGCCTTAGACTTCGGATTTCCTAATTGATTTTCATTTGAATATCATTGTTAAAAAATTCATAATATTAATTTAATAACTATATATAATTCTTAAGAATAAAAAGAAAGATTTATATTCCAGCACCTTCTTATCAAATTTCAGCAAAATAGCACTGACTTAAAATACTCATAACTTTCACAAATGCTAACCAATTTTAAAACTTCAATATGTTTCGGAAAGGGGAAGAAGTGTAGAAGAGAATCCATATATTTATTTTTTAAATATCTAAACCAAGTGTGAGTAGATTTATCTACACCCTATCTCACTTATTGATCTGAAAGACAGTTCATTCCAGACATCCAATTTTATCATATCTATTAAATTTTTCACTTATATGTAAATAACGCTTTGTATATGCCTATAATAATTTTTATTTAATATCTCAGATATATATATATTTGGTACAGGAGGTGTCCACTATTCTATGGATTTAGATTTCAAATTTAATGAGGTTAAAGTTATTTTGCCTCACTATAAATTAATACAGAAACATGAAATAAAGTTACAAAGAATATAATCTACTATGAATTTATAGGTTTTAAAACTTGAAATAATTAATTTCTTTAAAATAATGACTCATTGAAGACAAGGTTTCTAATCGCTGAATATATTTACAGTCAACAACTAAATAAGTTTTGATACCATATTTTTTTTATTTTTTTTTTAAATCTACTTAAACAAGATCCGTATAGATGGAGAATAAGGAATTGAGTCAAATCATACCTCAGAATTTCACAGGATTATTTGAAGATGGCTCCAAAATCCTTCACCTATTTCAAATCTTCCAATTTAGGCTTGAAATCAGCAAATATTACAGCTCCATGATTCCCAAGTTATGCACAAAAGAGATCAAAAATCAAATGGCAAATCTGAATCCATATTCTTTGTCAATGTCCTCTAAACTCGAGAAAAAATACGAGAGTTTTAGAACCAAGTATGACCATTTATCAACATAGGGGAAGATGTTGAGACATTTAGGAATGTCAGGTCACAATCACAACACTTGTAATTTATCAAAAAATTGTATGTTGCGAAGTTGGAGGGAAGGACAATCTAGGCTATTATATAGATCTCGAGAAATTTGTTCTCGCAGGGGGTTCTTTGTTGTATCTTGAACTATGCATTATAATTGAAGTTAGGTCTTTTCTAGTTTTGAAGCAGCATTGCAACTCTAATATTTTTGACATAAGACTTCTATGCCACTTGTTAATGAGTTGTATCTTTAGTCGGATTAATCCAATTGATAAAATCATATGCATAAGTGATCTCTATATTTTCCATTATAGATATCATCAGCATGACTAATAATTAGTGAGTTATTAATCATGTGTGTGTGTGTACACATGAGTGAAGTTAATATAATAATTATTAATCATGTTGTTGATATTAGTCATGCAAAACTAATGATATTAGTCATATCATGAATCGATAATGAATATCGATTATATTGATCATGTTGTTAGTAATTCATATCATGAATTGATAAAGTGTATCGATTATATTAATGGTGTTAATCAATAAAGAATATTAATTATGTTGTTGTTGTTAATAATGCTGATTATTGATATTGATATCAACCATATGATAATAAGTATCGAGTAGTATTATCTCATCGCTAGATAAAGATAACAACAAGGGTATCGATTAAGAATCGATAAGGCATTAATTAGTGAAAGGTTGTGAGAGCATATTTCATGTAGAGACATGCCTCTACGTGAACTTTGTTAACATGGTATAGGAGACATGTCTCCTCACTAATATATATAATATGATTGAAGTTATTTCAAATGTTAAGTACAAAAATCTAAAAGTGCAAGACAAATACTTGATCTCCTTCACATTATATATGCAGATTAAGATCAATTCACTTTGAATTAATAGTGTTCATTTATATATGAGCAGCAATAAACTTAGCAAGTTGCCCTTTGTATTTATCATGCAAGCCCTCAATGAAGAACATTACCTTCCTTTTTATGTCATGTCTGGAACCATGATGGAGATCCTCTAAAACTCATCAATGTAATGTTCCAAAGATCCACTCTGTTTAAGTTGGGCTAACTCCTTGTAATAGACCTCTATGTCTTTCCTATCAAAATGAGTGATCAATCTCATGCTGAAGATCTCATATGAAGCAATCAATCCATGATCCTGGGTGACAAGGTCGTGATGCCACCAATCATAAGCGGCCCCCTCTAGATGCATAGTGGAAAATTTAGTTGCCTTAGTCTCTGACATAGGCTTGAGGGTCAAGAAGGTATCGAGCTTGTGGATCCAAGCTCTAGAGGATGTCCTACCACTGCCATCAAACATAGGAAGAGTCAACTTGTTCATGGCATGTTTCAAATCCCTGTTCAGACCCCTAGGTCTCTTTTCTTGTTGGGCCCTGCCAAACTCTCTCTTTTGAGCCATATACTGAATGAAGATCAAGTCAACTTTGACATGGATGGGTAACATGTCCCATTCATGATGCATAGTCATAACATTCTCTGGAAGAATGTTTGTTGTATCAGGTTGTGCCACCTCTTCCTTTGCAACATTTTTTGTGAATGTAGGCATGAGGGGTCTGTCTGTAGTCTATGTGGGAGCTCTGGTAGCTCTAGAAGACCCTACTCTACTTCTTTCGCCACTATGATGGCTAGGGGGCCTCCTAGCTGTAACTGACAACTGCTCGATAACCCCTGTAAGCTGGTGTAACACATCAGCAATATGGTCCTGCCCAACACATATCTATCTCATTGTCTCCCTGGCCTCTCTATCTGCCTCATCAACCCTGTTCCCACCTGTGATAGCTTATTCCAAAACAAACTCCTCATTTTTTGTATGATTGGTCTCAATGTCAAACAATACTGAAGAATCTGTCTGTTCCTGTTCAACATTGTTATGACTAAATCAAAGTATCATGTGCCTGTTATGCATACCTAACTAGCACGGCTACTATTGTTATAACTAAAAATCTGAAAATGATGATCCCACTAGGATGGCAAGATCAAATTTGGCTCTGATACCACTGTAATGACCATGTTTGGGTCTGTACTGAAAGATGACTGTAGATAGTTGTCTACACACAACCCGCGTTAGGATGTCCTTCTATGTTGGGGACTTGTTGCTATGGTTGTGCCTCCCTCTACTGTTGTGGCTTTCTAACCACGTAGACCTATGCTTGGAGATTCACTTGCTTCACTAACTACGAACCACTCTTTACTGAGATCAAGAGCAACCTGTGGTGTTCAAAACTCCTCTTATTACTGTATTATATAAGTTGACTTTGCAAGGAATTTAATTCTTATAATGTTGTTCCAGACTTGATTGTTAACTTTCCATGTTAATCAAATATGAAATCTGAATGATTCCATCAATGCTAAGATGTTGGGACTACGTCCAACTTCTTTGAATTCTCCCAAGGGTTTCCATCCTTAAGGGAAATATAACCAGTCACAGATGCAACCAGAATTTTATATTCTTGTTTATAATATTTTCCATTGTGCCCCACTGACCTACTATGGAAGTGGGGTCATTACACGAGTGAAAATATGAGACTTCTCCTCCTACAATTTTTCCTATTACATCTGCTAACGCAAAGGAAGTCAAAATTTCAAATTATAATAACCATGAAGACAAGGAAAAAGGTCAAAGATCAGAATGAGAGGAATATAAAACTAGATGCCATTATTAATGAAGCTATCGATGCCTTATGGATATGTGGTTTCTAACACAGCTACAAAGAATGGAAATAGTTCCTTTCCAATTTTAACTTAAGGATTCAAAGGAAGCAAGCACAAAGACAATAGTATAGGATAGAGGAGTGAAAATATGAGACTTCTCCAAATATTTATCATGTTCCATCGGATCATGCAAAGGAAGTAGATATTCCAGGTTATAATAACAGTTAGGACATGGAAAACATAAACACACTATATTTTCTCGACACAAAGACTCTGGTTTGACACTTAGCAAAGATGTCATTGAAACAAATGTCATCGAGTTTGATAATATATTTGCCTTGTAGAGGGATGAATTCATTGATCGAATAGTTAAATTTACCTTGTCTTCATCCTGTTTCCTTACACGTCACTAGTTGCCTTGATAAGTTCAGGAATATTATGGTGCCACTTGTCATTGGAAGTTATTTGTTAATATCAAACTAAGAGTATTGATCATACCTTGATCATCAGCCTGCACTCTAAGACGGTAATCATTAATAATGTCGTGCTCATAACAAATAAAAGTAAGCCATCTAATTGCTAAACAAAGACAATGACTACCATAAAAAAAATTTGCTCAAATAAATGATATTTAATAAATGATGAAGACAACGATAACGAAAATAACCTTATTCTTTTATTTGTCAGTCTAAGCCATAGTGGCAGCTGGAAAGATATTGATGAGGTATGTATGTTATTAAATCACGAGGCAAAAAAAATAGAGGTGTGTTTTGAAAATTTCTCTCAGATAGAATACTATGTTATGATCTGCTTATGGTAATTGAGAAGAATAATATGGTAAGTATATAAGGAGCATGCTTTGAACAAAAGACACCTTGACATATAAACAAGAATGATAAAAAGGTTGATGCAAATCATAGTGCTGAAATGAAAGGAAAGGATTTGACATGGGTTAAAGATAGATCAAACACAACACATTGAGGATTGAAAACTATGATCAGATTCTTTGTCATGAGAAGATGATATATTTATAATCTGAGATCTATTTCTTTATACTCTGACATACACATGAATATACATGTGTATTGTTCATTCTAAATATTCAGTTTGATATAATAGCCTCTTTTAATTTTTGTTTGAGACAGAACTTTATTATTTGTTTCACTGGTTTAGTAGTGTATGCTGTGAATCACATTCTTTTGAATATATACTGGTGATGTGGAGAATTGGCTCATATGATTGTAACAGAAAACTTCTGAAAGGTGTTTGGTTGCAGAACTGCTAAGGAAAATCTATTTTAGATTGTGGTTATTTGGCAGGGAAATATGAACCATTTAGATAAATGAGATATTCAGTTCATTCTTGAAAATCACAAAATTGCAATTGCATCAATATGTTTCCAAAGTTGAATTGAGAGATAGTTTGTTTTCAAATCATTTGTAAGTTGTAACTTAGAGGCAAAGAGGAATTGGAGATTTCAGTTTAGCATGGTACAAAATGTCAGTAAAGGCACATGTAAAGGATAAAGGTTGAAATCACCAGAATTAGAAAGAGTCAAGATTATTGTGGAGATAAAGGAAATGTGCATATTTTCATGCAAGCAGCAGTTAATGGGTTAAATAAATAGTTGTGTTGTCACTCTTCTTTCAATGCACATTAGGACAACTTGAAAACATTTAGGGATCAGTTGGGGAGTTATGGCACAAGCAGAGAGCATATTTAGAGGGCAGTTAAAGAATTGAAGATAATGTCAGACTTCTTCATGTCCAAAGCCACTACAAGCTTATTTGACATTTAGAGAACAAGGATAAATCTTTTCCAGATCCTAGAAGTGGAGATACATGAGGTCAATAGCATGACACTTGTAATCTTTCATAAATTCATATGTTTCAAAGTTGGAGGGAAGGACAATCTAGGATGTTATAGACACCTCGAGAAATTATTTCTGGTGGGAGTTCTTTGTTGTATCTTGAACAATGCATTGTAATTGAAGTTAGTGCTTTTCTAGTTTTGGAGCAGCATTGCAACTCTGAAATTTTTGACATAAGACTTCTATGAAACTAATAAAAACTACCTTTTTTATCAATAAAGATCCATTTTCAGCCTTTTCATAAGCTATATTTTGTAAAATAATATGAATGAGTGATCTTTCCTATGAAAAAGTATCTTATGCCTTATTTTTCATATAATGCTCTTTGCATTTATACACTGGTGCATCTTTTTGTGGCGTGTGATTTGTGTTTATCATATTTATGACATTTTAAACTGTGAAACCTTTTCTCTGAAATGCTTATGTAGAAATATGTATTTTTGAGTTGTGTGTGCTTTATTGGTTCTTTCATCCTATTGTAAAGCGAGAAAAGTGTGCAAAACACTTAAAATTGGGCTTTTTAGCTTGTATTGCATAAGGGAAATACTTTCTCTATTTTGCAATGGTTCATTACTTATAATGGGGTCTTTAACCCCAACTGCGTATGAAAACATGATGAGGTTCTTGCATATGCATCTTAGAAGAATGTATGAGATGGAAATAGAAAGAACAACAACAAAAACATAAAAATCTAAAAATGAAATGAAAGATTTGCATAAACAAGAACAAACATAAATATATACAAAACTGGGAAAGAAATCCCTAGAAATTTACAAAATAACCTTACCTCTCTTGAGAAATGCAAGGGAAACAATCTCTCAAATCTTGAAGAAAATTTGTATCAAATCCAAAATATTTCAGATTTACCAAAAATCTCAAGATTGGAGTTATATAAGCAAGGAATTTAAATAAATCCCCTTGCTAAATCAATGCATATTCAAATCAAGAATGATTTCTTGACAAGTGTTTATGGTTGAGAAATAAAATGCACATTAATATTGACAAGAAAGAATTATTCAAACCTGAAAATGTAGATGCATGCACAAGGATGGGATTTTTCCTTGCAATCAGATATGAGACACTTGCAATCAATGCCCTACTTGCTATTTTTTATGAAGAATACCCAAAAACGAGCTTTTGAATAAAAAATACAGCCCCTTTAATGCATGTTTTTGTTGGTTAAACTCAAAAATGTGATACATCCAATGAATGACATGTTTGAGCACTTCAAGGCCCAAAATGGGTTTTCAATCTCCATTTACATATAACTTTGATGACGTTTTTGTTGTAGATGACTTAAAACAGGCTTTGGAATGCCCACAAAATACAAAAACCTAGGCGTTTTTTATATCCAGTGCCAAAAACGGGCTTTGGAATTCCCAAAACATGTAATGAATAACAAGTCCCCAAAAATGGGCTTTTTAGCCTCCAACGCATATGTATATGTACTCAATATGTCCGTTGTCAGGTTTTTATATGCAAATGTACAAAGTTTAAATAGAGTTTTTAAAATTGACCCATACAGATTTTTATAAAGCCATTACATATTTAAAAACTCAATATTTAAAACTTCCTAAGTGTAAAAGGAATTTTTAAAAGCCATTGCATATCATCTAGAAGTAATGACGAACTTTTCCATATGTATTGCATGTAAACATCGCCACTTCTACATGCACATAGGTTTCTCATATGTAATTTCAATTTTAATGAGGAGATATGTATTGAGACTTTAAAAGTACACATTTTGATTAAAAATTAATTAAAATTTCACATATTCTAATGAGAACATATTATAATGGGGTTTTTAATCCATTGTGAATGAAAAGCCCACCACATGAAATATTTTAATCAAAAAATAAGGATATGCAGTCAGGCCGAAAAAGCTCACTTTACACAGACAACTCCGATTGAGGCCTAAGATAGCTCGAAACAAGTGGAATTGAAAACACAATAATCCTAAGGCAAAAACAAAACCAAAATCAAACAAAACACCTAAGAAAATGACTTAGAGAGCTCATTATATGAAATTTTCCATAGGGTTGACCCAATTTTGCGAATATAAAATTGAGGACAACATGTGCAAAATTAAGAAATGGAGTATATTTCTTAGAAATCCGATGAATATAGTGTTTGGTCTTGATCATTGTCGTGAAAGGTTGACAACACCTCGAATAGCCTTGTTGGGTAATGTATATTTCATGAGCCAATAGTTGTGATTCATCGTGTCTGCGTGTAAAGGAAACTGGCGAGTCACATAGCCATTGCTCAATACCATGACACAATGGGAAAGAAGTGTATCAGAAGCTTGGAAATTCCATCTCAGTAATGTAGAGTTCATACCCGATAAGAAGTTGGGAGCTCTGATTTATCCTGGCAAAAATCTATCTCACAACTTAAACACTCCTAAAAGACTCCTTTTGAGAGAAGCTTCATAGACAATGTCTCAGCTAAAATGATGGTTAGCACTCATCACATTTTGTTCAATGGACTGGTAAAAATGAGTGTATCTTTCTACCAGCTGGAAAGAATTGTATTAGAAGCTTGAAAATTCCAGCACGGTAATGTAGAGTTCATACCCGATAAGAATTTGGGAACTCTAATTTATCCTGGCAAAAATCTGTCTCACAACTGAAAACACTCGTCAAAGACTCCTTTCAAGAGAAGCTTCATATACAATGTCTCCGCAAATATAATGGTTAGCGTTCATCACATTCTATTCAATGGACTGGTAAACACGAGTGTATCTTTCTACAGACCGTCTCACGGGCTGTAATCATTCAGGAGTAGATTACAATAGATGTTGTGTGCCTCCCTATTTCAAAACTGTTATAATGAAGTCAAGGTGTTTTGGTTGATTACCAATCAAGTTCAGTAATCTGTACTGGAGGGGAAAACAAAATATGGTGCAAATCTTCATTTTATCTAATTTCTCTAAACATTTAATTTGTAACACTAAGAATTAACTGCAAATATTTATTGTTGTTACTTTCATTCTCTCACTGAAGTTATCATTCTGTTCGTGGGAATTCAAATGTAGAATTATTGATGTTAAAATCAAAACTGTAGTGCCATTACTGAGTAATCAATATGTAGGCCATCTGAAATTTCTCTTAAATCAAAGCAACCACACTTTTTGTCAAAAATGATTAAAATATTGAGTGGTTACTTAGTTCATGACAGTTGTTTGACAAAAACAAATTCTTAGCAAAGCACAAAGTTTGGGTTAATATCGTGTAGGGGATATTACACATTGGCATCCATCAAAGACTATTTAGTAAACAAATATTGTAAGCCCAAAAAGTGTGCATTCAAATAGAGGTACCACAAACAAACTGACAACGTCTAATGTCTTTGATGTCAAATAAACACGTCTTTAGACCATATCATCTGACTTCCATTTTAACTCACGGAAAAAGCAATAAGTGTTAAAGAAAAATATATCTCATACAGACGTGAGATGATTGTTAGGAGTTATGTCTTAATAGAGGTTCATGAATGACCATGCTAACAATGTTTATTCGTCAAATCTAAGAATCGTTGTTTTAACTTGTTGATGACAAAATGGAGATATTTTGATCGTATTTTTGAATGTCATGATTTCTGTGTATGATAGGCAAAGGAATTTGGACGAAAAGGAGTATTACATATTTATAAGCTCACTATATTTGCTCGACAGCAGGACTCTAGTTTGACACTTGGCAAAAGATGTGGTTGAAACAAATATCATCGAGTCTGGTGATATATTTGCTTTGCAGAGAAATGAATTTATTGATGGAATATATAAATTTAGCTTGTCTTCATTCTGTTTTGTTACACGTCAATAGTTGCTTTGACAACTTCAGGAATATTATGGTGCCACTTGTCATTGGAATTTATTTGTTAATATCAAACTAAGAGTATTGATTATACCTTGATCATCAGCCTGCACTCTAAGGCAGCAATCATTAATAATGTCGTGCTCATAACAAATAAAAGTAAGCCATCTAATTGCTAAACAAAGAAAATGACTACCATATAAAAATTTTGCTGGAATAAATGATATTTAAAAATGATGAAGACAACGATAACAAAAATAACCTTATTCTTTTATCTGTCAGTTTTAGCCACAGCTGCAGGAAGGTATGCTGTGATGTGTAAGTTCAATAACTTTCCAACCGATGGCAGTTGGAGACAAATTGATGAAGATATTGTATATTTATGTTGCATTCGATTAAAATGAGAGGTATGTATGCTTTGAAATCTTGAGGCAACAAAATAGAGGTATGCTTTGAAAATTTCTCTCAGATAGAATACTATGTTGTGATCTGCTTATGGAAATTGAATAGAAGAATATGTTAAGTATATAAGGAGCATTTTTTGAACAAAAGACAGGTTGCAATATAAACAAGAATGATCAAAAAGTTGATACAAATCATAGTGCTGAAATAAAAGGAAAAGATTTGCCACGGGTTAAAGACAGATCAGATACAACACGTTGAGGATTGACAACTATATTCAGATTCTTTTTCATGGGAAGAGGTGATATAATTTTAGTCTGAGATCTATTTCTTTGTACTCTGACATACACAGGAATATACGTGTATTGTTCGTTCTCAATATTAAGTTTGATGTAATAGCCTCTTCTAATTTTTGTTAGAGACAGAACTTTAATATTTGTTTTACTGGTTTAGTGGTGTATGCTGTGAATTACATTATTTTGAATATATACTGGTGATGTGGAGAATTGGCTCATCTGATTGTAACAGCAAACTTTTGAAAGGTGTTTGGTTGCAGAACTCCTAAGGCATTTATTTTAGATTGTGGTTATTTGGTAGGGAAATAAGAATCATCTTGATAAATCAGAGTTTCAGTTTATTCAGCAAAATCACAGAATTGCAATTGCCTGAATTTGTTTTCAAATTTGAATTGAGAGGTAGTTTTTATTCAAATAATTCTTAAGTTGTAACTGGGTCCGTGCTCAGACAGATTGAGTGGGAGATCAAGTTGTGAAACAGAATGGCGGGCAAGTATGCAGTGATGTGTAAGATAGTTTAATAACTTTCCAACTGATGGCAGTTGGAGACATACTGATGAAGATGTATATTTCTGTTGCATTCATTTAAAATGAGAGGTATCTATGCTATGAATCATGAGGCAAAAAAAATAGAGGTGTGTTTTGAAAATTTATTTTAGATAGAATACTGTATTATGATCTGCTTATGGAAATTGACAAAAAAAAATATGTTTAGTATATAAGGAGCATGCTTTGAACAAAACAAAGGTTGGCATATAAACAAGAATGATCAAAAAGTTGATGCAAATAATAGTGTTAAAATAAAAGGAAAAGATTTGCCACGTGTTAAAGATAGATCAGATGCAACATGTTGAGGATTGACAACTATGATCATATTCTTTTTCATGAAGAGAGGTGAAATATTTTTAATCTGAGATCCATTTCTTTATACTTTGACATACACATGAATAAGAATCATCTTGATAAATCAGAGTTTCATTCCATTCACCAAAAGAAAAGAATTTCAATTGCATCAATATGTTTTCAAATTTGAATTGAGATGTAGATTGTTTTCAAATCATTTTATGTTGTAATTGGGTCTGTGCTCAGACAGATTGAGGGGGTGATCAAGTTGTGAAAGAGTTAATGCTATTAGGAAAAGCGAGTTGGCTTGACTCCTTAGGGTTCATACCCTTAAATATTGTAGCTGAATTAGGACGGTAGATCCTTGCAGCATTACTCATGGTGGTTTTTCCCATTTCGGGTTTCAGCATCTTATTTTTGTGCATCATTTTTGTTGCGTGGTACTTCTCTTAAATTTTCAGTTTGATTGAATTGTATAAAAGTTTACGATTTAGAATACTTTATGATCTTCTTATGGAAATTGAAAAGAAGAATATGTTAAGTATATACCGACCATGCTTTGAACAAAAGACAGGTTTGTTAGAAAAGTAAATTAATTATCAAGGATCAATGTCGGCACAGAGCAAAATAGTTTCCACATTAATCATGCGCAGACTTCAGCCATCCATGTTTTTCACATTCCACCTACCTACCATTAGTGTCTTAGCTAACATTGATCTAAAGTGTCTATGTATTTATTATTAAATTACATCTAAATTGAATGACTGGGCCTGTGCTCTGCAGAGTTCATTCATATGAGTTTCTCCTCTATACCAATGTTTTTAACTTGGTATCATCGCCAGATCTCAGTCGAGTTTTGAATGATCTAATCTAATAATTTGTTGTGCACCAAGTGTCAAGCCAAGTATGTTGTTTTTAAATGAAAAATGGAGTGTTGCGGAGTAAGTCATCTCAATTAGGTTGAGCCATTTGAAGTTGGATATCAAGATAAGAGGAAACTTTTGTTTTGCAGACAAGATTCTGGCTTGGAGTTTGTTAGAGGAAAGATTGCCCATTCTTTCTATAGAAAATAGGAAGGAAGAGAGAGTATTTTAGAAGTGTTCAAGATGATAGCAAAAAATGTGAAAGTTGCAGTTATGGGAGAAGATCAGTAAAATTTGTTCTGCTGCTGGGAAAGTTGTTGCTTAAAGATAGCAGTGGTTAAAGATCTTGGATGCCAAGTTGATTACTGCCAGTCATTGGAGGAGGTTCAGATTGCTGAGGAGGTCAAAGAAGGTGATTTGGCTTATTTGGGGTTATACATGATATTCTGTATTAGAGAATTTTAGGAATGGAGAGTTTTTTTTTTACTGGTGTTTTGGCTTAAATTCAGTTGACTGGCGTCTACATTTGTTTAGGATGTATATTAAAAACAAAATCTGGTCTCATTTGTGTTCTCAATTGTCTGTCTCTACATCTGCCAAATTTGGTGTTGGTGCATCTTAAGTGACAAAGATAGTAGCCAAGAGGATGAAGTTGTCTAGTTAGCCAAATGATTAAGGCGTTCTCTATAAAAAGTGATGGCAACCGGTAAATAATAAGGTACTAGCAACCAAAGGAGATTTTGGTAACAAACATAGTCCGTAAGTTTTTTGACTTGCGTATCTAGTTGTTAACAAATCATGTGAGTGTCTAGTGTTATAGATATTAGTTGTGAGAGTTTATTGACATCGCATGAGGTGCAAAGTGTTTGGATAGGAGGTGAGAGAATTTGTGAGTCTAAATATGAAGGTTGTCATTGTGTACTTGCAACCAAATGAGATTTTGGGAACAAACATAGTCTGTAAGTTTCTTGACTTGTGTATCTAGATGTTAACGAATAGTGTGAGTGTCTAGTGTTATAGATATGAGTTGTGAGAATTTATTGACATCATATGAAGTGCAAATTGTTTGGATAGGAGGTGAGAGAATTTGTGAATCTAAATATGAAGGCTATCATTGTAAAAGTGGTCATGTAAAAGTAGATTGTTGGAACGATATCCCTCAAGAGATTGATGTTTTAATCTTGTCAAATTATTGATAGTATTTGGGAGGTTGTTAAAAAGAGGCCAATTCCAATAGTGTATGAAGATTGAATTAGTAGATGGTTATTAATGGGTTATGTATTTTGGGCAAAATTTTGAGAGTGAGTCACCTTTGTTAAAAGGCAAAACTAATGTATGTATCATACCTAATTTGTTGTAGGTGCATTATTAATTGTACCTGACACCCTAGAGTGTTTTTGTTTAACATATTGATGAACCATGTATCTGAGAAGGATTCCTACACAACTGGAGAGCAAAATGACCGGTACCCATGTATCTCGATAAATGGATTTCTTTTTATATGGACTCGATAATTAATTTTGGTGTAGGTGCAGAAGGAGAAAAGCTCAAAGTGATGATGGTTTCCCCATTATGATGGTGTGTGGTCATTGTAACCAGTGTGTGCTTGGTTTTGTGGTAATCCAAAACAACTTTTTGAAAGGTTTGTCATAATCTGAAACCACTTGAGTCCAAAGTTTATGGCGATCTTGAAACCATTTGTGTGTGAGGTTTATGGTTAGCTAAAACCACTTGAGTGCAAAGTTTGTGGTGATCTTGAAACCACTTATGTAATGGTAGAAAAGTAAATTAATTATCAAGGATCATTGTCTACACAGACCAAAATAGTTTCCACATTGATAATGTACAGCCACCCACAACAGACTTCAGCCATCCATGATTTTCACATTGCACCTACCTGCCATTAATGTCTTAGCTAACATTGATCTATAGTGTCTATATATTTAATATGAAATTACTTATAAATTGATAGAATAAATAAAAGATAGCTTGACAAAAAAACAAGAATGATCAAAAAGTTGATGCAAATCATAGTGCCAAAATAAAAGGAAAAGATTTGTCGGTGGTCAAAGATAGATCAGATATAGCATGTTGACAATTGACAACTATGATCAGATTATTTTTCATGAGAAGAGGTGATATATTTTTAATCTAAGATCTATTTCTCTATACTCTGACATACACATGAATATGCATGTGTATTGTTGCTTTTGAATATTCAGTTTGATATAATAGCCTCTTATAAAAAATTTTGTAGACAGAACTTTAGTAATTGATTCACCAGTTTAGTGGTGTATGTTGTGAATTACATTCTTTTGAATATATATTGGTGATGTGGAGAATTGGCTCATCTGATTGTAACAGAAAACCTCTAAAAGGTGTTTGGTTGTAGAACTCCTAAGGCATATGTGTTTCAGATTGTGATTATTTGGCAGGGAAATAAGAATCATCTTGATAAATTAGAGTTTCAGTTCATTCAAGAAAATCACAGAATTGCAATTGCATCAATATGTTTTCAAATTTGAATTGAGATGCAGTTTGCTTTCAAATCATTTGTAAATTGTAAGTGGGTCCATGCTCAGACAGATTGAGTGGGTGATCAATTTGTGAAAGAATTGATGCTCTTAGGAAAACGGAGTCAAGTGCCTCCTTAGTGTTGATGCCCTTAAATAATATAACTAGATTTAATTTGTGTGGCTAGATTAGGGCGGTAGATCCTAGCAGCATTACTCGCCATGGTTTTTCCCATTTCAAGTTTCTAGGTCATATTTTTTAGCATCATTTTTATTGCGTGGTGCTTCTCTTAAATTTTCAGCTTGATTGAGTTGTATAAAAAATTAAGATTTAGAATACTATGTTATGATCTTATTATGGAAATTGAAAAGAAAAATATGTTAAGTATATAATGAGTATGCTTTGAACAAAAGACAGGTTGACATATAAACTGGAATAATCACAAAGATTATGCAAACCATAGTACTGAAATAAAAGGAAAAGATTTGCCACAGGTTAAAGACAGATCAAATACAACAATTAATGAATATTACATTTTATTAATGGATGAAATAATGAATGAATGTTAATTAGATGTTAATGGGGAATTTAGAGTGATGTTAGGGGGAGGGGGTGGGGCCAAATGAGCTTTCACCTTCACGTGGTTGGCCTTGTTAAGTACAAAATATAAAACTATTATTGAAACAAAGTGAAGCTCAATAAGGTTGTTCCTTATCTAGGGTCAGATTTGTGTATATATCACGTTTCTAGATTTAGATTTCTTTGTTGAATTATAATTAATTCCATCTCTTTAATTACATGTTGATCTGATACTTGTAACCAAATTTTGTGTGTAGATAGATAGATGTGACATTGATTTCTGGTTATTCATCATATATGTGACTGTAGTGCAGCTGAAAAATGAAACCCTCTTCACAAATGTGTAATCTAGTTTAATATTTTGTATTCTTTTAGTATTATATAATTAAGTTTCCATTGTTTTGCATGAAGTAACTTACAATCTATGGTCTGTCTACTTCTGAAGAGAATATGTTTGATATTCTGAGTTTCTATAAATGTTTGAAGTTTTGTGTAATCTATGGGTTTCCAAATTTAATTTTGATATTATTTGAGTCTTGAGATTCAAACCTTTTGCGATATCTCAATGGAAGTTAATTACATAGCCAAATCTTGTGTGTAGTTGTGTTTTTTGTTAGATAGAAATTAAGGTGTTATATAATAGGCAAAGGCATAAATGAAACACGGTTTTATTTAAGTTGCTTTTGTCTTGTTCATTGATCTCAATCTATAGAGTTAGAATGCTTCACTTAAGTTGGTAGTGGGCAGCTGTGTCTGTTTATTTAATATAGAAATTGAGGTTTGAGAATAGGTTGGAATACATTACACTTTCTGATTATTCAAACAAATTTTGAATGTGGATATATAGATTAATGGTTTTTCATCAGAGATGTAACTGTAGTAGAGTTGATGCAATGGAGATGTGAGAGGGTTTTGAAAATGCGATCACAATAAGGATCATAAATGGTTTAATAGGCTCTTTTCAAGATTTATCTAGTGAAGAATGGTTTAAGAGATTTGGAGGGCTCGCTATTAAACTAAAATGAAGAAGAGCAACACTTCACAATGCATAAATAATATGGTTTACTGTCCCATAGGCTTCTTTTGTCTTGTGGACGTTAAAAAGTCTTCTATTCTATTCTATGAGATAGGTCGTAGGACTTTGTTTGTGATGAAATAAAAGGTCTCAGGACTATGTTCAGGATATTGGAAATGTATGTTTTGCTTTGTTTTGTTCAAGCATACTTAAATTGTATGTCTTTCAACACGCGAAAGTTTTTGCTTAGGATTCATTTAAACATGTGAAGTATTGGATGTGTTGCTCCTAATCAAATAACTCTTTAAGTAGCTTAGTTTCTAAAAGACCACCCAGGTAACTCCAATTTGTCTTGGCTTCACAGTTGCAAATTTACGTAATAGTTGATTTGGTCAAAGAAGTCTTTAGTGTCATAGTTAGTAAAAAAAGTCACCTGAAACTCCAATTGTGTTACAGTTGCAAATTTTTGTAACAGTTGATTCTGCAGATCATCTCTTTATCTTCAATGCTTAGCTTTTGGGCATTGAATTCTTATAATGTGGACATTCACCATTGAAGTTGGTCCTATAGATCCCTTCATGATGATCTAAAGAGCCATGACTCATTCCTTTCCAATCATTTTGCAACAAAATAAGGGAATAGGTCAAGGAGATCGACATACCAAGATCTATTTGGTACCAGTGAAGTTGATAAATTCCATACTGTTGGACAGAGATGATGATGCTCATATCACATTTCCATCTATATCACATGGCTGAACCCACCCTAAATTATGGTGCAGATCTCAAAGTGAAGAATTTTTCCATTTTAATTTATGTTTGTAAGGTCAACATCACATACCAAAAAAAGGATTCTTTTCAACCTCATATACATGCGTACTTTGTGTAATTTCATTTCCGTGTCAATATGAAAGTTTGTAAACTTTTAGGTTGTTTTATCTTGTTTCTAAATTTGATTGCGTTAGTGCCTTTTTCATCAACATTTTGAATCACACTCCGCACACTCATGAGCCATCATCAGGATGAAGAGTTCAAGAGGAGAAGATTGTAGTAATCACGAGAAGGGGCACAAGTATGATGATGTAGTTATAATGCACCAATCTCTAGTGTTGAGAGGAAGAAACATATAGATATTTTGGGAAAGATACTGCTTTCATTAGGTCTATTATACAAATAGAAGTAAGAATTATAGACGACTTGGGTGTAGAGAGGGGGGATGCACCAAATATTTGGGCATTAATTGGAGCTAACATTAGAAGCAACTTGGGTTACTTCATTGCAGACCAAGCTATTCATGTCTAGATTTAAATATCAGCTAGCCTTAAAGCCTTGACATATCTTCGGGCAAAACTTTTCAATTCATCATATCCACATGCCTAGGGAAATACCTCTTTGTTGGATCTTATGATAAATCCCTTATTTATCCTAGGCCTGGTGCTTGAGCACAAATTTAATCACATATAAGCATTGCAATAAAAGTAACTATGTGTTTTCATATGCGTTTTGGTCAAGTTCTAGTGTCACTTGGTTATCATGTTGAAGAACAGGGTTGGAATCTCCCCAAGAGGCATCTTAGCACTGGTAGGCAAGTTGAAGTTGTATTCTTGCTTCAATTAAGTGGTAGTTATGTAGATGACAGGTATTCAAGATAGAGGAGCATGCTAGAGGTGATCACATTCAAGCCAAAAGGAGTATCATGGAGTAAAAAAGAATTCAAGCGAGAGGAGCACATTGGAGGAACATAGGAGGAGGATGAAGGATAGGATGAAGAGTGGATGTCATACAGGAGATCAGAAACCTTGAATAATTAAACATATGAAAAAAAATTCATAAATGTATTTGTGGGTGGAATAGAACAAGTAGTATGTAAAACTTAAATCTACTTATATCCACTTGTGAAGACATTGGAGTACAGCGCATAACTTGATATAACTTTTCTTCTTCATGTGCTTGTTCACTAGATTTTTCTACATTGGTTATTTAACAATTTCAAGTTTCCAACATTTTTAATCACATTGTTTGTCTTTTATTCTTCATGTCCAAATAAGGTCTACCAGTAAAATTCTTTTAGAAACAAATATTGTGTATTTAGCCTTTCTTTTGTGTTATATGCTCAGTTATAGTTTGAACTTCTAAGTACTTTAGTACCATTGGATCAAATAATAAACATGAGTAGCTGACACTTGCAATATATAGAACATAAGTTAGCTTACCAGCTAGGAAATGGCTATGATATTTCTGAACTTTATACTCAAACTTAGAGACTAATTGTTTCCACATATCTTTAGCCAAGACATCGATATCCAAATTATAGTTTCCAGATTTACTAGTTGCATAGTCTCCAGTGCATTTGGAGTTGGATGTGTGGATGATGCATCAACCCTAGGGGCAACTATTTTTGTAAACTTATCTGTAACCCAAGATAAACCTCATGATAGTGAAACTGCAACCCAAGATCAACCTCCATCTGCTTGGCCATCCTCTGCAAAACATCTGACAGAGATGATGTAGAAACTTTGCTATAAATTTCTAGCTTACCATTCTTGTGGGTGAATTGAGCGTGTTAATAATTATGGTTAAGGATACCAATTCTTCCTTTGGGAGAAAACCATTTGGATTCCTTCCTCAAGATCATAATCTCCTCCTACAAATAATGGATCGGTTCCTCACAATCAACCTCCTCTACAATCTGCTTCTCAAGCCCAATGGATGACCCAACCTCTACATTTGGAAAGGCCACATGGAAAATCCAGACATGAATAGCTTGGTCTGCAATGAAGTGCCCAAAATTGCTTCTAATGTCAGCTCTGATTAATGCCCAAAACTTGGACAAAGGAAAAGATTCAATGCAAATGGCCAAGTATTTTAATTATTTTACTTTTAACAGTGGTAAAATGCTTTGATATTATATTGTCACTAGAAATTCGGATCGTTTGATACCATGTTATGTATGCATTGTTATTAATATGTATTGAATAAGAAAAGGTCCATCTCATGGATTGTGTGAGACAGCATGTAAATACTTCATTCAATAGATTAGTTTTGAACAAAAGATTTGTAAAATTTCTCTATTTTCCATGCATTTATTATGATGATTCTTTTATAGCACTTGTACTCTCTATCAAATATGTAATTGAACGAAATGTAAAGAGAAGCACAGTCTTAGGCAAATGGCCAAGTATTTCAATTGTTTTACTTTTAACAGTGGTAAAATGCTTTGATATTATACTGTAACTAGAAATTAGGATCCTTTGTTACCATGATAAATGGTGTCTCTTATAAACATTTAATGCTTTGATATAACAAATTCTGTTCTAATCATATAGGCAATGGTTGGTTAACCTCTTTACATTCTTTATTTTTCATTTACTTATTCATGTATGCATTATTATTAATGTGTATTGAATAAGAAAAGGTTTGTCTCACAGATTGTGTGAGACAACATGTAAATACTTCATTCAATAGATTAACTTTTAAATAAAAGATTTGTAAAATTTCTCTATTTTCCATACATTTAATATGATGGTTCTTTTATAGCACTTGTACTCTCTATCAAATATGTAATTGAACGAAATGTAAAGAGAAGAATAGTCTCAGGAAAATGGCCAAGTATTTCAATTGTTTTACTTTTAACAATGGTAAAATGCTTTGATATTATACTGTAACTAGAAATTAGAATCCTTTGTTACCATGTTAAATGTTGTCTCTTATGTTTAATGCTATCATATAACAAATTATGTTCTAGTCATATAGCCAATGGTTCGTTAACCTCTTTACCTTCTTTATCTTTCATTTACTTATTCATGTATGCATTGTTAATAATGTGTATTGAATAAGAATAGGTTTGTCTCATGGATTGTGTGAGACAACATGTAAATACTTCATTCAATAGATTACTTTTGAACAAAAGATTTGTAAAATTTCTCTATTTTCCATACATTTATTATGATGATTCTATTATAGCACTTGTACTCTCTATCAAATATGTAATTGAAAAAAACGTAAAGAGAAGCATAGTCTCAGGAAAATGGCCAAGTATTTCAAGTGTTTTACTTTTAACAGTGGTAAAATGCTTTGATATTATACTGTAACTGGAAATTAGGATCCTTTGTTACCATGATAAATCTACATACTAGACTGACAACATTACAACAAAGATTTTTTATATTTCTCAGATGTTATTTTGCTACAACATTATATGCTTACTTCCTTTTGATACTATGGGTGAAGTGGTGGAAAAAGGAATGGTCACATACCTTACCATGACTCAAATCTCACTTGGATTTTGTAGATTTCTCTTGGTGGTAATTCCAGGATAGCAATTATATGTACCATGAGTCCTGCATCATCTCATGTTGAGCGGTCTCGAAATACACTTATGTTTGCTACTCGTGCCAAGGAGGTCACCAACACTGCACAAGTGAATATGGTATGTTGTATTTTTTTCAATAGATGTAGAAGTGAGTATATGATTCAAGGCTCACTCACAAATTGATTGTTCCAAAATAGGTTATTTTAGATAAGGACCTGGTTAACCAATTGCAGAAAGAAGATCCAAAATAGGTTATCTTTCGTTTCTTTTATCCATTCAAATTTTCTGCCTTCTCTTCATCTTTAGTAATATATTGGATACTGTGCAGTGTACATAAAGGCAATGCGGTGATTATTCTTGATGATTGGCGGGTATAAGTCTTGTTGGTTTCTTTTTATGTTGCAATAAAAACAACAACAACCTCTTCTCCTTATGACTGCCTTATAGAGGAGCCACCTCCAAATGTTTGTACATGCAAGAAAAGGACCAACTAACAAGCACTCTCTTAATACTTCTACTCTTTAGGTTCTGCTACACCAAGGGGGATACCCTACAATACCTTTTGATATGTCTTATAAGGTACTATCAAGCAGTAATCTCACAATGACTCAACATGAACTGGAGATACTAGATAATTGGCTAATTACCCATTGAACATCGACCATGAAATGGAGCATGAGATAGGAATTCGTAACAAACTTATAAAAATGTAGAATTAGTGGATTTTAAATGTTTTCTTATAGGAAAACACAACCAATGTGCAACTAGATATGCAATAGTACAAAACTTATCAGTTTTAGATCAGTGCTTTATCTATTGGGCTATATTCTGACCCAGATACAGTATACTGAAATTAATATTCACCAAGGATTTAAAATCATAATGCAACTATCTCAAACCCCTACTACTGATAAAATCCTATCATGTTTCAAATGAATCTATGCATTAATCAAAGCCTAATATAATTTGGTCCTAGATCAGAACTCTCAAATAAGTACATAAACACAAAGAAAAATATGCTAATGAATCACAAAATTCATAACTCGCAAGACACATAACACAGGAGAGATTGGAATCTAGATCTTTGTATTAAATTTAGAAAATCTTATTCCAGTATACAATAAGTACTCAGAGATAACCTCTTCAATCACCTATGAAAGATCTCTCAACTTTATTTTTGACTTCTTATACTATCTAGTACAAATTATACTATCTTTCCCCTCTTGACTGAAAACTTTTACAAGATGTTTACAATATAAATTTTCCATCCCTTTCCAATGATCTTGGGAATCCTTTTATAGAATATGATTGCAACAAGCTTTAGATCATTTGGAATAAGGACAAAATCAATGACTCACTAAAAAGACAAAATAGCTAATGGAGTGATAACCACTCTTGTTACAATAGATATTTGACATATTTTGTCTTTTGATCGCTTGGTACTCACAATTGCTTTAAAGTTGTTCGGAATGAGCCATTTGGAGTCTGTTGTACTTGATATTGGATCTTCACTTTACCTGTATCATCCAATCTGTTAGGCTTCATCATCCACTTGCATGTCGTCACCTTCTCCTAGATCAACTATTGTGTACTTGTCCTTCCAAGAGGTATACACCTCATCACTCAGCCAGTTGAGAAGCTAAGGACCTCATCCTTTCTGCTGTTAATCTCTCTCCAAGTGACATTTTCCTTTTCAATTTCTTGTGACCAAAATGCAAAAAATGCTTTGTCCTTACCAACTATCTCAACGGTTTGAACAAAAAGTAGTGTACTTTCCAGGGTAATTATGCTATTGGTTCTAACTGCCAATGCTTCATTCATCTGTCGATGCCACAATGCATCATCTTTTATATCTCCATTTTTATTAAAAAGATTTGGAAACATTTCATACTGGTCCTTTAAATATTCCTTTCTTAAGGCCATTACCTTTCTTATGACAATTCTCCTTCTTATGTCCATGTCCATGAGCAATTTGACACATTTATGAGTGCCAGTTAAGACAGCGTCAACATTGTTCTCTTTTTTCCAAGTGGTGTGGAAGAATTTCAATTCCCCTCTCTTTCCTTTCCATCTATTTACCATTTGATCCAAATTGTCTTTATCTGCATTGTATTCATTCAACATACTGACAATTTTCTTCCCTTGTGAATAAATTGCAGTGGGAACTAATTCATGGGTACAATGCATGAGGGTGTTGTGTATTTTGTCTGCATATTTTTGTTTCACCTGTGCCTTTGCTTCTCTGAAAGCTGTAGATTGTTCAACCTATTCCTTCTTTGATTTTTCTAATTCAGTCCTTTCAACAATCAGTCTTGCTTTCTCTTTTTCTAACTCCTCTTGTGTGGTAAAGTTTGATGGTGTAGGGGAAGGAGGGTAAGTGATGATTTGTCTTGATGATGATGGCTAATGAGGATCTTGTGTGATCATCCTCTAAGGAACAAACTGAACTATTTGTTTTCCTTCAAGGAATGCAATTCTATTATCCTTTTCAATGGAATTGATCTTCTCATCATTATAAGCGTTCATGGCAATCACATACTTTTATGTTAGGCTCTTGAATGCATCCTCTTGTTTCTCAGCTACCTTTAGGCTCAATTTTGTAGTTTGCAAAGTAAGGTTAGCTGCTTCTACACCTGATGTATCTGATACTCTTCTCACAATAAGGCTACCTACTTGTTCAACCTAATTATCTTCATCAGATACCTTATGTCTTTTTCTTTTCATATGCCACATGACAAGGGTTGCATTATCTTCACTAAATCTCAGTCCCTTGGATGCTTATCTTGCCTCTGTCTCATTAGCATTGATGGTCTTTGTTTCCTTTCTCACAGCATCAAAGACAATAGCATCTGCAGTATCCCACTCTAGAAGTATCAGTACTCCTTCCTTCCTCACTAGTGCCCTTCCTTCCTCAGGAGTTATCTTTTCAAACTTAGATAGCATTTCTTGTTTGACTTCATTTTCAATCTCTTCCTTACTCCTTGTAGGTTGATCATTATGTTTTTTTTGGCACTTTTCTTTAAATTCATTTATATGGGTTCTCCATAAAAATTGTAAGAATGCCCTAGCCTTGACAAAATTGTCATCAGAAAGAAATTTATTGCTGACTTGTTGAGTCAAGGGGTCCAGTTCCTTTCTAGCATATTCTGCAATAGTTAGATCTAGTGAAGCGTGCTTTGGAACTTCAAGCACCCCTTCTTGTAGTTCTTGGGTTGTGACAAATATTTTCCTAGAATCTCTCATTTGTAGCAACTATTCTACTACAACTTGTTCATCAATACAAATTGGAGATTGGGATGGAGAATATACACTCACCTGTTGTTATTGTTGTTCTCCTTCCATTCTTTGCCTTTTGGGGGATGGAAATGATTTAGTATGTGGGTCTAATGGCCTCTTCCCCTTTGGATCCAGGGTCTTCTTAGCTTTTGGCAAGACTGTACTATATCCTCTTCTTTGGTATACCACATATTTCCCTGGGGGAACATTTCTGATAGGAGCTATCTTGCTCATCATTGCCTTGGCTCTTTCTAGTTTTGTTTGTAAAATGTTGGCCCTTTTCTAATTTAGTTCCTGCATGATGTCCTCAAACATTTCCATTAAAGATTCTATCTTTTTATCCCAAGGCTAAAAATCCTTTAATGGGTCATACAACTTATCAAAATGCTGCACAAAATCAAGGCTCTTCTTGTATGCTATCCATTTCTCCTTCTTTATCTCATGCTCTATCAAATCAAATTCATTTCTAATTATATCCTCAAGGAAATTGAATTGGTGATTTAGTACTAGGAATTTTGTTTTTTCTTTGAACATATCTTTTATGAAAGCTTTAGGGTCAGCACACCTTGATACTGCAGTACTCAAATGATAAGGGGCCATATATGCATCTAGGTGTTTCCACCCTCCCTTTGTAATAATAAATTGATGGGCTACTGTGATTGTAGGAAAAATAGTTCCTTTTCCTCTCCCTGTTAGTGCTTCCTCGTGCAAACCCCCAATTTGTCTTATTATTTCTGCCAACCTAATTTGACAGGTACTCTGTAAGGTAATATATTTGGGATTCCTCTAAAACCATAAACTCTGAAAATTGTTGACACTGGGTAGAGAATAACATCTCCCCAATTATGCACTATTTTCAATTCCTGACTATATTCTTTAGGTCTCAATAATTGCAAGAGTGTCAAAGGCATTTTGGGATCACCATTCAACAACAATGCCCTAATCCTAGCAGCAAAAAATCTATCAAAATTAATGTAACTTGCTTCTTTATTGTCCCATGACATGTCTGCATTCCACAGCTGTACTAGCATATCTTCATCATCCTTGACCTTTGTCAATTCCATCTCCTTCTCAAAATAATCTGCCCCTTTGAACAGAAACATGTGCATCAACAAGGAATACCATGTGAAATGTCTAGTCACCTTTTTGTCCTGGATGCCTATCAAACCTTCATGTATCAAATCTGCAAGATATGGAGCAAAATAAAAAATTATGGCCAAATGGGGGTGCAATATTTGCACCATCATGAACATATAGTGGATGGGCATTTCCTTCTCTTCATCATCCCCACATATCTGGCATAAATCCCTATATACTCCTCTGGCCTTTGGGGTGAAGTAATCTAACTTAAAAGGCTCCTTGGTATTAGGCCCTACCATGATCAAATCCCCAATTTTGTTGAAATATTCTTTTAATGGTCCATTTCTCAAATAATCTTTTTGAGCTTGATACACTTCTGTGAATTCTTTGAAATCAATTTTATCTATAGGGGTATCCTCTTCACTCAACTTGAATACTTCCCTGATTTCTTCTGCAGTGATACTGACCATGATATGTCCATTCTTATCCCTGACTACCCTGGATATTTTGTCATACTTGTCTGCTATTTGCATAAGCATATCAATATCCATGAAAGCCCTAGGCACTACTAACTTGCCCACATCAAACTGTCATACATTGCTATTAGGGGAAAAAGCATTTCTTTGGCTAAAAAGTACTCTAAATAAAGCCAAACCAGTCATTCCTATATTTGCATCCCTAGCCCATTGTCCTAGATCGTACAAACCCTCACCAATTTTTAGACATGGACTCTTAGGGACCAGTTCTTTAATCTTTGTCGAATCATTTGTTGACCTAGTTAACTGCTACAACAAGTCATCACATACATTTGTCTTTGTAATTTACATGACCCTTGAACTCTCTTCTAGGCGGCATCTTGAAATTAAGATCTTTATAATCCATTTTGCAAATAGCCTAGAAGTTAAAACGTGATCACTACAACTTTCTTTTGCTCCACAAATTTGACAATTATGATAATCAAGAGTTGAATGATCAAACACATAGCAGTCTCGTCACTCCTAAGCATTAAATGCTTACTATGGAAAGCACACATTTGCCATTACTTCACCAGAGCTCAAACTCTCATGGTTAATGGTTCAAAACAGCTAAAATAACTCCTTTGAATTATGACCGTTGATCTTGACAACTTTTCTCTCCGCATATGACGGCTCGCAACAAGTCTTTTTCATCTCCACAAACATATGTCATCATGGCGCAATTCTTCAAAGCTTAACCTTCAGTCACTTTCCATCTGAGGCTTTGTGCGCACATTTAGATCTTTCTGAAGATGCTAACCCTTTATCTTACTTAATGATGATAGAGGGTCCTAGCACTTAGGACACGCGTCACAATGACGCATTCCCTTGAAGACTAAAGGTCGATCATTTTATTATCCAGGCTTTCTGTCATCCATCTGATCTTGTATGATCTTTACTGTATTTAAAAAATCTTTATGACTCGCAACTTTGATCTCATGGGATACATTGTAGCATGTCACAATGCCTTAATTGTTAAAATTAACTCATCTTTTATTGGAGCCTTTGCGCCAACCATTGGATCTTCCTTAACCTGGCATACCTTCACCCAATCGGCTTTACATTAACCGCAGTCTTCAACTTGCCTAGATGGACATGTGTCATCACGGCGCAATCCCTTAAAGATTATCCTTCGTTCATCTTATCATTGCAGGTTAATGCCAACCGTCAAATCTTTTCGGAGATCCTGTGTATTTAATGAATCTTTAATTATCCCACCGGACCCACTGGACACCATGTGGCAGCATGACGCTTTCCCTTAATGGCTATTGTAGTCGCATATTTATCATAAGGCTTTGCGCCAACCATCAGATTAGATCCGACATGTGCTTTATTTAACTTCATCTATTCGTTCATGCTTGGGCCCACTGAGGACACACGTCACCACGATGCAATCCCTTGAAGTTAACTCACCCACATCTTTGATATGAAGGTAATGCGCGAGCTGTTGGATTTAAAAGCATCTACAAATATCCTTTGATCTGCATCTCCACTGTAGCTAGTCCCACCAAAGACACATGGCATTATGGCGCGTGGCCTTAATGCTTAAATTTTGATCATCTTTTCATCGTGGGAATGTGCGAGCCGTTAGATGAAAACACATTAGCTCGATAGATAATAGTTTAATAAAATCTTGCGGACTTTGGACTTAGGAAATAAAAAAGAACCACGACGTTAGGATACTCACAAACTTATTAAAAGAGCACATGCAACATACATAACTTAAGTGGGAAAAAGTAACATGGAATTATAAACCACTTCGACGCTTAGGGTTTTAGGACTAAATTTCACACTTTGAGACATGAAAACAAGGGTTTTTCAAGTATCTTCATAAGACTCTTTGCAAAAATAGACTAGGGACTCATTGTTTGAAAAACATTTAAACAGAACTAACAAGTCTTTTAGGCCTTACCCAGTAGCTAGGACTAAAGATAGCAGAGCTCAAGAGACCATTATAGTTGGTCTCTATCTTTGTAGGTCCATACGATTGAAGAAACATTTAATATTTTGTTAGCTCATCAAATGCAGGGATCTGAAATAATTTAATAGATGTTATTTTCATGTATAATGTACATTATTTTAGTTTGACGCTGCACAAATTTATCTATTTCCCACACTTGTGGACTACAGAGACAATGATAAATAAGCATCCCCTCCCGTGGCCTGAGTAATATAGGCTGGTCACGGGAGGAGATACTTCTTTATCACTATCCTTTTAGTCCACAACAGCGCGAAGTAAATAAATTCATGCAACACTAACTTAAATAATATGTTATCATGAAAATATTCCTCGTATTTGATGAGCTAATGAAATATAAAATATTTTGTCAATAATATGGACCAAAGATGGAGACTCTCTATGATGGCCTCTTGAGCTTTGTTATCTTTAGTGTGTTGGGTCGTCGCTATTTTGATGCTTATGATATCTGCTTCGACAAAAATGCTAAACATACGATGGGCCTTCCTGTCGGAAAGTCATCGCATTCTCGTTGGCAGTCCGACAGGTTAAACATTAGATAGATTTAGTTTCGACAGCTATCTTCGATGGCAGTGCTATATGTTCGATGGGTTGTCGTGTCAGAAAGTCATAGCTTGTCCATCTCCCTTCTGACAAGTATAACATCGGACATACTCCATTTTTGACAGACATGTTTGACGGGACTGCTATACATCCGATGGGTTTTCCTGGTCACCATTCACTGCATATCCATCAGTATTCTGACAAATATAACATCAGAGAGACTCTATTTTCTGACAATATGTCCATTGGAGAGTCCACACTTTCTGTTGACATTCTGATAGATGAACCATAAGAAATGATATATGAAGTTGCTATTAGTGTGGTGATTTCTGATGGATTTGTTGGTCGGAATACCAACGGTTACCACTTCCATCACAATTTCCAACCCAATAACCCCTACGGATGCATCTATCAAACGGTCGACAAATAGGCATTGCAATTCCGACAGATAGCCATGAGAATTTGGCCTCAAATGTACTAGTGCCTGCTGGGAGTTGGGTCTTTAGTTGTGGATCCTTTGTGCTGGTAGGATGTGACTTCTAAGGTTGAAAATGGTTGGATTATTGTTAAAGGATTCTTTTAAAAAAATTCTTCCTCTTCGTTTGACATGACCCTTCGGTCCTATATGATATGATGATCTTAGAAGATCATGTCCTCAGACAAGTCATTATATTACTAATAAAATTTTCTACAAGCAATAATCAAGTGAAGATGCCCCATCATTGCCTCTCTAGTTAAAGACATCATGTAGATAAAATATCTAGTAAGAAACATCCCAGAGAGACTAAAACACATGTCACCAAAGATATAATCAAAATAGTCAAAAGATATAAGCAAATAGACATTATGTTTTATGCCAAAGTGATTCTTGTTCACAGTTAACATGTTTGATTCGATAGGTTGATAAGATGTTTCTATATTGCCTCAGTCATAGTCTTGTCACGTCATGATTTCATTGGAGTCTAAAGTTGCATGCTCAGTCAAAGTGTTTGTGTCTCCGCAATGTTTATTAGATGTTTTTAGGACTTAGGATTTTTAGGATTTTTTTCAAGATATTTTAGGATTTTTTCAAGATATTTTATTATTTTTAGGATCTTTTCAAGATATTTTAGGATTTTTTCAAGATGTTTTATGATTTTTTAAATTTTTCAAGATATTTAATGTTTTTTTTTTACTTTTTCAGGACATTTTATATTCTTATTGATTTTTCAACGATTATTTGACCACTAGTTCTCAAGAAAGTTCATATTTGTTTGCCCCTAATGTCTAGCACGACATAAGACATTATGAGGGGGATGAGCAAAATGATGGACAAGAAACAGATAATCAAATGATAGAGGAAGCACAAGTGATTTTCAAGGACTATCTTGTCAAGGTTATCTAAGCTAGGGATTGGGATATGACAATGTAAAGCAATGAAAGGTGCATTGACATAAGACGATGAAATAACATGAAGGGCGTGTGGTGCAAAGGAATGGACATTTAAAGAAGCTTTTGAAAACACATTTTTGTATTTTAATTTCCTTATTGTTGATAAAGATCAAGGGGTTAGGATAGGACAAGGACATGATATTTATAAGATAAGTGAGATCAAAGGTGGTAAGGGACGATGGAGGAAGGGAAAAATAAGATAAAAGATATGGCCTGAGGGTGTGGATGAGGATAAATAAATAGGATGTGTGATACTTAGTAAGATCCTCAACCTTGTCAATATTAAATGTAGAAAAGGGGATATGGAGGCAGATAGGATAAATGATGGATAGTGGTGGATGGGGGATATAATTGAATATAGGGGATAAGATAATATGCTTAAAAGTTTCTCCTTGTGTAGAGCACAAAGGATAATGGATTACTCATGATGCTTATTTTTTAGGTTTTCATCATGGTACTTTCCCAAGGTGCCATCGAGATGGTTTTTGCACATGGATGAACTTTATTTCTCTTTACTTTTTTTTTCCATTTTTTTTTTACTTTTTTGAAAGATAATAGATATATGATAAGAAATGAAGGACTCAAGCATCTTGTTATTTGAATAGTTCCCCTTGAAAGATATGCTATAATAGACCATGTCTATTCGAGGTATGCTCAAAGATGTTGATAAGGGATGGTAAAAAGATATGAAACAATGGATATGATAAATGTTAAGGATTTATGAAAATGATTAGATAAGGGGGATGAGAGTCAAATAATATATGAGGTATTGGAATATTTGTGTAGGATTGGATGGAAAGGGAGATAAGGTCAACATTGGCACACACCTTAAAGGGTGGTGGAGTGTGGCAGAAAAGTGTTTGTGATATTTTGATGAAGCAAAGGATGTGGATTTTGGGACATGAGAACCCAAAATGGATGAAGGAAATGATGGAAGAAGTTTAGGTGGAGGATTAGAGGAAGCCTTTGGATTAATCAACTTGAGTGCCAACTTTGATTTTTCTTTAGTATGAAAGTCTTATACAAGCAACTTGGGAATCCACATAGCTTTTGATTTTGATTTTCCTTATGCTTTAGAATACAACTCTTCAAGAAGAGATTTTTTATTTTTCTTGTGATGAGCATATTTCTTCAACAAGGGATTTAGGAATCTGCATAGTTTTTGATATTGATTTCTCTTTTAGCATTTGGATCAGATTTTGCTTTATTTTTACATGTTGATTACACTAGACATGTTGATCCTTGGATGTATGTGGCTTTTTGGATTTATGTACTTTATGTTAGTAATAACTGAGAGGGGGGGGGGTGAATTAGTGGTCTCAAAAATTTATCCTTCAACTATTTACCACCAATCAAATAAACCTCAGATTATTAAGTCCCTACAAGATGCATGCCATGAAATATTTATAATGTTTAACTATTTGTCAGTTTTCCTTGTCGGTCCTTATTCTCCTTGATTACCGATAAGCAGTAAAACTATTTATCAAAACTCAGTAAATAAGTAGAGTATACCAATCCATCCAAAAATGCATATGTGAAATGTAAAATAGTAAAGTAATAAACTATACACACATAACACATGGATTTTAATGTGGAAACCCTATTAAGGGAAAAAACCACTAGGACCGGTACCCCAAATTTTCACTCTTCTGAAGTGAGCCCTGTTAGGAGCCAACCTTGTTAAAGGTTACAAACACACTATTAGGTGTGACCTTGTTAGAGGATTTTACACTCAGAGGTTGTCACTTAATATCAGGCATCTATTGTTACCATCCTTGAATCAACCTCCTTCTTAGACTATCAATAGGTATCGGGCAAGTCCAATACTACTTTCATGAATCAACCTTTTTGGCACTCCTTGGGATGTACCTCGATATATAGAAGATTGTTAAGTCCTGCTCAGTTAAGAGACTTGATGCTTCAATGGTTAAACTAAAACACTATGACCTGTTTCTAATGCAACTTTGAATTGCAGATTTCTAGATCTATTTAAGTACATTACCTCTATGATTAATGTATCAATTCAATTCTTTGTGCTCCACACTTTATGCTCTGTGATGTTGTGCTCACTGTTTGTTAGTGTCTCCAGAATTCTTTAGCTCTCCTTTAACTTGATTGATCGGGACTGTATGAATTTCTTCTTCATCAGTTTATCTTCAACATCCTCTTTCTATTCACTCCCCTTCCCATGCATATAGAAATGAATTAAGCTTGTCTCTTAAATAGACATGATATTCACCATTTCTTGATTCTTGATTCTTAATTCTTGGCATGAAAAATAATCCAGCCAATTTGATTTAGAGCATAACTCCTGATTTACCTCTTAGTTATCTTCATGCCAGCTATATAAATTAGCTTTAAATCAATTAGTTAACTCTGGTAGAATAAAACAAAGAAAAAAACCAGTTAAGTCTATCTTTAGCTCTTGCCAGCTAGATATTTTGTCATTTTCTGAACTCTCTGTTTTGTCAGTCAACTCTATAGTTAGTTATCGGTGACAACTGCCAGTTCCATCGGTGTGACTCCAGTTAGCTTGGGGATCTCCGTCCATCGGGCATCATTGGATTTTACTCGTTGGGCAACTCTATTTTCAACTCGTCGGGCATCCTGTGGTTTTGCTTCATCGAGCAACAATGTCTTTTTCTTGTTGGGTATCACTGTAACTTTTCTTCTTTGCCTTTACCGATGGTGTGCACTCCATCGGTGTTTTATGTCACTTGGTGAATACTTGACATTTATGCATTGTTGAAAGCATAACCTTTGTTCCTTTGATTCTCTGAATTCTTTGGCATTATGTACATGACTGTATAGATGATATCAAGTTGACATCAATGACATTACAAACCATTAACTGATTTAATGTCTTGCATTATCTTCAACTTAACATTATCAAACATTTAATCAGTTACATGTCATCAATCTCTCCCTTTGGCATTGATGGCAACATAATATATTATCACACTATACTATTTCTAATACAATATGAAATACAACAGTTGAGATTCATCAAACTACCAATCATTTTGTTCTGTCAACTGATAAATGTCTGATCACCGGTAAGCTTTATTTTGGCTTGGATTTGATTCTTCCAGCTTTTTAATTTTTGATGTGTTGAGTCTTCTTCTTGTGTCAATTTCTCTCCTTTTCTTGTTCTCTCTTTTATGATGTCTTTTTCTTCTTGTGTCTTTTTCTCCCTTTGTATAAACTTTCATACAATTTGCTCTCCCTAAGGATATAATCTCTCCCTGTTGTAGTCATCTGATAATGGATAATCTCTCTTTTTCAGAAGAATGTCATAATATGGATAATCTCTCTCCCTTTGACAACAATTCCAAATAAATAATTTACAAATATCTGACATTCATGCTAAGCAATCTTTTCTCTCCATCCATAATATATTCCTTTAATTTCCCTTATCCATTAGCAATACATTAATATGCTCTGGTGTTCGGTTCTGATATATACCTCTCTGTATATAGATGTATCTTTAAAGTTCATCTTTTTGCTCGCATCAACATGAATGATATTTTGATATATGTAGGCTGATGCAACCTTCAGTCATATTGCTGACTGGTAGACAAGGGTTTTACCCCTAGTCTCTTTCTCAAGTACTCAAATGTATCCTTGGGCAATGGCTTGGTAAAGATATCAGCTAATTGTTCTTTTGATTGTATATACTCAAGTATCACCTCTTTTTCTTGAACTTGTTCTCTTAAATAATGACTCTTGATTGCAATGTGTTTAGTCTTGGAATGCATGACTAGACTCTTGGAAATGTTTATTGCACTGGTGTTATCACAATAGATAATCACTGGTTCTGAGATCTTCATATGCATACCTTCCAGCAACTGTTTGATCCATGCAATATTTGAGCAATTTGCAGCAGCAACAAC
>MU223217.1:466912-486587 GCA_018584345.1 Thuja plicata
TAAATTAAATAAGGCTCAAACCTTAAGAAATATTGAATTGATTATGATTTGATCAAGGAAATTGATATAATTGATATTGTTGATATTTGAAAATATTGATTCAGGGATTTGATAAATTGAAAAATGGTGCCCAAAGTCTAGGCAACCATTTTAGGGTGCATACAAGTACATACATCAACCTTTCAACCTTTTCCTGCAAGGTTGCCTTAGATAAATTGTTAAACTCCCTCTGAATGTTATTTGCTCCTCTTCAAAGAAACGTTTTTAGCCATCAACTTAGTCCCATGATTGCAAGCATCAAGTTCTTTCTACCTTGAATGCAATCACTTATGTTTCTTGATCCGTGAAGATTTACTATCCAATGTTATTGCATGGATTAACTGCATAAAATTCATGATCAATATTCAAAGGTATAATCATAAAATACTTATCTCTTGTTAAATATTGCAGCCCTCTGGTAACTAAACTCAGTCTGCTTTGTTTGTTCTGCAATGACTGTAGACAAGAATGCTTCTGAGTTTTCCACACTCGCAGTGTGTAATGCCAAATTCATTCACAATTGTAGTGTGTAACTCGTATCAGTAACTCAACCTTAAGCCTCAAGATTCTTTATCATGAACAGTCCCTGTGAATGAACCCACACACAAATACAACACTGAAAATCAACAACTATCCATGCTTGACTAGTTGTGATTCGTATATCAGCAACCTTGTCAATACTAGAATCAACCTCCAGTTTCTACAGATATGCTTATACTTAATTTTAGTTTAAGATGTTTGACCAATATGGAATTAGTCCAGATGTTTTCTCACAGTTAAATTAGCTGTATATCAGAAGTTTGAGTGTATATCTGCCTTAGTAATCAGATCTCATAATTCGCTACTAGAATATACAGATAATTCACTTCCAGTAGTTAATATGTATGTTCATCAATCAAAACTCGCACATCAGAGATTGCTTGTAGTTCGTATGTATATTTAGAACTCAGAATCTTGCACATCAGAGATCAATATTTTCAGTAGTTCGCATGATGGTTCAAATATCTTTATTTGTTAATTTGCATAGCATTTGTATCATCAACTATTAATATCGCACAAGGCAGATTTATATCCAGATCACACAGGATGAAAGCTCTTCCCTTGAATGCTCCTTGATCTCCGGCAACAACGTAGTGTCTAGATAGTCTGCTCCAATTTCACAAATACCAACTCTAACCATTTTCCTAGACAACACACTAATTTGGCTCCTGGGACAGCTTTTGAGAAAAGCACTCACCAGTGATTGAGGTGGCTTCACAATCGATTCAAACACATGAAGGCTTGACCATCATACATGGACTTCGTCGTCTACTCACGCCTCTCCTTTCCTGACGTAGTTATCACGCATGACACCGGTCAGCAGTTCACGGAAGCCATAGACTGTTTGAGCACTTAAATCTCCAACTCTGACTTTCTTGTGACCAACATATTTAGACACACTGGCAGGAGAAAGACCTATATTCCCATTTTCTTTCACAGCAAAATACAGGCCACATAGGTCTCCACACTTCTGGCGAAGTCACTTTTAGCAGGATCTTCGTGATTTCTGATCGACGATTTACTTGAGTGTGGTTATTTGATCCAGTGCAAGCTAACAGCAACTTCGAATCATGACACCTCGCATCGATGATCATTCATTCCACATCAAGACTCCAACAATCTCTGCAAATTTTGGAGTCTTTGTTTGTAGCAGTCAACCCACAGATTGGGGCTACTCCATCTGGTGACCACATTCACCCCCAACCCCATCAACCAGCAAACCCGTCCACTCTACAACCCGTGAGCATATTTTCTCAAAGATCCAGTAACCTGCATGGTGATTGCGGCAAAACAATCTATGGGTCGTATTGAAGTGTGGGGTTTGTATGTTCGTTTGGCACATTATAATCCAGCACATTTTTGATTTGTTGTGAGGCATCTGCAAATTTCACGAGCTCCGGGAAATCTCAAACCTCCGGGCACTGAAGCTTGTTAGAAGTGAACACGAGCAAACGTCGTGACTCTCGTTTCAAACATCTCAGAATTGATTACCACAGACACAAAAAATCAACTATTTTCCCTCGTCTTTGAGCCTGCTTTGATACCATGTTGTTTTCACAGGTATGATGGTAATGTTTCATAATTATAATGTAATGAATATATGTATTGATCACTGTTCAAGATACTTTGCACTTATCAATTTTGGTGTATGTATTTGAACAGACCGATCAATATATATATTCATTTGTATGGCATTGAAAAGTCACATCTATGATATAACATACAACACTGATACAAACTAAACGTTTCATTGTTAGTGGTATCGGGTTTAATGCAAAATGATCCACTTTTAATAATATCGATTTAATACCGATTCCACTCTCAGTAACAATTCATTGCTAATGATATCGGTTTGAAACTGATTCCAATATTAAACATATTTCAATACTAATGTTATCGGGTTGAACTCAATTCATTAGTTATCAGATTTAATTCGATCATAAGGAATATATAGTAATAATATCATATATATATATATATATATATATATATATATATATATATATGATGATAATTATTATTATCATATATATATATATATACACATTTAAGGTTCTGTAATCTGATCATTTATATGTTTCAGTATTATGAATTTATCTGATCGTGGCTACATCCATCAGCAATATTTAACATAAATTTAGTTCTACTATATAGAAATACAAAGTCATAAAAGATTAATGATAAAATTTTGAGAAATCTATTATGATCTTCAATGATAAAGAAAGTATACTCAAATTTCGATCTTCCACAATAAAGAAACTAAACTAAGATTGGGTTCGTTCCATACTAACCTGGGTCTTGGGTCGAACAATATGAATTGTAGCTAAAGACATGAATTGCAACTAATGATAACTGCAACCCAAATCATCTACTCCCCAAATTTCTAACTTCCCAGAGATGTTCTACACCATCCCAGGGCCATCTTTAGCCTCTAGAACGACTATTTGGCTACAAAACCCACTATGGCAAGAAAAAAAGTTTTTGCACTTCTTGTTCGGATGTGCCAGATTATGTTGCTCTTTCAACATCACATATTGCCCTAAGAAATTGAAAATAGGAACACTAAAATATCTAGCATTTTATTTATTAAAGAACTGGGTGTTGGTTGAAGGCAATGGAAGACATAACAAGGCACCCAAATAAGTGCATTTGAGTTTTTGAGGCATTCAGTTAGTACCTTCTTGAAAAAATGCCCTGCCATATTTGCAACATGGGGTATTTGTTGACAAAATGCCCTAGATTTTTGCACAAATAACTAGGCAGCCAAATTAACTTCCTTTGCACAATCCGCGTATATCACCTCAAATGTTTTAGCCAATAATATGAATAATAAATAATTTTATAAAATTAAAATGTTAAATATCTTATATTTTACTTTATGAGATATTAAAAGATAATAATATTAAAAAAATATTGAATTTTGATTGATAGTAGTTAAAAAATTAAATCCCTAGTTAAAAGGTATTCCATACTTATAATTCTACAACTGAAACTAATAAAATTAAAATTATAACAATTATCTTTTAACTATTTAATAATTAAATTACAACACTAGATGGGAATTACTACTCTAATGCTTGGTATTTTTTTTTTGATTGAGGTAACTACAGGTTTTGAAGGGGCCCCGAAACCCTGTACAAAATAGTCACAAAAGATATTAAAAAATGCCCTCTAAACGAAACGGATCTAGACCACAATGAGGCTTTTACAACAGGCACCCACAACCTTGAAGAAACAATGCATGAAACAACCTTCATGCAAACCCAAGCCAAAGACAAATCCAAGTCTAGGATTTACCTTTAGCACCCTTCTGATGGGAACGAAGAGTCATATCAAAAGAGGAGGACATCTTAAATTTTTTTCCTTTAACAGTTGTCCAACCCTCTTCAACTCTAGCCGCCTCATCCTGCCAACACAGAGGATCATCAACCAAACCAGAGCGATCATGGCTATTGGCAGAGGTAGCCAAAATACCAGTAGAACCTGGAAGAGTAGCATCCACAGAACCATTAATAGTCACCATCCCCACAACACCAGGGGAGACCAGAGACGCTGCAACCCCCACCAAACCAGGTGACAGAGCAACCGGTGAGGCCTTCACAGGAGAACACACAAGAGCCACATCCAAACCAGTAGAAGGACAAAGAGGGACCTGCGTAGCCATCTGGGATAAAATTTTTGGCGAAACAGGCTTCTTTTCCACCAAATAGTGTTGAGAAGAAGCATCGTTCCACCAAGATGCAATAGTTTGTTTTTACCCAATCCACATTAAGCAACCATATGCCCAGTTTTAAAACACCTTCTGCATCTGAAGGGAATCCCTTCATAATCTAGAGTCTGATTCCATCTTCCAAAGGAGTTGATCACTATCTCCGCAGGAAGACCCTTAGAAGGATCAATATCCACAAGAATGCGAGCATAAGTAGAGTGGAGAATGTCAGAAGAATCACCATCCACCAATAAAAATTTCCTAAGAGCATTTCCAATCCCCTCAAACCGAGAGTCGATCCATAAATGCAGGGGAAGATTAGGAAAACAGACCCATATAGGAAACCTAATGAAAGAGTCCGAAATAGGGTTAAAATCGATATGTCAGGGCTTAACCATGAACATAAATCGATCCTCCCAACTGAAAAAATGTTCGCACATGTTATTTATGTCTGAGGCATCTTCAAATTTTGCTATAAAATACCCCCTAGCCAAGGGAAAGATGTGCATCGTATCCACAAGGATAGGCTCCCAATGACTAGAGATCCACTCATGAAGATTCGGGAGACTAGGCCAAAAACCTCTGAACCTGGAAATCAAGGCATGGGAAGAAAAAACAGAGATTGTGATCTATTTCCTCCTCCACATCCACATCAACCACAATAGAGATAGGATTAGAGACAGGAACAGGCCCACAGTTAGCCCCCAATTTCAACACAACATCTACCCTAGCAATAGAGGAGGGCTCCGCAAACACCACACAAGGGCCGTTAACCCCACCCTCCCTCACGGTAGTAGAGGCCAAAACCCCTGAGCCCATCAAGGAAGCAACATCCGCACTCCCAACTGAAGCAACCCGAACAGAATCAGACGCAACAGGTGCTGCACCCAAACCACCAGAAGACAGATCACAGGAGGGTAGATGCACTTGACGACCTACAGAGGGAGCTCCATCAGTAGAGGTAGCGACAACGACAAGAACCTGAGCTCCAACAACAGAGGCAACAACAAGAGACCTCATTTGCTGATTTTTGTTGCTCCTTTCTTTGCTCCTTTTTTTAATAACCTTGGTTGTAAGCTCTATAGGCAAGAAGCCCCACTATTTCACCATGGGTCAAGGTAACAACTCTCCATTGAGAACCACGGTAGAGGGCGATCCAGAGGAGGGCTCCACAAACACCACACGAGGGCTTTTAACCCCACCCTCCCTCACGGTAGCAGAGGCCGAAACCCCTGAGCCCATCAAGGAAGCAACATTCACACTCCCAGCTGAAGCAACCAGAACAAAATTAGACGCAGTAGGCGCTGCACCCAAACCACCAGTAGACAAATCGCAGGAGGGCAAAGGCACCCGACAACCTGCAGAGGGAGCTCCATCGACAGAGGCAATGACGACGATAGGAACCCGAGCTCCAACATCAGAGGCAGCAGTAGAAGACCTCATTTGCTGATTTCTGTTGCTCCTTTCTTTGCTCATTTTTTTTTAATAACCTTGGTTGTAAGCTCTACAGGCAAGAAACCCCACTATTTGACCAAAGGTCATTGTAACAACTCTCCATTAAAAACCACAGTAGATAGCAATCCTGTAGGAACTTGAACCTTGGTTGTAGGCACTACAAACAAGATCCCCACCATTTCACCAAAGGGCCAAGCCCATGCTTAGTATTGTTATTATTATATTTAACTTTTAATACAAGAATATACTATTTGTCTAGTAGAATTATATGCTCCGAATTATATGAAGGCATTCCCTTAAAACGAAGAGGTAATTGGATGAGCGCATGTTTCACCTCATATATGTGTATATCACACACCATTTTCGGGAGGAGAAGAAAATGAAGTCGAGCAAGGAAGAGGATCGCAAAAAAGAAAGCAGCTTGGATTGGCGACTTAATCAAACTCTCAGAAATGTTCAAGGGTAGGCAACGATACAACTCTTTGTTTTTGGTTCCGCTAATGATGATAATAGATCTGGCTCGTACACTGCGGAGTGTCGATGCCCACATAAAGCTAAACTCGGCTCATCCAATTGCGAATATAATGTCGAAACCCAATAATGGTAGATGATAAGTTAATTATTTTTTGCCCAGAATCTATCTATGAGGCTGCTGAATTAGGTGTGACTGGCCATCTTTCAATGTTTCGTAATGGATACAACCAGTTACAAGATATGGCATCTGTACCCTTAAGCAGTTAATTACAACATGCCGAGTAAGCATATATCTACACCAAATTAGGCTAAGTTGTTACAATTAAGGGAATCCTTTGGTCGTCTTTTTGGAATTGAGATGCATTAAGTTTGGTTTAATAGTTACCAGTTGTTGGTCTCATCGTCAATGCACATCAACTGCAGTTGTGCTCAATGCTGAAGTTGGAGTACGGCTTGATAGGATCCAATTAATGCGTAGCTTTATTAGTTGGGGATGCTTTCACCTCTTTTGACCTGACCCAGTCTAAGCTTCGTGATTCGGGACCCTTGATTGGGAAGTCCTTCATTCATTCCAGCCTCACTGGGTTCTCATGTAGTTTAGGCCATCTTAAAAGGTGTCAGTGTACAGTTTGGAGATATTTCTCCTGTCTTTAGGTATTATCATTTCCAACCGAGTTATTGTTTGCCATGGCATCAATCAAATCTATCCCATCTCAAACATTCAGTCAGATTTCATCGTACTACCACTAATTGTCTCCACTACCAATAAGGGGAAATACAAATCTGTTGATTTCAGCGTATACAGAATGGAACCGCCAAAATCAAATAGACAACAATTTTTCAAACAAGCACATGAAACACTCTAATTCTAACAAGAAAACCAGTGCACACTACTACAAAGCAGATCCAGAAGACCAAGAAGCAGCAAGGAGGGCAGAAGAATGACTTTTTGTCTCTGTCATCAAAGCTCTTCTTGCTGCTCTTTCAGTGCTGATTTCTTTATAGAATTGTAGTATCTATAACGTGACACAAAGGATCCTTTTAGATGTCTCCGTACAAAGATAACAGTTTATCAAAGATAAAGAGGTGAGTACCTCTTAGATGACAAAACAAGCTATCAAGGAAGGCAATTAGATCTTCTTCCAAATTGTTAAAGCTCCTCAAAATTTTATAGTACATTAGGGCTCATCAAAATGAAGTAATCCTATATCTCTAGCTCTTAAGGAGAGCACGAGTAAGAAATGTTGTCCTAATTTGGGATACGGGATATTAGTCTCAACAAGTATCTAATCAGTTTATACCTTTAATTGGTCTAAAGGGTTCACAGAACCTCACAAATAGTGATGTGCATGACCTTAAATTTAAATGACCTTTGAGATCTTCAATAATAGACTATCATGGAATGGAGATTTGTGGACCACAAATAGTCTGTTTGTAGAAATTTTCCTTAAATACCATGAGAAATGAGGCTGCTTACATAATCTTGAATCTAAATAGAGCGACTGGATTTTGGTTCTTCAATGATGCTTTTCCTTTGTTTGATCTATCCAATTTAGATGTCTTAAGTTGGAGATAAATTGTATATTTCTCTTGTTTTTCCTATAAACATCATTGAGTTATTATGTATGAGTTTGGTATATTTATCTTGATATTCTCCATTTGCATGTAAATATTTTTATGTTGGTTCTATAGGTTGCTTAAAGGGCGCAGTTTTCCTGGTAAAGTTCTTTTGAGCCGAAAAGCTGAGGATGCAGTCAATGCTGATTCATCTGAACCTACTTCAACCACTGGCATAAGTGGCTTAGAAAATGAATTAGGGACAAGCCAAAGTTCTGAGGGGACAGCCAAGGTTTTTCATATTTATCCCTAGATTTTTTTCTTTTCTGTTCATTTTTGTTAAGCTTGGCTTGCTATGAGGCTTTAGTAGAATTGAGTGCCAAGACTGTTGCATATTCTGTTTCAATTATTGTCTTTGCATCCTGTTAGTTTCTCGTATAGAGTCTGATTAGTTTTATGTTTGGGCTTAGCTTTTTTCTGAGTTACTTTAAATGTATTGTTATAGAGAGATTCTCACAGTGATGGCAGTGCAACAAGTTATCCAACTGAAGAAAAATCAGCTCCATCTTTTAATAATGAAGATTATAAAGCCACAGAATTCCAGAAGTCAAACTCTGGTGCCAGATCAACAGATTCAACACGCATTGCAAAGTTTGTGAAAGAGTTATCTTCCTCAACTGTCGAATTAGGTGCTCTATCTCTATTTTCATTTGTTCGGAAGCAGATTTTCAAAAATTTCTGTAACCAGTTGTATATTTAACATTCTTTATATGCGTTTTAGTGTTTAGTTTTATTGATGAAGGAAATTGCAATCGTAAATTGTTGGTCCTATAATATACTCTAGTTGCATTAGCACAGTGAAAAAGAAAATGGCAACAATTAAATCATAAAAGTGACTATTCTTTCCATTTGTTTTGATATTTTGTGTTCTTTTCTCATCATGCTGTTTATACAAGTGTAGCTTATTGACTATTTTATTCCGTTTTGCAAACACAATAACAAATAGTACTTATGTTAGGTAGTTGTCATTGATGTCAAAGTTTGATACAAGCAAAATGATATAAGAACCTGCTGTTAGAAAGAATATGCTGTTGTGTTAGAAAGAATTGACCTAATTTTTGATATTGCTAAAAGAAGGTAAGCGTTGCCAAACAAAGAAAGGAAGCAAATCACATAAAGCTGGCAGTCACTTTTAGAAGTAAACAAGAAAATAATGTTTGAGGATGTGATAACATAAGCCAAATCTGATTTATGTCATAAAAAGAAAGATTGAATGTGTCATATAAAAAGAAAGATAAAGGGTGATGAGTAAAAAAAAGGAAGTACAAATTATGAAGATTGAGCAGAGTACGAAAGAAGTGTTTTTGAGCAGAGTAAAAAGAAGTTTATTCAAGCAAAGTTTAATGGAGGTCGGTGCCTCATATTGAGCTGGTGTTCAGTGGGAGTTGGTGCTTCTAGTGAGTTGGAGCTCACATTTGTAAGATCGGTGTCTTATGTGGGTTGTTGCCTACAATTTGTAAGAAGTTAATAAAAACAATATTTTGCCGTGGTTTTTACCCTTAAGGTTTTTCCATGTAATTTCTGTGTTCTTGCATGTGTTGTTTGTTTGATGCTTTTGAAGTAATATTTGCTGATACTGGATAAATTTTAAAATTTGTCCTATTACTGATTCACCCCCCTCTCGGTATTAGCATGTGCTCTTCAATTGGTATCAGAGCACGGTTCTTTCAGAAAGAGGCTTACAAGCTTGAAGGTAGATCTTGAGAAGTACACGATGGCTGGTAATGAAGGACATAGGTTTTCCACTAATCAGGCTCCTTTATTTGATGAACAATTTATGCTTTTTGGAGCATAAGGATGGAGACATATTTAAGTGCTCTTGGATTTGTCATCTGGCAATCAGCGATTGATGGTTACACAACTTTGACAACTGCTCCTACTGATGCTGCTGTTAAAAAGGCTAGTGAATGCAATGCTAAGGCCAAGAATGCCATTCTTTGCGGCTTTCTGAATCTGAATTTGTTAAAGTAATGCATTGTAAATCTACAAAAGAGATGTGGGAATTATTGAAAAATATTTATAGAGGAGATGAAAAAGTTAAGAAGGCATAGCTTCAAACTTATAGAGCATAGTTTGAGAGCCTCAAAATGGAAGAAGAAGAAACTATTGCTCAATAACTAATTCGTATGGATGGGGTATCCAACATTATTAAAGGCCTTGGTGAAGAGATTGAAGAATCAAAACTAGTGAATAAATTCTATGGTAACTCCCCTTATGATTTGATGTGAAGGTTTCACTTTCAACAATAGAAGAGATGCAGCAAGATCTTAGCCATCTAACTAAAGATGTGTTGCATGGTATTTTAATTGCATATGATATGAGAGTTGTTGCTTAGACGTCCAAAAAGGAGGCTGCATTCAATGTTTCACAAAAAGAAAAAAAAAAGAAAAAACATGAATTGAGTGATAGTGATTCAACTGAATGAAGAAGGTCACTTCATGAGAAGAATGAAAAAAGGTTTGGAAAATTACAAAGAGAAGCTACCCTTCAAGTGTTTCAGTTGTAGAAAGGTAGAACATTTTGCATCCAATTGTCCTTATCCAAAGGAAGAGGGCAGCTCTCTGTAGTCCACACAGACTCTCTACTTCCCTCCCTTCTTTGGAATAATAACCAAGGGCGAAATCCATAGGCTATTAGGTATTGGATAGATAAAACCAGCATCAACCAACTTCTGTAACTCAGTCTTAACTTTTTCTCTAACAACAAGTTCATTCTCCTTTGGGGTTGTCTCACTGGTTTGCAATCCTCATGTATATCTTATGTGTGGAGAGGTTAGGATCTAGACCGTTCATGTCATGGTAACCCCAAGCAAAAGCTGTCTTATAAAGGAAAGGAAAGCATCTTTTATAGTCCACAATACCAGCCATATGTTTTTTGGTCTACATATGGTGACAGCAATATGGGACTACCCCGTACTCCTTGCGGGAGGCACCTAACTATGCTACAAACGAGGCGTACATACCCTACCCCCCAGTGGGATTTGAACTTGTGACCTCTCTTTCAAGAGTACAAGTTCTACACCACTAGGCCAACTCAGGCTGTACAGTTTTGGAGCATTGCAATCAACCATGTTTGCTGTCGCTTATTCAACTATTTCTTTATATTAAGATGTCTTCTTGGTGTAATTTCAACTTGAGTTGTCAAAAGAGTTATAGAGGCAACATCTATGTATGGAATATTCATATCACAACTATGGGGCAACATCTTATGAACTAAGTATTTAGCAGGTAGAAATTTTACAGATGATGCTGCAAGAAGGATGACATGTAATGAACAAGAAGAGTAGGCTAGGCAAGATTCTTGTTCTTGATCCCTGTCATAGTCATTCTTAATGATATGGAAAAGTATTGTCCTTATCTTGCAATTGGAGTATAGGCTTCTACAAATGGTCATTAGGGCTCGCAATTTTTTTCATCATTGTCTCCAAGATTTGGCCAAATTGACTGGTTTGCTAAACTGGGCATCCGTTTGATAATGGAGAGTTATTTGAAGAGTTGGTTTACTAAATTGGGCATCCGTTTGTGCAAACAATATAACTTGTCCAGGATACGTAGCCAATTGTGCAGCGGCGTTATTGGAATATGAAAGGAAAAAAAATGGCATCTGGTGTATGAAATGAAGACATCGTTTTTATGTAAGGGGAGATTCCTTGTTTCCATAATGGTCGCTGTGAAGTATTCCTAATGGAATGACATTGGTGACGATAATTATTATAATTGTGTGCCGTGAAGAGTAATAGTTGATGGATGTCGATTCATTCTGAAAATGCCTCTGGCATTTCCGACGATAAATTTATAAAGAGAACATTTGTCCTAGTGGACCCCGCTTGGCATGGTGTGTTGTCGCGCGTGTCGAGTGACTCTTCAGAGTTAAAGTATTGGGAAAGGTGGAATTGTACTCCACGCAACTAAACGGTATCCAAATTTTAGTGGTGACTGTGTGTTCTTACAACTCAGCGGGGACCCCATTCTACAACAGTATCACGTGCTTACTAGCCGCACAACTTCTAGTAGCTGTAAACCGTATGCCACATGCAGTTACGTTTCATATCGGGTGGCATTAGCAGTGACTGCGAGAGATCATTCTGGTAAATACGGCAAGACTAGAGCAGACAGTGGTGTCGGTTAGACTCCAACAGATATCCCAAGTTGACATCATTCACGTGGTTTGAGCACTAACCACGGGACTGGTTCTTTCTACGCGGTCTTACTGAAGATCGTTTATTCCTCCAGTTTGGAAGCCGAGTCTATATCCGGTGAAATGTTGGAAGGAGAGGAGGCTCTGCCGTGCCTGGCGGCCCCTAGAAGGAAGGAGGTGCGAGCTGCTCAGTCTAGCATCTTCGAATTTTGTATTTGCTGATCATCCCTTGGCTACCGCAGCTTGCCTTTGCTAATAAAGGACCAACTTACTCCCAACGCGTGGATTCTTGGTGTTCGGTCGGTATTCATTTTACTAATCTAAAGTATGTTGGTATTTGATACTTTAAGACATATATGCAAAACCGATTGTTATCAGTTCGTAGTGGGGTGGTATTTTTGTGTACTTGCTTGGAAACCATTATTTCTTGTTTTGAATATGCAAAATATTGAATAGTTATTTTTAAAGGAAGCCTTCGAAACAATTCATCTATTGCATAGGATCAGAACAAATTTGAAAACTAAACCTTAAGGGTACAACCAGTCAGGCCTCGAGACTAAGACATTCAATAAATTTCCTTGTGAGTTTAGTGCTGGTATCCGACATCTACAACAGATCATTACAGTCCATTTTGGTAAACAACACTAGCAACAACTATTATCATTGTCATATAGGATTAACATCATCCAAACAGCAAGGGTTTCATTCTCTTTTGAAGGTTTTTAAGTTAACAGGAGGACAATTCTCAGTAGGTGACTTGCAACAGTGAAATCTTGTCCCAACGGTTATTACAGCAGGAAAAGCATTCTATAATTGGGCAGAATCATAGGCAGGTGAAGCAGTCATATTCATCTACTCTTCTTACTTCTTACTTCAGAAGAGACAGGTAGTTCTAGCCAGGCAAGATGCATGGTTTGGGAAAGGTCTGGAAGGATCTTGTTAAGGTACAACGATGGTTAGCCCAGATTTCCCAGCCTGATAAAAGGACAAAAATACTCGGCATGTATGATGAGTATAACACACTTCCTCCACAGGTTCAAAGAGATTTAACCTTCTCTAGCTTCATGGACTTTCATCCAAAGCTTCACACAAGACCTTAAGGGAAAAGAAGCAGTATCATGATTTGGCTTGAGATCTACTTGCACGAGGAGATTGTAAAACAAATATTGAACCAATGCATGAAGGAGAGGCTAAAGATGAGGTAGCAAATATGCAGGTTACAGAATAGGAGGAATCATGTGATTTCTATAGCAATGCATCACGTATGCATAATGATGATTTGGATGACCAATCAGAGAATACATTTCAAAATAACAACGATGAGAAGCATTCCTTGAAGAGTCAGCTGAAAGTCAATAACGATACCATTATTGCAGCTCTTGTTCACCATGATAGCACTCACCAGATTATTGAGGATCTTTACAGGAAAGTTCAGAAAGAAAAAGGACAAGGCAATATAAGGATTGGATCTTATGTTGCAGATCTACATGTGGTCAAAACAGCTTTTGAGGATCGGAAATCAGGATATCTGTGTTTACTTTCAGACTGCGACTACCTGTTACAGGTTGCTGGAAAATATGCTGAGCAGTTGAGGGAAAAGGAGGATGAGGTTAATAAGCTCAATAGAGAGCTTAGTGTTACTCAGGGTACATTGGAACACACACGTATTGCTCTTCAGGAAGCAAGAAATCAGATTGTTGCCACTAGCCAGTACAGGGAACAGGACGACAGGGAAAGGTCCGAATTCTTTCAGGAGGTAATAAAGGAACTTGATAGCATACAACAGACCTAAGACTTGGATAGTTGTCCCAAAAGATCTTTGGATCATCCAGAGTTTCTTTATGAGTTAGATAACTTTCAGGCGATCAACAATTTCTTGTTTGAGATGGATGCTGATTTGACATTTGATAATACTTTCTTTGAGTTAGATGAGGAAGGTATTTCCTATCCCCATGACGAGGATGAGGTTGATTGCAGAATTTGGGACCCAGGTTAAGTTATTAGAGGTGAGTCTTGGTCACCAGGTTGGAGTAGTGGAATGAGCTCAGTTGTTGAGTAGTGTAGTTTTTACACCAGCAGTTCGGGATGGGCAGTTATGTCTTGTGGCATGATGAGTGATATGCCTTTCTTTGCACTACCTCTCGTTGATGGTGAGATGCCTCGTGTTGGCGAGCATCCCTTGGTTCATTCCTCTTTCCACACAACTGCGACTCCTCTACAGTATCATAACGATTCATCCAGTGCTTATGGTAGTTCTATCACCACATATTTTAGGCATGATGATGATGATCGGGTAGAGCTTATTCAGTTGAGGTTATCGAGCTCAGTCTGATGATTATGCTTATTGGGGTGAATTCTTCACACCATGGTGTACATTGTATGATTCCAGGAGACAGTTATGGAATCCTTATGCTTATTCAGGAATTCCAGTAGAGTTGGTTAGTGCATCACATGTTGGCCACATTGTATGGGATGCATTCTGTTTTCCATTCAGCCCACCTACGGAGAACTTTCTTTTCCGATTATTGCAGAGGTGTGGGGTGAGTGATTGGGTTGGTACGCTTCCTTGCTTGCAGATGGAAGCCTTGTCCGATAGTCTGGGTACCTTGCCTCTTCAGTACAATTTCCAGTTTGGGCGATGGACAAGAGGGGTAGTGTTATGGCAATTGGACATTTCTATTGATTCACTTTGTATGGGCATAGGGCGTCAAGATATTTCAGCCAGCTGGGGAGATGGATGACCGTTTTGCTTATGGGATACAGGAGGGACGTACTCACGGGTGGTATTTATTCAGGGAGTCGATTGGTGTGAGGTTTGGTCTTCCCTTGCATCTGACCATAGAGGTGTTGGTGACCTCAGCTGGAGTGAGGTTCTCAGTCTGGTTGAGGACTTTCTTACAGACGATGGCAGCCGAGGGCAAATTGGTACGACTGAGCCTGCAGTGATGTGGGATCCTGGCATTAGACTGGTTGCTGTGTGAATGGCTTCACAGGTTAGGGCATAATTTCTGTTTTAGTTTCACACGATAGATTGGTGGAGCAACTTCCTTGAGGTTGGTTTGGGATCTAGGTATTATGATCATAGCATGCAGATATTGATTGCTTGAGGGCAAGCAATCTCCGGGAAGGGATGATTTGTAATGTCCCCTTTTGGGGCACATTATTTCGTGCTTTATAGTTAGCCTTTTCATTATGGTCCGATGGGCTAACCGAGGTTTGGTAGGTGATCAAAGGGATGTTTGGCCTAGGCATTTTGAGTTTTAGGCCAATCAGAGCAGTTTCCACTAGGTTTCCAGGGTGCTTACTATTTATAGTAAGTTGGCAGAACTCAGTTTTCCTGGCATATCAGCAGTGGACTTGGAGCGTCTCGTCGAGAGCTTTCCGGCAAGCTATCACACGTCATCATCTGAGTTCGTTTGGCCCTCTGTTTTAATGCGAGAAGATTCCTTTATTTTATTATGTCACTTTATAACTCAACGGTTATATTTATTTAAAAAAGTGACTTTAAGTGGAATATGAAGAGACAAAGTGGAGAAATTGACGAGTCACAGCTGCAGCTTTAAAAGAAGACTTGGAGTCTTTTTGTGTATGTTAGTTTTATGAGTTTATTTTCTCTTGGAGAATCCAGAGAGCTTCGACTTTCAGTTTTGAAACCTGAGGATGGAAACCTTCAGGCTTTCTCAATGGATTGGACGGAAAGCCATTTCATCTCCAGTGCGGATTCACAGCAGAATTCGCCATTATATTCACAGGTTCTTTTCTATTATTTGATATCTTGTTGCATATTGTAGTTCGGATTTGGATTGTGAGAAATCCCAATGTTATTGTATTGCTGTTGTATAATGCAATAATGTTGCTGAGGGTTTTAGTGGAATATATTCTGGTGGTTTATTACTGTTGAATCCATGGTTTGTTGCATGAATGTATTAGTTTAAATCTGCATGAGATTTATTTGTGAAAATTTGGGAGATACCCGGTTTGGGTCATTACATTTTAACACTTGAAGTCTCAACTTAAATTTAAACTTAACTTCTACTTCTATTACTGACTATTAATGGAAGGAAACGTGGATAAACTTGGACTCTACTAGATGCAGTCTTGTCAGCGACTCCGCCCACCTAGTGTGTAATGTCCCCTGTTGGTACCTTAATTGATTTATCCTAAATTTCTCAATTAGGGTTTGGATTGTAATGTTCCCTGATAGGATCAATCATTTATCTCATTAGATTTAAGTTATCTTTAATGCTCATGTCTTGCCTTTTTACTATTCCTGCTCAAGACAGAAGTAGGTGTTAACCTAGTTGCCTAGATACCACTATCGATGGATTCCCTCAAAGTTCACAGGTCCAAGTTTGTATCACGAAGGCTTATGGAATGCTGACCCCTACGCAGGGTAATTTTTAAGAAACCCCCCCTTCAAAAAAGGTGTAAAAAACTGGCGAAATTTAGAAAACTAGAGAGGAAATTATTAATTTTATTGGCGAATTCTGATTTTTTTTTTAGAACTACGAAAATATATATTGGCGAATAAAAAACAGTATTTATAGTATAAAAATATATATTGGCGAACAAAAAACAGTATTTATAGTATAAAAAATATATATTGGCGAATAAAAAACAATATTTATAGTATAAAAATTATATATTGGCGAATAAATAACAGTATTTATAGTATAAAAAATATATATTGGCGAATAAAAAACAATATTTATAGTATAAAATTTATATATTGGCGAATAAAAAAAAGTATTTATAGTATTAAATAAAATATTGGCGAATAAAAAGCAGTATTTATAGTAAAAAAAAATATATTGGCGAATATTCTAAACATAGCGTATTAGTGATAGGACTACGTGTCAAGTTGGGTGCTACGTGTCATTTACTGATGACCATTTTGTGAGGACAGTTTGCGTAGCTTCGGCAGGCTAAAAGGAGGGTTGATGGCTAATGGTTACGAAGATACGCAATGGCCCTGTTCAAGGTAAAAGGCATGCTGATTCTGTTTGATCAGACGGCCTACTTAATGACTTAGTCTCAAGATGATCAAAATCTATCAAGCAAGTCATTAAGTCAGAGTGACGCGTGTCCAAGATGGTGACGTGGGCCCTGTTGCATAAAGTTTTGACAGAGATTAAATTGCGGATGAATCCAATGGCTGACTTAATTGCTTATGGTAAACGTGCGTAAGATCTACTGCTTAAGTGATCAAGTCTGAGTGACATGTGTCTTGGAGATTAAAGTGCAGACTAGTCAAGATTGATCCGATGGTTGACTTAAACACCGGGTGATAAAGTGATCGAGATCTATAGCATAAGTCATTATGTCATGTTGACGCGTGGCAGTGGCGGGCCTAGTACAACGCAAGTATGAAATAAAGAGGATGCAGTTTCAAAAGCATCGGGCGATTGACTTAATAACTTAAAGGAAAGTTGAGGAAGATCTAGCGTGTAAGGCATTAAGTGGTGTTGACACGTGTACTAGTGGGTCTGGTTGAGGTCGTAAAGGAGATTAAAGTGCAGGCAAGTCAAGATTGATCCGATGATTGACTTTAACACTAGGTGATAAAGTGATCGAGATCTGTAGCATAAATCATTAAGTTGTGTTGACGCGTGGCAGTGACGGGCCCAGCACAGCGCAAGTATGAAATAAAGAGGATGCAATTTCAAAAGCATCGGACAGCTGACTTAAAAACTTAAAGGAAAGTTGAGGAAGATCTAGCATCTAAGGCATTAAGTGGTGTTGACATGTGTACAACCTGTTTAAGTTATACCCGCGGTCAGTGAAGTGTTGGGTAAGGTAACTTGCAGTCAGGTTAAAGAAGATCCGACGGTTCACTTAAAGCCTTATGATGAAGATGCACGGGATCTAATGCTTAAGCAATCAAGTCATGCTGACATGTGTCCAGGATGAATAGTGGTTTCCGTAAAGTGACGAGAGCCACACGAAAATGGTTTCAGTGAGCATATAAGTTATTACTTGAGTTTGAAGTTGCCATAACCACTGAAGAGATTGAAGCGAAACTGAAAGTTGCAGCGATCTTGCGCTCTGTGTTACAAATTGCAGAATGGTTAAGTATTTTGTTATCATACTGTTGAAGCATTAAAAATCATACTTGCATTAGGGTTTCAAATTCTGAAGGAGAAATAGAGTGTTGATAAAATCTGATACTGTTACTGTAAGAAACCCTATTTTCAGAAATGGCCCCTAGAATTTAGTTCACTGGTAAAATTGATTACAAGGACAAAAATGTGCGTGATGATCTTATACAACAGTTGAATTGGTCCACCAATGACTCAACAAAAATCAAACAGATAGTGCCTCTAAATCCTCGTTTTAGAGTCGAGGAGGGTTTGTATGATATGGGCAGATGGGCTAGGGACGCCAAGGTTCATATAAGTGGGCTAGGTCTGTTCAGAATTGCTTTCAGCCAAAGGAATGCTCCCATCCGAGACTCTAACATATGGGACTTGGATGTAGAAAAATTGATAGTTCCTGGAGTGTTTATGGATACAGATTTGTTGATTACAATTGCTAAAGCTTATGATAAGGTGTCCAAGGTTTTGAGAGATACAAATGGGAACGTATTACTGAGTGTCACAGCTGATGAGATTAGAAAAGTTTTCAATTTGAGTGACCTTTCTGTTCAGATGGATGACATTGATTTTGAGTAGTTCAAAGAAGTGTACAAGGCTCAAAGGGAGTATTTCAGAACTGGGCCTTTGAAAGAATGTTTCAATAAGATAGGGGTTTAATTGTAGTAGGCCCTAACACACCAGAGCCCTTCAAATTAGAATATTTTAATGCCAAGGGTAGAGGGATGTATAGTGCCCCATGTCATGTTCTGGGAGAAGATGAGGAGGCAACAATGCCCATTCACTTTATGCTTATGATGTTTCAGATTTTAAATCCACATTTGTTTGTTGTATATGACTTTGCTACTCACATTGCTGATTTAATGCATCAAGGTCTAGTAAGCATAAAAGAGGCTAATATAGCCAAGCCAATGGGATGGTATTCTATGATGATGCACATGATCTTATATAATAATGCTGATTATTTTGAAGAAGAAATGGATCTTATCAAATTTCAAGATGATGAAGAATTGCCAGTTCAGTTGTGGAGTACAGATTTATCTTGGGATAGGAAAGAGGCCAGTTTTGTCAATTTTGATAGATGTTTTGCTTCTAAGCTCAGATCAATGTTATGCACAGACAACCCAAGGATTCACATAGATGTGTTAAAACTTTTGAGACCAATGGAGTATGCTAAAGAGCTGCATATTGTTCACAATTGGGGTGACTTCATTCTATACCCTGTTTCTATAGTTATCAGGGTCTACGGTTTCAGAGGAACTCCAAATGTCCTCCATTAAAGGGTTACACTCAAGATAGGTCTGGCAGAAATCCTTAGACAACTGGGTGGGCTACAAGAGGAAGCATTGACTGGAAAAATGAAAGGTTGCATTTTCCCTACCATTACAAAAGTGCAACAGTTCATTATCACTAAAGGTGGATGGACACAATTTGACAAATACTTGGAGCCTTATCAGTTGGCAACATCAGTGGTAAGATGTGCAAATAATGAGGGATTCATTATTGATATGTTCAGGAAAAGAACTAAGTGTTTAGCTCTAGATCATCAATTTAATTTTCCTGAGGATATAATTAGAAATGAATTTGATTTGATGGAACAAGAAATCAAGAA
>MU223217.1:516699-532128 GCA_018584345.1 Thuja plicata
TTTTGAGATTGTTGCTAAAGAGCTACTGAGACAATAAAGTTTTCATTGTTGGTTTCATGGTGAATACTTGATGTGTTTTAGTGCTTGCTTGGTTTCATAATTCCCTCATTTAGTTAGATTTGTTGGACAAAGTTAGATGAAGTGTTGTGATTGCAATAAGAAATATGATGGTGTTTTGATGAGTTCCTTTAGTTCATACTTATGACGTTTTACTGATTGTAAATCGTTGTGCAAAGTTAGCCTGAACCTCATTTCATGCATATGCTTAACTTCTGTCATTCGCGTACATTGTTCTTCATGATGGTGTCCGTGGTGGTATGAAAATCCTCTGCATAAACCTTGAAGATTGCACCGGTTCTCGTGTAGTTGTAGTATAACTTGGCGAAGCGAAACCTGGTTATTGAGAATTTGTCCACCGAAGTATTGACTATTGCTATCATTGCCCTTAGGAGTAGATTACAATTTCTGAACCCTACTTCCTTTTGCTTTCCACATATTCCGAAAATTCCAAAAAAGTGTTTCATTGCAAATCTTTCAAGACTGAAAACGTAAGGCCCCTTGTGATATTCAGCGAATCACATTTACCACCGAGCTTATCCATGGTCAAGACCTGACACGAAAGGAACCTTGGAGTGACCTATATGATCTTCTCGCAATCTTAGCATTTACGAAACTTTGATCAAGAGAGGATAAGATACTTTGGTGTTTTGTTCTACTGTTTGGTGGGTCATAAAACGCACATCAACAGGAAGGATGGTGATCAGAGATGGGTTAAAGCTCGAAGAATGTGGGGATTTTTGGCAACAATGGAGAACAAAGAATGGAGCACCTGATGAACCGAAAAGGAGGCGAGTAGATTAATGTAAGTGTATAGAATATGTTATGACATTATTGTAAAATCCCTAGAAATGCTCCGTTTTTAGTAGAAGTTGGTAAGGTTAGAAGATGTTTAAAAATGGGATTGTAATAGCTGATATGCTGATGGTTAAACCTTATGTAACTATTTCTCTGAATATTAATACAAATCATATGTTATAGGTAAAAAAAAAAAAAAAATTGTGTTCAATTGTTTGTATTTTGTTAAGACTTTTGTTTTTGTTTTTATTAATGTGTTAGGTTAATATACAATGGCATCCGACTTTGCTTTAGGTTCAAACTTAGCAATTGAAAGTAGTATTGTTGGAACTAAAACCCTTTGAAGCTATGAACATGCTTGGAAACATGGTACAATGGGACCAATAATGGGGAGTGTGATTTGTTTCAGTGAATGAGGAAACTTAGTGGAGACATCAATCATCTCAAAAGTACCATCTTTTAGACATTCCTAATTGTGATTACAATGCATGTATAGAGGCAGTAAAGGAGGTGAAATGAGAGATGATAACATTTCTGGCATTATTGGATGTCAAGAATCTGGAGAGGGCCAGCACACAAGTAGCTGTAGAAGCAACTATTGCTCTTAATTTGCCAACAAAATTTGATGTAGATATGATAGATGATGTGGGCTGTAATCATAGTCAATGCATTTGTGGCTAACACACCTCTTTAGCTCAAGTACAACTCAATTAGATGGGTTCTTTGTGCTTAGGAGCATAGTTTGAGCACAACCATCTTTGCAAGACATAGGGTGGAGGAAGGAGACACACTAAGAAGTAGATAAGGCATGCATCAAATTTTTGTATTATTGACCAATGTTCCATTCAACATGGAAAAGAGTCCATATTGGGAGTATTTGGTGATAGTATTGATAGTCGTAGGGAAAGGGTACATGATGACCTCTCTAAAAAAGTTAAGTGGGATTTTGTTCCAAGATACAATTATAGATTAAAAAACAATTGTGGAAGATTGAAAGAAGCAATGATGAAAGTTTTAATGCACAATTCTTTCAAATGGATGGATGGAAGGAAGGAACTACATTGTCATCAATTTTTTAGTTGCTTCAAATGGGGAGCTGATTTTCTTGGAGTTAACTGACGCTGCCAACAAAATAAAGAACATAAAAACTTTGAGATTGATGTTGAAGTAGGCAATTGTAGAGGTGGGCATGCAATGATATATGTGACGGCTAGAAGATTACTTTAAGAGAGGCATTTGAGACTCTTTTGGACTGATTTTGCAACCCATTGCCTTGACTTTCATTTGAAGGAAATAAGCAAAGTTGATCGAGTGAGATTGACTTTAGAAAATGCAAGGAACACAACAAAATTTATTTGTAACCTCATTCAGGTGCTACATGGTTTAGAACTGATTTTCTAATGTTGCAAAGTATTATTAGTTTATTGAATCCACGAAGCAAATATTTGTGACTAAAGCGTGGCTAGACTCAACATATTCAAAAGAAGGCTAATGGAGAGAGGTCTGCAAAGATACTTTTTGACGATGTCTTTGCCAAGATAACTTCAAACTCCAATTTAAATTTCAAACAGAATCCTTTAGTTTTAAATTTTGAAAGTACTTATTTTCATTGAACATTAATTTGTTTGTACTTTGTAGATAATGGAGCTATTGAAGAGGGTTTTGTGCTTAGCGGATAGGGAGCGAAACCAAATTGGTCATTTATGATTATCTAGGTGGATTTTAGAGTTGTAGAATTATAAGGTAGGGAAGGTTCTCGTCATTGCCCTTAGCTACTCTAGGAAGATCCACCTAGATACTAGGTAAGAAAAATTGAAGTCCTATATCTTACAAGTTACAAATTACTATTATAAATAAAATATTCTTTGTTTACAAAATCTTGAATATTTTGTTTGGAAGTTCTTGGCAAGAAGATTTAGGCGGAAATACCCCCAAATCTCCAAAAGCTACTTTGAATTTTGTCTCAACATTGTAATGCTTCTGGCAGTGAGGGCTAGAGTTTGTTTGATGCCATTCACATGAAAAGGCATGTTAAATTGACTCAACAATGCTTCAATGTCTTAGTTTCTGTGCAATACAAGCTTTGAATTTACACAAGAAAGGTTGAGGACAAATTGGTGTAGCTTATTGAATGAGATTGATCCTTATAGTGATTGTGTAATGGTAATTTCTTGATTAATAATAAAAATGGAGTTTACATATTTAGGCAATGACATTGCGATGTTTTTAAAAGAAACAAATGTAAACTAAGACTAAAAATTGAAACTAGCTAAAAGAGCTAAACATTCCTAAATGACCATTAAATAACTAAAATATTATTTTAATACCCTCCCTTAATGGTCATTTTGTCAACTAAACCAAGTTGCCCCCAATATTCTACAAACTCGTTCGGGCTATAAGAGACTTGGTGAGGATGTTTGTAGTTTGATATCCAGTTGGAACATACTGCAATTGTACTGATCCATCTTCTATAAGCTTGCGGATGAAATGACAATGAAGCTTAACATGTTTGGTGCACTCATGGAAGACTAGATTCTTGGCAAGTTTTAGCACCCCTTGATCGTCACATTACAAGGGTGAAGGACTTGCTTGAGACATTTGCATGTTAGAGACATTTGAGACGGTTAAACAAATCTTCCTATGCAATTGTTTATAATACGCCCTTGAAAACTAAGACATTGAAAGGAATAAGGAAGTAAAAGGGAAACAAGGGAAAGCCAACTAGGGGGTTTCTTTCATCTGGCCTCTAGAAGATCAACCTGTTGATGCGAGTTCTATGACCACTTCAACATGCAAAATCAAATACTTAGTATTCCAATTGAAACACCAAATCTCCAATTCTCTGTTGAGTAAGGAAGCTTATATGCTAAACAATGTATATAGATTGTGTGATCAAATGAGGCAACCTCAAGGTTCCTTCTAGTTGTGGACTTTCACTCAGTGGTAATGATGTGTTATGTTCGTATCGCAAAGGGACTTACACTGGTTCGCTGAGGCTTATCAACTTGACTCTGCGAATGATATGGCAATATGAGTGCAATGAGTTACTTCTAACCATAGATACAGGACTTTGCGAGTCCCAAGCCGAGCCAGGCCTCTGGGATCTTTTTGCCTCTAGACTCCGACTTGGCTGAGTCAAGCTGAGTCTAGGCTGACTCGTCGAGTCAACCAGACTCGTTTGACTCGCCGAGTCTGGTGGTCTGGACTCTGCCGAATCAGAGATTCGTTATAAATATTACTTAGGAACCCTTGAGAATTCTGCTGAATCAGATTTGTCAACGGGGATGAAATTTATATACTGCACTATGTAATTCATCATTCTCAGCTGAAGATGTAGTGTAAGATGCCGAGTTCACGTTACAGTTTTGTTTTACCAAATAACAGGTAAAAAAGACCATTTCTTAGATTGGCGAGCTCATGTGGGCAAGGATTTCGCCCATCCGTTTCGCCATTGTAGTGATACTCAAATTGAGAGTTGAGATTGTTAGGCTATAGATTGGTAAAGCAGGTCTCACTGCCAAAGATGTAATTGGAGTCAAGACAAGGGACAAAACAAAACCCAAATGAGTTTGAATGTGAATGATATTGGTTAGAGGTTGTCAATCCCTGCATGGAGGGAGAAATCTTAATTAGTAGTCCATGAGAATTCTTCTGAAACAGAGTTGTTATTGGGGATGAAATCCTATAAACTGCACTGTATAATTAATCATTCTTAGTGTAAGACGTTGTGTTGAGATTGGACTTTGATGGTGCAATGACATGTAAAACAAGACCATTTCTCGGCTTCGTGGACTCATGTGGATCGCGGCCAGATTTCTTGTTCAGATATAGGCTACTTTGAGCCTTAGCCTTCTAGGCTCTAGCTTTTCTTTTGATATATGTTTTGAACTTTTGATTCCATGGATTTCATATTCCATGAATATTGTAGACATTTGAAAGTGACACTATTTATATTTCTAATTTGTTATTTAGTTTAACTTATTTCCTTCAGAAATTCACATTTATACTTATGTGATCAATGTAAACTTGTGCAGGTGTGCAAAGTAGCTTCTATTTATCTCAATTATTGTGTGTTCGATATTAATTGATTAAAGATGCATGAAAAAAGTTTTAAATCCTTAAAAATCTTTGAATTTCTTGGGTTTTTCAATTTGCAGAGTCCTTGCCGAGTCTTTACTGAGTTTGGATGCCGAGTCTGAATCTGAGTCAAAAATCAACTTTTTAGAGTTGAATTTCTGGCTTAGATTGTGTATGTTAACTCTAAATTCAATGGATTGTGGAAATCTGATCGATTTAAAAATCAACTTGCCGAGTCTGAGTCTTGTAACTATGCTTCTAACTGATTATCAAGTAAAGTGCAAATGGGAATGGGGTTTTGAAAGCTAAACTAATCCTAGGATGCAAGAAATGGTGAATGTTTTTTTGACTCTACTGGACTTGATCTTGTTGTCAATTCCACCAAGCTAGTGCAATCTTCTAAGGTGAGTGTAAGATGTTTAAACTATTACCATTACATTAACACCATCAATGGGTGCATATTAATCTGCAAACAATAATCAAAGTAAAGTCATTAAACATCCATTTGATTGCGCAAGAAAAACTTACAATTAGCAAATTGCTAGTGGTATGGATTGGGTGAGTCTCACAAAGATGGATTGACAACTACTTTCATTTAACTAAATTACTTAAAGAAAATTCTAAACCAAACACTTAAGTAAATTCTAAACTAAGTGAGGAATGTAAAAAACTATGCAATACTCCAAAAAGTTCTAAAGTATTCACCATGCAAAGACAACAATGAATATAGAGCAATTTCGGTAGTATATCAGCAACAATTCTTCAACAAAACTCTCTTTTTACAAATGAGGAGAGAAAGCGTTATGTAGGGAGCTCTAGTACAATGAATGACTAAGATTAAACCAAGATCAATGACCTAGATCTATCCACCAAACCCCTAATTAAGGTTTCCGCAACTATTACTAGCAAACATTAAATGCTAATCCAATTGCATTAAAGCACCACCTTGTAGGCCAATCAAAATGAAACACCTATCTAGGAACTAGTAAGGAAATTCAATGCCACATGGGCTTACATCAAATCTTCCTTGAAAAGATTAATTCCTTTGACGTTTTCTCTTTTTGCAAATTCGATGAACCTAGATATAATATCATTGAGCCTATCCGTTGGGACACTTGGTGCATTCTAGATCTTCCATTTTGCAACATCCAACTTAGCAGTACATGTGGTCAAAGTCCTCTCCCAATCAGGTCCATTGTAATGGCAAGTGGCTATGAAGGTGTTGAATGATGCAACACTTTTCAATTTTCTCCTCTTGATGATGTTACTATCTTTGAAGTAGACAACCTTCATATTTTCTCTCAAGACTTCAATTTCATGTTCTCTTTTTTTCTTTCACTAATATGAAATGTTACTCTTATTGCTTCAAGAATTTCATTTTGGATTTGTTCGAATTATTTCATTGAGACATTGGCAATTGCACTTTACTTCTCAAGAGTATCCCGTCTTGAAACCAATGCACAATACCATCCATTGATGTTGTCCATCTCATTTGCCTCTATCATCTTGCCTTTTTCTAACATGAACCTAGAGGTTCCCTTCATTGCTTGCAATCTTGGGATAGTTTTCTCTTTGATGAACTGAAATTCTTCACAAATCATACACAAAGCTCGAGTTCTAGCTTTGATGGATGCAATCATCTTGTAATTTTCCAAGAACTCAGGAAGGAAAATATCTGCCTCTTTTGAAACTTCCTCAAACCATACTTTTGTTTCTTCAAGTGCCATTTTCATGAGCTCTAAGTTATCAATTGATTCTCTTTCAAGTGTAGCAAGAGGATCAAATGTCTGATCTCTTTGCTGTATTGGATCCATCAAGTGCTTGATATATACTTTCAATTGTCATGCTTCTTCCTTATATTACTTCTTCTTCTCAACTTCCCTACTTAATCGTTGCTCCACTACTTGGATAGATCCACGAGCATCTTCAATCTCTTGCTTCTTCGTGGTGGTTCCCAAGTCATGTTCCACAATATCACAGTCTCGAGGAAGGATGCCCTCTCTTTCTTTGTTGCCTCTTGGAATGGCAATATGTACTGTGCGGGTGCCTGATCCATCTCTAATAATCTCTGCAAGTGTCTTAGCTAGCCTCTCTTCTTTTTTCCTTCCCAATATTTTCCAAGCCATTTTCAATATTTTCAACTGGCTGTTTGCTTGCAACTTCCTCTTTCTTTAGCATATCTCTCAACCATGCAGGAGCAATACATTCTCCCAACTCATTATTCAATACTTTCTTATCTTGATCTTCATTCCTTTGGCTATCACCCTCTTGATTTTCCTCATGATTTTTGGCTGGTTCCATGATTATGTCCTTATTTTTGTTTGGAAGGCCATCTTCACCTTCTTTGGGAGTATCTTCAATATTGATCATTTCATCCTCTTCCTCTATTTGTGGAGAACTTTCTTCATGCTTGCTTTGACTCAACAGAGAATATCCAGAACTTTGGCTAATACTAGCCTTCGACTCAATTACAACTCTTGAGATGTCTCTTTGTTTTTTTCTGGCATGTTCTTTTCTTGTGCCACAGTAGCATTTGCTTTTGATGAAGGAACTCTTGGTTTTTTCTTTTTGGATGGAGGCTCTTGACTTAGTATTCCTTTCCCTTTCGTGTCTTTGGTTTGTGAAGCTTTATCACTATTCTTCCTTTTCTTGCTACTTTCACCCTTTTGTCTATTACTGACCTCTTGTGGTTGCTCAGATGATTCATCTTCAATTTCCTCTAGTTCTTTTATCTTTTCATAAGTCAGTGGGATTCCTCTTTTCTTCAAGTTTGCCATCTTTCTATCGAACCATTCTTGAGTGAAAAGTGTGACTGGTATCATTGAAGCTTCCAAGTTGAACTCATGATCATCCAACCAATCAATAGGTTCTAACTCTTGGCCCTTTGTTGTCACAAAGTTGTTTCTAATCCGCATCATCATCATCCTCTAATTGATCAGGCACTTGAATTTGTTGCCATTTGTATTCTCTAATCATATTCACTGCTAATCTTGAGAACATCCTCTTCCTCACTTCAAAATCATCAGCTGTATTTGGCCAATAGTCCTCTAAATGTGGAACATGTTTGAACTTGTTTACAAAAGCTTTCCTGATTTGTCTATTTGGATCAAAATTTCTTCTTGCTTCATAAGCTCCCAATGTATAGCATTCAAATTCTTTCTCAGCTACTTCCATGGCTAGGAGGGATGAACAACTTTTGACGCCAACTTGAAGTGGAAATGTGATTCCTTGCTTATGTTTGTGCTCTTGAATCTTGTCGTATGCCACCAATTTTCTTGCCACCTCCATCAATACTAGTTTGTTAGAAGGATATCTTGAGAGTCTCTTCAGGCAACATACACTTCCCAACACTCTAATGTATGTGAACTTAGGAAATTGAATGTACCATGAACCATACTTCTTGATAAACTTCTCTGCTTCATCGGATAATCTCTTGTGAGTATCCTCTTGCAATGTTCTCATAATGTGCATGGCAAATGCATCATGAATATTTCAAAATGCTTGTTGTTGTGGAGGTGCAACTGCGAATAACATTCATGTACTTGGAATTGCCCTGTTTTTGTTCCAACTTCACCCAAATATCTCAACCCATATCTAAACATTATTGCCACGATATAGAACAAATATGAACCCATGAAGAATGCCTTGTCGTTTCTAGCATTCTTATTTGGAGATCAAGGTTGTCACTAATAATCTTGGCCCACTCAGACATCTCTCCCCTTTAGATATCTTATCCATAAAATAGAACATCCAAGGTTCAAAAATTACACTTTGAGGGCTACCCATTACTCTACTCAACATGATGATGAGATCACCATATTCATCGGATAATCTCTTGTGAGTATCCTCTTGCAATGTTCTCTTAATGCGCATGGCAAATGCATCATGAATATTTTGAAATGCTTGTTGTTGTGGACGTGCAATTGCGAATAACATTCATGTACTAGGAATTGCCCCGTTTTTGTTCCAACTTCACCCAAATATCTCAATCTTGGATATCTAAATATTATTGCCACAATATAGAACAAATATGAACCCATGAAGAATGCCCTTGTCGATTCTAGCATTCTTAGTTGGAGATCAAGGTTGTCACTAATAATCTTGGCCCACTCAAACATCTCTCGACATTTAGATATATTATCCATAAAATAGAACCTCCAAGGTTCAAAAATTACACTTTGAGGGCTACCCATTACTCTACTTGAACATGATGATGAGATCACCATAGTCTTCATGAAAATATGATTTTGATAGCTTGGGCTTGGTGTGATGCTTCCATGGCTCAAGTAACCAATTTCCACTAATCACGGAGGTACAAGCATCAAGCTTGTCATTGTAGTGCTTTGCAACTTGATCTTTAGTGATGTAGACACCACTCTTGTGTGTGATGTGGAATGTTCAATGTCTCTTCAATTGCTCGCTTCAGGAGTGACACCAATATCTTCTTGTGTGGTCCTACTGGACTGTTCTTGTTTGAGGATCGTAATGTTTGGCACATTTTATTATCAACTCCAGACATTGCGTTGTTGGTGGGAAAGCTTCTGCTTGAACTATTCAATTCTTCATCATCCTGTTTGCAAACTTTGAAGGATTGCCTCTAAACATCCGATCTTGAACTTGTAGCATGTTCACCAGTCCAAGGTTCGTGTCTCCAATCTTTCTCCATTTTGAAGGAAAGCTATATTTTGGCACCATCTCCTTCCTGTCATGCTTCAATTGAGCTTCCCTATCTTTCTTCGAATTCCCGGTTCCTTGCTTCAACATCTTCTACCTACAAGAAAACAAAGCTTATTAGAATCTTGTATTTTTTCTTAAGATTAAACCTTAAACACCAAGGGGTGAAATCAATGCACTTGAAACCAATCTCAATGAACTTCGAATATGAAGGAAATGAACTTTAATATCCCTTAAATCAGCTTGTATTTCTGAGACAAAATAATGATTTCAAATGAATTTCTCTACTGAAAAAGTCTATCAAACTAGATTCCTTTGTTATGAAACACATCTACGATCTCTTTCCTAGGCCAACATTACCATTAGAATTCCATACCTTGCTGATTGCTTTGAAAATTCTGAGTCTAAAGTTTCAGATCTGCACAGACTTAATCCAAGAATTTCTGATTTTAGCCTTCTAATTCTATCAATGTTCAAGTTCTACCAAATTTGGGCCTCAAAAATCATGAAAATTTCCTCTAAAATCAATCCTAAAAGATGAAATTGCTGCTGCAAGTAATTCTGCTTTGCTTTTAGGCGAATTGTTTGTTTGATTTGTGGATAAAATGAAATTAGAAGCCTTCTTATGTAGGTGACTATGCCCAAGAGGTGCCTCCCTAGACTTGGACCGACCTGACCTAGGGGGAAAAGGTTTAAATATTGATTTTCTATGTTATCTAGATGAAATTCTTGTGGAGCAAGAACATTCTGAGGAGATTCAATAACATCTGGTTCAAAATCATCAGAATCCCTCCCTTTAGGTGGAGCTAAGGGAAGTCGAACACCCAAATCCTTAGCCTTGTTAGGCTGATCTTTCAAACTGAAAACAGGAGAAGTGCGTTGAAAAGGCCCACCTTCTTCATCAAATATGACATCTTGACTGAAAATGAGACGATCAGTGTCCACATCTATCAACTGATAAGCCTAATGGTTGTCATTGTAGCCCGTGAACATTAAATTCAAGCTCTTCAAATCCAATTTTGTTCTTTTAGCATCTGGAACCTAAACATAAGCTGTAGAGCCAAAAAATTTTAAATGACTGATTTTGGGCTTCCTCCCAGACCAAGCTTCTTTAAGGGTCATCTTGTTAATGGCCTCTATGGGAGACCGGTTCAGAAGGTAAATTGAAGTGTAGATTGCTTTTGCCCAAGATTTATTAGGAACATGTCTATGCTACAACATAGAATGGGCCATTTCAGTGATTGTGCGGTTCCTCCACTCAACAACACCATTCTACCGAGGCATGTAGGGTGTAGTAAGCCGATGCTTAATGTCGTGTATAGACTAGGAAAATTAGCATTAGAAAACATCATGATTAGCCAACCACAAAGCTATGAAATGATGAAATTGAAATCTTAATCACCAATGAAGCTATGAAGATAAAAAGCATGAAATGAAATAACAAAATTAAATAAACATCATTCAAACCCTTCATTCCACTCTATTGTTCTTCTTTCTCCTCTAAATTGATGCTGCTCTCAAAAAGATGAGTGTACAAATATGATGAAAGCCAAGGAAAGTCCAATAGAAAAAATGTGAGGATACTAGAAAATTGTGGTTACAAAAAATGAGAAATGAGAGTCCAATTTATAGAAAAATTGGGATAGATTGGATGACCAAGATCAAATTGGAACTCAAGATAATCAACATATGAGATTAAATGAGAGGACAAGTTAAGTGATGATAAATTGGAAATTGCCTTTCCAAGTGGAGGACAAAATAGAAATATGAGAGTTAAGTGAAAATAAATACATCAAAAAATGCCATTTGGAAGGAATAAGTTAAGTGGAGGAGAAAATGGAAGGAGGAAAGAGTTAAGTGGCAAAGGAAATAGAAAGAGGAAAGAGTTAAGTGGTAAAGGAAATTAGTAAGTGGGGTTTAGAAGTGGAGAGAAAAGTGGAAGGTGGAAGATTTAAAAGTGGAGACAAATTAGCATGCAAAAGAGATAAGTGGAGTTTGATTTTGGAGTGGAATTTAATACGAAAAATAAAAATTTCCCTCATACTTTGAAAATTAGACAATTAAATAAATAAATTTATTTAATTGTGGAAAATGGAGAAAGGAGGTAAATAAATAATATTTATTTACCAAAGGGATGACATTAAGATATAGGACAAATAAAATGGTCATTTGCCCTAGGACAAAGATTAAGTAATTGTCGAAATTATTTAATTAGGCCGGCGATTAGAACAAATTGATAGAACATGATCAAATTAGAGGACAAAAGTTAGTAATTAATTAAATAATTATCATTATTTAATTAATAGAAGAATGACACAATATTGGTGAATGACGAAGATCAAACACGCAATATAGAAGACATGTTAAAAATGTTGATGTTTTGAGCCAGAATTGCATAAAATAAAATGCTGATAAATCATGAACACAAGGAGACCAGAGACACAGAGGTTTACCCTGGGGAAACCCTTCTACTCGAGGGAAAAACCCAGCCACACCAAAGGACTTTTTTATTGAATAATAAAAAACTGAATACAATGCTTCACAAGCATATTCAGAATATGAAACTTTTTCAGAAGTTGTTAACTCTTTTAACAATCATCAGATGTCTATCAATTACAATATATGTAAGTACCCTACTCAGAACAAATTATTGTAACACAATCACAGGGAATGAAGGTTTTAAAAAACAAAATTTGTTTTTCATCTCATCACATAAATCAACCACACCGACAATAGGCTGTAGAGTTACTCGCCGAAGATCAAGAGACCATCTGTTATCTCAAAATGACATCCTACAAGCATGAACCGACATCCCAAATACATGACTCGACGACACCATAAAATGTGAGCTGTCGAACCATCAACTGACGACACGACTAAGCTGCCAAGTCATCAAGGAACGTTGCCATGTCAACATCCGCGATATGAAGGACACCCACTCAACGAAATGAGGACGAGTCAAACCCAACGCTCGAACCACCCAATGCTTGAACATGAAGTAATGTTGCTGCAACTCGAACTCGTAACGGGACAGCTGGGTTGATAATGAATACACAACACAACATAATCTGAAACATTTACTGAAGGCTCGAATTCGATGCATGAGCCACACGAAGGGAATAAGAAAAATCTACCTCTCGGGCCCAGCATAATCATATGTAGATAAACTCTCTCGCAGCTACAAAAACTTTAACAAAAGATGGGAGCGATAGGCGTTGACCATTTTTTAGTGTCCATAGTGTGTACCACAGAAGTTGGAGAAATCAATAGAACAAAATTCCCCTGCACATTATTTGACCTAAGAGTAATGATTTGGCATCCTTACTCTTTTTCAACTAAGGCCTCAAACTTTTTGAAATATACTAAACACCTTTGATTTCTTTTTAAGGAAACCCACATTTTCCTATTGAAATCATCGACAAATAATAGAAAATACCTGGATCCAATGATTGATGGAGTGTTCATCGGTCCACAGACATCTGCATGAACTAGCCGCAAGACCTTGGATGCCCTCCAAGAGTCCTCATCTGAGAATGGAGTCCAATGCTGCTTTCCTGTTTGGCAAGCTCCGCACACACAAGGACTTTGAGATTGAATCTTGGGTAATCCAATGACCAAACTCTCTCAAGCCCGTTGGGAGAGAGTGAATATTCAGATGCCCATACAGCTGATGCCAACGTGTGCTAATAGAAGAACTCTTTGCTGCCATAGCATGCTCCTGGGAATTGCCAGTGTCAACAAGTATGTAAAGACCATGATCCTCAAGGCCAACAACAATAATGGTGCAAGTCTCATTGTCTCTGAATTTGCAGAGAAAACCTACAATCTCTGAAGTAAAAACCCTGAGAACTTTCAACATGATTTTTGTTTTAATAAAATTGGAAAAAAAATGAAAAAACTTCCAAATGATAATTATGAAATTTTTTTAAAGATTTTTTTTGTGAAACTCAACGCGTTTTGATACCACGTAATGCTAATTGCTTGATTAATAATGAAAATAGTGTTTTCATATATAGGCAATTACATTGCGATGTATCTAAAGGAAACAAACGTAAACTAAGACTGAAAATAGAAACTAACTAAAAGAGACTGAAAATAGAAACTAACTAAAATAAATGATGATCCCTCCTTGTTTATAGAGGATGATTTTGCCGATTTTGAGATGTAATGGAGGATTTGGCTACAAATAAAGTAGGTGAGATTGTATTCTCATTGGATGAAATTGATGTGGTAGAGGAGTCATTGCCATTTAGTAGTGGCATGGAGACATAGGCTCAATCTTCTAGGCTAGGCAAGTAGTAGCAATTGAGTGAGGACTAGAATCTCTACCTCTCAATTTTCCAGTAGACTGGAGAGTAGGAAATTGTAAAATCTTGTAAATTTTAACTTGCCTAGAAATGTATTTTATGATCACTTTTTATAAAGACAATCATCATAAATTCTTAATAGTTGTTAGTTGGCTCTTGTGTCTACATAGATGATGCTATTTTGTAGTCTTTTTGTATTTGAATCTAATAGACAACTTTTCCCCATGGTTTTTAAGACTGAGTTTATACGTTTGTAATTGAATTTTACAAAATATTGTCTTCCATTTAAGTACTTTCTAAGTTGCTGACTTTTGCCAATTTTTGCCGAGTCAGAAATATTTGGAGTACTGAGTGTATGTCAAGTTTGAGTATGTGCGCTATGATATACATGGTTAAATCTTAAGTAAAAAAGGTAAATTATTGGCATCCGTATTATATAAGTTCAATGAGATTGGAAGAGTAGCCTATGGGTCGGAGCTGACTCCAACTTCATGAGCGCATTTTGGACTCCATGCTATTTGTAATGAAATTTGTTCCGAAAAACATTCCATTTCAGAAAGAGCTTGCAGAATTATGAGGAAGACAGGGTAATTTTTAACTGAGAGACAATAGCAGAGCATTAGATGAAGCAATTGTACTAACACTTGGAAAATATTTCATTAGGACATAACCGCTTGCACAAGATATCATTTTGGAAGATATGCAATTTATGTGGGAGAACACCTGCATCTAAGTTTTGATGGCAGATTTCTTGAGGGAAGATGAAATGTTACATTCCTGATCGTCCTTTGTATTTTGTTGGCCTATGGAGTAGTCAATACATCAGGGCCTTGCGGTAGCTATAAATAGGAAGTAGGCAGCCTGTAGTAAGGGTCTCAATTGTATAATCTTTTCTTGAGTAAGATCTTTTGGGAGGATGACTCCTTGAAGTGTCTCTCTTTTTTACTACACCACTTGACTATTCTAGAATTCTGCTCATCTATTGATTCAGATTTGCAAACTTTAATTATCTTCATTGCTATATTGTGACCTACTGTTGTTAACTTGCTGGATTGCTATTGTTATTGGCTGGATTTGCTACTGGTGTTTTTCAATTTGTCAATATCATCTTGTAGCATATAATTTTATATCATAACATTGCATGCATAATGACAACACGTTATGGTAACATACTATTTATAAAATGTAATGCTAAATTGTTGATGAATTACATGAATGCAAACAACATTACTCTATCTCTATGAGTACTAGACTTTAGTTAATGAACAACTTTCTGAATGTTATACTTGTAATCTTATGTGAAGAAGTGTATGTGATACATTGAATTTCAAGAATTCTTACTCATTTTTAGAGTGCCCTTCTTACTTCTCTTACATTCAAACAATGCATTAATATTAGAATATTATTATATTGTTTATTACTTTAATGGTCATCTTATGTAAATATATGTAAATTAGATAGATAAGTTTAGATAAGATCGATTACTCGATCTTCTGAAGTTTCCTTTAGAAACTTT
>MU223217.1:532178-542559 GCA_018584345.1 Thuja plicata
GATTACTCGATCTTCTGAAGTTTCCTTTAGAAACTTTCTATTTCTATCTCTTGTAAATTCTTTATATTGATCACATTGGTCAATTGTTAATAACAACAATCATTTTTACCAATTACTTTGCGTAATATGGTATCAGAGCTTGAAGATCAATCATTTTTACCAATTACTTTGCGTAATATGGTATCAGAGCTTGAAGATTAAAAATCTCGTTCTTTTTTCTAAAAATTTCGATTTTCAAATTTTTTTAAAGATTTAAAAAAAAAAACAAACCATTTTGCTGGGCCGATTTTTTGCAAGGTGGCAAAAATTTTTGGATGTTCGATTTTCGCATAACCCGATTTGGGTTTTTGCCATTCTTCTGCAGATTTCTCTGGTCGCGATTTTTTTCATTTTCTGAAGCCGTTTTTTGTTCTTCACGTTTTCTTCACAAAACGTGACTGTCTGGGCGCCATCTCTTGTTTTGAAGGACCCGTAACAGGTCGTAACAGGCGCCAGGCCCGCGCGGCTTCTTCTCTCGTCTGCAACGTGCCTCTGCACAAATCGTGATTGATCTCTACACGCGATCTTTTGCAAATCGTGGTGGTTTTTCTCCTCTCAACGCTGCGATCTCTCCTGATACTCGACTCCTTTGTCTGTGTTTTAGGGCCACGACCATTCTGCATTTAACAGTCTCTTCTTGGTGATTTCGAACATTTTGGTCTCCCACAAGTTTTCTGGTTCATCCATGGCCGCCTAGGGCTTCTGCAAATTTTGACTAGGGTTTTGACCCTTAAGATTAGATCAAAATTTTGTTTTGATTGCAGATTTGTGGTGGGTTTTTCAAACCCTCAACTAGGATATCATCAGAATTTTGTGGGCACGTCGATTTTCGAGCCTCGAATTTTGTGCCAGCAGATTTCAAATTCCTTCCGGGTTTTTCCAGCTCTCTTCTAGGTCTTTGTCAGATTTTTCTGGGTTAGTCGAATTTTTTTCTTGAAATCCGTGCCAGCCATACTTCATCAGTTTTTGAAGTCTATACCTGATTCTGCCTCTGTTTTCTGCATGGGATTCATGTTTTGAAATGTGTTCGCACCTCTTTATTTTTTCGCTATCTGTACATTGGGAAGCGTGCAAGATGGCGTCACTCACCAAATTGATGTTGGAAGGCAATCAATGATTTAACAACCGCAATTATAACACCTGGAAGCAGCGCATGTTGACTATCTTTGAATACCGCTGCCTGGAAACACTTGTTTTGGGCACAGAGACTCGTTCGACCACAGTCCCAACAGATCAAGACAAGTTTGATGATCGGAATCGAGAGGTTGTTATGCTTCTCAAGCTCTCTGTCACAGATGATCAGTTGCCACAGATTCCCTCTGGCAAGTTTGTAGTAGACATCTGGAAGCATTTGAGGGAGTTGCATGAAACATCCGACAAGAGTTGCGCGTTCTTTTTGAAGAACCAGTTGTTGTCCATTATGATGGGTGAACGCATGTCCTTACAGGAGCATCTCATGAAGATTAAGGACATTTGCGATTAGCTTGAAGCTATCAGTCGGAAGATGGAGGAAGAAGATATGGTAGTCATTACTCTGAAAAGTCTACCAAAATTTTATGAGCACTTTATAGAGACTCTCAACATTACTTCCACTAATGTTGACCTGAAATTTCTAGAGTTGTGCACCAATCTTCTGCAGCAGGATCGTTGGAAACAATAGTTTGGTAGCAGTGCCACCTCGTCCTCCTCAGAGCAGGCTTTGCAGCGAAATCCTTTCACAAGGATAAAGGTAAATGTCAGCCATCTCAGTCTTTTCAGCAGAAGGGCTTCAGTCAGTCTCAGGATGGTTCAAAGAAGAAGAGTCAGTGTAATTATTGTCATAAATTTGGCCATATGTTAAAGGATTTTCGCCATCGATTAGCTTCCGACCAATGCAAGCAGGGCGGATCTCACCCTAAAGATAATGTTGCTGAGCACACAGAGCAGAAAGAGTCTGCCTTTTACGCTTTCATGGCTAAAAGACCTGCAGACCATGTCAAATCTTTTGCTTGGTATATTGATTCTGGTGCTTGTCATTTCACTCACTGGCGTGATTGGCTTACAAAATTTTCTCCCTTTATTGATTCAGTTATATTTGGAGCAGGTGAAAAGTATACAGTTGTCGGCAAGGGCAACGTTCAGATTTAGTCTGGTGGGAGGAGTCTCATATTCCTCAACGTGTACTACGTTCCTAGCATGGAACTCAATCTTCTCTCAGTCAGTCAGATTATGCGACATTCTCTTCAGCTTGATGTTGTCTTCAGTGCACACAAGTGCTTGATTGTTGATCGTGCGACACCCACTATTGTAGCTGTTGGCATTGAGGATCATGGTCTATATAGACTTGTGATACAGGTGATTCTAATGAGCATGCCTTCGCAGCAAAATCAGCATCTATCAGCAGTCTCTAACATCAACGATATGGTCACCTGAACATTCATTATCTTGCTCAGCTTGTTTGGGATGATTTAGTACTTGGTCTACCTGAAATTCAAACTCAAAATCAGCGAGTTTGTGGAGCTTGTCAAACTGGGAAGCAACACACGACACCGTTCAAGGATGGTGACTCATGGCGAGCCTCAAAGGTACTACAGTTGGTCCATGTTGATGTATGTGGTCTAATGAACACTACTTCTGTTACTAGGTGCAGGTATTTCTTGCTTTTTGTTGATGATTTCAGTAGGAAAATGTGGGTGTACTTTCTTAGACAGAAATCAGATGTGTTTCTTGTATTTCAGAAATTTAAGGCCTTAGTAGAAAAAGAATCTGGTTGTTCTATTATTTCTCTTAGGTCTGATAATGGGGGGGAGTTTTGTTCTGCTGCTTTCTCTTTCTGTGATACACATGGCATTAAATGTCAGTTAACCACACCATACACCCCTCAACAAAACGACATTGTAGAGCGTCACAACCGCACCATTACAGAAATGGCCAGGTCTATGATGGAACACATAAATGTTCCTAAGAAATATTGGGTAGAAGCAGTGTTTACTGCGGTCTATCTCCTTAATAGGTCTCCCACACATGTTGTTAAAGGGAAGACTCCTGAGGAAGCTTGGACTGGTCGCAAACCTAGGATCGACCAACTGAAAGTTTTTGGCTCTTTCGCTTATGTATGGATTCCTGATGCTCAATGCTCTAAGTTGGATTCCAAGAGTCAGAAGCTTATGTTTACAGGTTACAGTGACAACCATAAGGCTTACTAGCTGATTGATGTAGACACTGATCGTCTTATCTTCAGTCGCGATGTTGTCTTTGAGGAAGAATGAGGACCATTTCAGCTTTCCCGTCTGAGCAGAATTCAGAGGATCAGCCTTTGAAGGCTTCTAATTTGGGTGTCCGTCTTCCATTGGGTTCACCTGATGGGAGGGATGATGCAGACTCTATCTTTGATGATGCACTACCTAACTTTCCTCCGGATGATGTTGATCTTCCACTTGTTGCAGATCTCCTTCCACCTCTAGCTCCAGTTATTCCTCCTCCTGATGTTGGCACATCTACTCTCCAGCCTAAATGGTGGGCTAAGACAATCAGTGATCTCCGTCCTGATGAGCTCATTGAGGGTAGATCCTCTAGAAATAAGGGCAAGCAGCAAAATACTGTTAACTTTGCTCTCATGGCCAACCTACATAGCATTTATGAGCCTCAAACATTTAAAGAGGCAACAGGGATTCCAGAGTGGGAACACGCAATGGATGCAGAATACTAGAGTCTTATGAAGAATCACAGTTGGGTTTTCTCTAATCTTCCTCTAGGGAAGAAACCCATTAGCTGCAAATGGGTATATAAGGTCAAGTATCATGCAGATGGTACCTTAGATAAATACAAGGCCAGATTAGTTGCTCGAGAGTTCACACAACAGGAGGGCATTGATTATGAGTATACTTTTGCTCCTACTGCCAAGATGAGTACAATTCGTCTTCTTCTTGCCATTGCAGCTCAGTGCGGATGGAAAGTCCATCAGATGGATGTGAAGAGTGCCTTCCTCAATGGTGAGTTGCAAAAAGAGGTCTACATGACGCAGCATCCTGGTTTCAAGGTTCTTGACACAAAACACCAAGTATGTAGGTTCTAGAAAGCACTCTATGGACTCAAACATGCTCCTCGAGCGTGGTATATCAAGATTGATCAGTACTTGGTTGCTCATGGTTTTCAGCATTGTCCTTCTGAAAGTAATCTGTATATCAAACGCTTTGGTGATGATATTCTTTTCCTTGTTGTCTATGTGGATGACTTGATCATTACTGGCAGTTCAACACATTTGATTGCTAAAATCAAACAAGACCTATGCAGGGATTTTGATATGACAGATTTGGGGCTTCTCCATTATTGTTTAGGTGTTGAGGTTTGGCAGACTGATGGTAGCATTTTTCTTTCTCAGTCTAAGTGTGCGAGGAACTTGGTTGATAGGTTTCGATTGCAGGATTGTAAACTTGCTTCTACACCTATGGAGAAAGTGCTGAAGTTATCAGCCAAGTCTAATTCTCCTCCTGTTGATGAAACCACTTACATATAGCTTGTAGACAGTCTCATCTATCTTACTGCTACTAGACTTGATCTCAGTTTTGCAATCAGCTATATTTCACGCTTCATGACAGCCCCCAAGGCTGATCATTGGGTAGCAGCGAAGCGTGTGCTGTGTTATGTGAAGGGCACTCCTGATTATGAACTTCTTTACACTTGAAGTCTTATTCCTAGACTCAGTGGGTTCACAGATTCAGATTGGGTAGGTTCGGTTGATGATAAGAAATCAACCTCTGGATATGTGTTCAGTTTGGGATTTGGTGCAGTCATATGGACTAGTGAAAAGAAACAGATTCAGACTGCAGACATTCTCACCAAGCCTCTTGGTCCAGACAAGTTTGCTAAATTTAGGGGGCAACTTGGTGTTGTTGACAGATTGACCATTAAGGGAGGGTATTAGAATATTATTATATTGTTTATTACTTTAATGATCATCTTATGTAAATATATGTAAATTAGATAGATAAGTTTAGATAAGATCGATTACTCGATCTTCTGAAGTTTCCTTTAGAAACTTTCTATTTCTATCTCTTGTAAATTCTTTATATTGATCACATTGATCAATTGTTAATAACAACAATCATTTTTACCAATTACTTTGCGTAATAATTAAAGCATCCATGGTTTTGCATGAAAACATTTTTGGCAGCTTACGAGACAAATTGGTGAAAAAAAATTCTTCTAAGGTTATAAATCAACAACCATATGCATGAGAAAACTGATTTTTGGGTAAACATGCATTTTGATCTTATTATTTTATCAACACACTAGAATTGAGGTGTCCATTATATGATGACAGAATAGGTGTTTTCTTTTGATTTCTTCTTTACATACCATACTATATGGCTACAGGAGGACATTCTGCATTCTATATATAAAATGAACAAGTGCATTTTTTTTCAAAGCTACCTAAATTTATTAGCATTCAATTTTTCTCAGCTCTTACTGAGTAATTAAGTAATTGATGCATTCTTATTATTGATCTCTCTTTGCAACCATTATACCTGAAACTCATTGTTCTTTTACATCTACCTGAATTTAAATTATTAGGCTCCTATCACTTTTTTTGATATGTTTAATGATCAATCAACTAGTACTGCATGCACATTACTGTTTTCTCTTTACAAACAATGGAATCATGCATTGCTTACATTTATGACAGATACATTGCGCGAGCTTGCTTGGAGTGGCGTCCCACCATATCTACGACCAACTGTATGGCGGCTTTTACTAGTAAGTCATAGAAGTGTTTTCAAATATATTAAATTGTAGGTTTAATAGCTGTTTAGTAACATGATGTACACAGTAGTGAATTCTTGGCAATTCTATATTTTATCTGTAGTTCCAGCATTTACTGATGGCATGATTTAAATGGAATTGATTTCATCTGTGAATTCGGTTCCAACTTCTAAGCAGTGAAATACCATTTTTGAAATCTTTTTAGGAATTACTTTTATCTTCTTAAACAACAAACTTTGAGATCATTCAAATAAGAGAACAATGTCAAGAAGAATTCAAAATCAAGCTTTACAAACAAATCTTAGTTTTCTGTTAAAAAAACTTAAGCCATTTATTGAGTAGTCATTTCAAAATTACCTTTCTGTCATGTATGTTGGCACATGCACACTAAGAAATGTCAGTGCCAGAAAAAGGAAGATGATAATACATCAACCTTGGGATTTTCACCTTAAAACTTGTTCTGGGCTTCCAAAGATTTTAGTGCATATAATGCTTTATAATGCTCCCTTGATCACAAATTATTAAATATACCAAGCATTGCTTGAATTTGAAAATAAATGAAATGATTATGAGTATTTTAATTTGAACCTTGGCTCAACCCAATGGAACAATGTGTTAATTTGAATTGGAATGGAAAACTCCTCTTTAACAGAAAATAGAACTAAACCTTAGAATACGAGGAACTGACCTCTAGCATTTTATAATATATACAAGTGAAATCAATATTCATTGCAAAGAAACTGAATGAATCGCCTATCCCTTTAGTTCTCAGGTAAGTGCACAAGGCTTAAAAAAAATTCTACTCAAGATGAGAGATTTTTTTCCCCTTAAAAGTAATTTTATTTCAACAAACCAATTTGATGATATCATATTGAAAGCCACAATGACTTCCTGGATGAAAATTGCAATACAAAGCTTGCGTTTTTCAAGAAAGACTATAATTTGACAAATGAAGAAGCACAAGATAACTTGACCAGTAATTTTAGCAGAAAACAGGCAGAAAGATTAGCATTGAAATTAAGTGTGAATAGCAATTATTTATAAGTCTTTTCAAAATTTTGCACGAAGAATAAATAACAGTATTGATATATGTTGGCCTTGTTTTGATACCACCAATTTTGAACTTTTTATGAGTTCTTTCTTCTTCTGAAATGATGATGTCACTTTTTATGTCTATCATTATCTATATCCATCTTTGGAGTTGTTACCAAAAGTTTCCTACGGTCTCATTTTGGTAGAGCCATGATGAATGCAGGCTTTAAGGTTTTAAAACAGATGCATCTTGCATAAGGTCTGAATATTTCTAACTATGGTATGTGGATGGAAATGGGCTCCCACGAGGGTTTGAGCCCAGCATACCAGAGTTATATGGATTTTGGTGCAGAGGCACCATATTACTGAAAAGAAATCAGATATGCATTGAGTTCATTGAGATTGCTGCAACTTAACAGTGCTGTACTCTCTCTCATGCTGCAACAATCTCAATAAAACCCATTCTTGTAAGGTTTCATTGACATGATTGCAGCATGAGAGAAAATACTTTTTCTGTTCAGAGTTATTGAAAGTAAAAGCTACTGGACCTATGACAGAATGAACAAGAGCTGGTAATAACAAAGGTCAAAAATAGTAGCAGCAAAGAGACAGAAAACAGTGACATTTTCATACAAAGGAAGAAACAAAGGTTTAATTGGCAAAAGTAATGAAGACGACAACTTCTGAAGTAATTTTAGAGCTAATCCCTGATTGATAAACATCAGCAAGAATGGCACTTTTAGCAATTCAACATATAATCAAAGTCCCTACACAAGTGCACAATTTCAAGCATGGTATTTTTGCTGTTTGCCAGTGATTCATTTTAATATTCAAAGACAGGTTCTTATTAAGTATGCAACATAATGGAGATTGATAAAGAATTCAGAGACCCTAATTCAAGTCAACAAGCCCAGAAGTTTTAGATTTGTAAAGCCACAACAAGAGGGTTTTTTTTTTCTACATTTAAAATGCAAGAGTCACAACAGCAGCAGCCATGGCCATAAAGAAATGAGAAAGGGACAATCGTGACCTGCTGGTAAGGAGTTACATTTTTTTTACAAAGGGTTTCAAGGTTTCAGTGTTCAAGACAAAATCAATGTTTTCTTTCAGAAAAACCAGCAACATGAAGATACAGTAATAATTTCTTTTAAAGCACAGGCGGCCATAGTCTCTCAGCCAATGACTTTTCTTTCAAGCTAAAGCCACGACTACATTCAAGAACAGATACAAAGTTTCATTTGTTTAGGAAAGAATCAAGTATTTTCTTCAAAAAAGCCAAACATATTTCAGCGACAGGAGGATGCATTAAAACAATTCTTTTACCACAGAATGGGCATGTGATTTTTTCCAGAAAGAGAGCATGTTACATAAAAAGATAAGGCATTTCATATCCGCATTTTTTAAAGCAGTTTTTTCTTGCTGTCAAAGCCCAGAATTTCCTCCATGGCAGCCACACACCAAACAAAAGGTGTCGTTTGAAGTTAAAATCTTCAACAAAATGCTGTGTTATCTCCTTCAATGGCGGCTGAAGCAACGTTTTTTCCTCTTCTCATGGCGTCATTCTAGGGTTTCAAAACCCCTTTCAACAACTCCCATGTTTTTTCCCAAGGCATCGAATGCAAATGGCAAAGCAAATAGTTTCTTTTTGCTTTTAGGGTGAAGTCTTAAATGATATTGTATTGTTTTTGAAATCCGATGGCATTTGTTTTGTATCGGTTTTTTATGAAACTATAACTTATAATAAAGTTCAACTCATAAACTAAATATTTATATAACATTTAAGTAATATAATAATATATTACTTAAATTAATTAATGTTTTCGATTATGGAAAAAACAGTTTTTGAAGGGGCCCCGAAACCCTGTACAAACAAGAATCTAAAGATAGAGCAATAAGAGATCCCAACTCAAGACAGAACAACCGAAGCCTAAGAGAAACTCACACACCACAAGCACTAAACCTTCCAAGAGCTACAAAAGGTAAAACATTAAGGAGCAGAAGCAAGAAGGAAAGCTATCCTCTCCTCCCCTTCATATGGGACCAGATGGTCATGTCAAATGAAGAAGATCTCTTAAATTTTTTACCTTTGACAGTGACCCATCCATCTTCAACTCTAGCAGCATCAATCTGTCAGCACGAGGGGTCCAAAGTTGAAGAACCAGCAACCAGCAATGGAGAAGGATCAACTAGTGAAATATCCTAACTATCTTTGCCCCCAATCAAAGAGCAATCCATAAGGGGAACTGCCGAAACAAAACTAGCAGGAGCCAAAACTCCAGTAGGACCATTTGAGACAACACCCCCAGTCCTTCCAGCAACAATTGCCTATAGAGAAAGAATAGGATCTGCCCCAATAGACACAGACCCACAAGCAGTTGCAGCCGCCGGAGGAAGAGCAGAGGAATTAACAACAGACACCGCAACAGAGCCAACATCCATTCACCCAGTAGGAGCAATTGGAGGAAGAACAGGATCATCCTTCTTCCTAGACTGAGAAGAACTTTTAGTAACTGTGTAGTGTTTTGTGGAAGCCCCCTTCCACCAAGTGGGAGATGTTTTCTTTTTCTTGTGTTGCAGGTCACATTTAGAGAAAATGTGGCCAGTCTTAAAGCATTTTTGACATCTGAAGGGGATACCCTCGTAGTCAAGCGGCTGGATCCATGATCTTGATGTTGATTCAATCTTGATGTCAGCTACGAGTCCCTTCGAGATGTTAAGATCAACTAAAATACGAGCAACAGTGGAATGAAAAATATTGTAGGAATCATGATCCAACATCAAAAATTCCCCCAAAGCCTCACCCACTTCCTCAATGATGGAGTCATGCCAAAGATGAAGAGGGAGATTAGGGAGTCTAACCCAAATAGGGATCTTATTGAAGGTTTCAGAAGAGGGATTAAAATCTGGGTGCGAGGGCTTTACCATAAGCATAAATTTATCTTCCTCCCAGCAAAAGAAATTATCACACAGGATCTTCGTTCTGTCCTCATCCATATCAAACTTTGGTATGAAAAAACTCTTAGGCATAGGAAAGATGTGAACCGTACCTAAAAGCAAAGGTTCCCATTTACGAGAGACCCATTCATGCGAGAGAGGAAGGCTAGGCCAGAAACCCCGAAAGCAGAAAATTAGTCCATGGGATTTAAGGACCTCTGTGTTCACCAAATCCCCATCAGCATCAGAGGAAAGCCTGACCGAGAGGGAGCCACACACATGAATCAGTGAAGAGACCCTGATGGAGCCCTAATTTTTGCAAAAATTAGGGCCTCCTTTTTGGAAATAATTTTGGAGACTTGATGAAGTATTGCCATTGATGTCATAACAAATAAAGATGAGGAATATTAAGAAGTTAGTGAACAAAAATAAAAACAGTGAGTTCAAATTGGAGCAGCTAAATACAACACAAGTTAGCAATGAAGACAAAAGTACAGTGATAAACTCATGCATCGATAATTGGTCCCAATGATACTCGGTGATTATTCAAATACTCCTAAATATTCAACGTTAAAAACAAGTCTGCAGATGGAATAAAAGAAAGACGTGTATAAGCAGCAATATCCAATGTTCG
>MU223217.1:548069-561076 GCA_018584345.1 Thuja plicata
CCTTGGTATAGTGATATAATTTACTATTTGAAACATATGAAGTATAATGATAGCTTGAATGATAATCAAAAAAGAACTATCAAACTTCAAGCTGCAAAATATGTTTTAATTCAGGGTGACCTATATTAGAAGAATAGAGATGGAGTTTTACTTTTTTGTTTAGACATGTATCAAGCAGAAACTGTTTTAAAAGAAATGCATGAAGGATCTTGCGGTGACCATTTTTCAGCAAAAACTACAGCACATAAAATATTACGTGCAGGGTATTATTGGCCACAACTTTTTAAGGATTGTCATGCTCATGTAAGAAAATGTGAGGCCTGTCAGAAGTTTTCCAGGGAAGCTAAAATATGATGGTGCCCTTGCCCTCAGGACTTTGCAAACAGAAGAACCATTTCAAATGTGGGGAATTGACTTCATTGGTGAGATTAGTGACAAATCAAGTGGAGGTCATAGCTGGATCCTGGTAGCAACAGACTACTTCACCAAGTGGGTAGAAGCCATACCTACCTGCCAGTCTACTAGCAAACTTTTGATCAAGTTCTTAACAGAAAATATTCTAACTAGGTTTGGGGTCCCGCGAAAGATTATAGCAGATAATGGCATGTGTTTTCGATCTAATGAATTTGCTGACTTTTGTAGGAAATATGGTATAACTATTTCATATTCATCTCCTTATCACCCACAGGGGTACGGACAAGCAGAATCTAGCAACAAAAATATCTTGAAGATTATTAGAAGGTTGTTGGACAACAATAAACTAGCTTGGGATTCCAAGTTGAATTTGGCATTATGGGCGGACAGAATCATAGTTAAAATGTCCACCGGTTTCTCTCCTTATAATTTAGTCTATGGCAAAGAAGCAAGACTTCCTTTAAACAATTTACTTCCAGTTTACAAATTTATTACAGAAGAGCAATTTGATGATATTGATTTTATGGAAGACCGATTGAATGCACTGGTTGAGCTTGATGAAGTTAGGAGATCCGCTCAAGAACAGAACATTACCAAGCAACAACAAGTTAAATCTTTGCACGATAAAAGAGCTCTGAACAGATCATTCAAGGTAGATGATTGGGTATTAAAATGGAATGCAAAAGATCAGGATAAAGGTAAGCACGGTAAATTTGAGGCCTTGTGGTTAGGGCATTCATTGTTTCGAGAAAAGTGGGAGAGAATTCGTATTTTTTTCAGGACATCGATGGAAAAGTGCAAGACTTTCCGGTTCACGGACAATACTTAAAACCTTTTTTCTCATAAGAATATTCAAGGAGTATTCCTTCTCTTTTTCCTATCTTTTTATTTTTTCATTCAAGTTTTCTATTTTTGTTGCATGGACTAATTAATGTTTTTGTTTCATTTTTTTTGTAGGTCTGCTCTATCCAGAGATAGCTGGGATACTCATTATGCCCACAAGGGATGTCTCCAGCAAGAGCCACTGATGGAGTCCTGATTTTTACAAATCAGGACTTCCATTTAAATTCTTTTTCTTAAACTTCTTGTCATATAATTGGCGTTGTGTTTTTATATTTTACATATAAACATAAAATATAGCAATTTCTGTAAACTATTAGTTGGATAGATCTCTTCTCTTGTCCTCGAGTTCAATTTTGATAACAAGTAAACATTAAAACTCCTACTGACGATTCGAAACCAATCATCTTTTCTGAGTTTGATATTCTGTTGTAACTAATCTAGACTATGTTTTCATTTTGCAGATTATATTATAAATGATTGCTTCAAATCGATCCCATTATAATTGTTATCTCAAACATGCATATGAGGAATCTGATGATCCCATCACACACGAATCGGGAGATTATCTGGAAGTAAATAAAGTGCACATTCGTTTTCATCCAATATAGTGTCTGTCATTTCCATACGGGACCTAGAGATCGAGTCATAGGAAAGAAGATTCTTATCATAGAGACGCAAGGATATAGGTTCAGTGAATTTAAAGGTTGAGCATCCTATCTGCTTAGACAACTGTTCCAATCCGCACGACACCTGATATTGTGGCCGAGTCCAGAATACCGTGAAGTACTTGTCCCCTGCGCGCAACTATTCGACATTCTTTGTTGGATGATAGAACAGTAGGGCTATCCAATTCCCTTGGTGCCAAGTTGCCATATGCCCAGAATTTCACGTTGAGGAAACAACAAAGGCGATATCGGCTCATCCAAATGGAGATTGTAAAGAAAAGTGTCGTGTTTTATAGGAATAAAAAATATATGACATATTTATTATTAAGCTTATGCTACGTAATCTGAGCAATAAGTTAAGAATGAAGAGACACGACAACAGAAGCAACAACATCTAATTGAGCAGAGGTTGGGAAAACATTATCATGCATAACCGAAGTAATAAAGTTAGAAGCGCAGGAACTGATAATGATGGATACCGTAAAGTATGTGTTAAAAAGATGTATTTTCTATTGAGATTTTGCCACATAAACATACCGGTGGCGATGGGCTATTTTCTGGAGAGACGCATCGGTTCAAAAGGGATACATCCGCCACCTGTCATCTACAACCGGGCCCATCAGAGGAGCCTCGGTTATGTTAAGATATGATTATAAAACAAAAGACAAATATGTTATTAATTCTATGAAGCGGTGTCTTTTGAAAAGAAACCCCATGCTTTTTTATTTTATATAAATATAGATTGTAAAATCAAACAAGGTGACAAAAAATAGAGCCACAAAAAAACTGGCAATAATATACTGCTGGATATATGATATTTTTCATTTTGCAGAAGGATGAAATTGTTGAACTAAGCTCGTAAACGTTGAATTTTTTGAGTGAATATATTTGAACTGCTGAGTCTGGAGTCAAATTGCGTTGGGTTGATCATCCGAAAGGAGTGTCCCTGGTGTAATCTTGTTTTAGGCAAAATCTGTAAGCTTATTTATTTTGTGCATATTAGAGTTTGCGGAACTATTATTTAGTTGTGTCCTTTATAAATATCTTTTGTTGATTTCCATAATTATTTTATTTTTCAGATAAGTGGACTGGATTATTATTGCATTTTAAAATTGATAAACATAAATATTGTGAAATATTTAACTGTTCCTATATTTATGTCTAGTTTGTCTCCGTATTACAGGAGTTAAATTACTTTCTAGATTATTTTAAAATTGCGCTCGTATAATTAATCCGTCGCGTTTGGATTACTAATTTATTTATAGTTTAAATTCATTAAAGTTTTATAAAGTTGCACGTTTCAACTTATAATATTGACTCTGTTTGCCCATTTAATTAAGCACTGGTCTTTATATTATTTTAAATTCATTATTTATATGCTAGCAGATATTTTTATATTCTGCCATTTGAAGAAATATTATATTCATTTATCTTTGAAATTTATAATTACTCTTTTTTTTAAAATTATCCATATATCCGTATAATCGTTTATCCTTTTGTAACACAGAATTCACAAGTTCGAAAGCATTCATACTTTGAAGTTATTGTTAAGAGTTGTTTTTATCTGAAGGAGTCATAAGTTTTCTATTATCCTTGCCATTTGGGAAACTTTTGTGCTGCATTTGTATTCTAACCAATCTGCTATAAGTATCTTGGATCCGAGTGGTGTATTCAGGATCAGGTTCACCCGCCTTGGCCTTGCAGAGCCAGAAGCGCAGGGATTTGGATTGTAGAGATCAATCCTGTCAAGTTGGCCATAGCCAGTTGGATATCCGAGCATCGAGTTGGCAAGACTCATAGGATTCCAATCCGTCGGTTTTGGGAACCAACACCTCCCATGTAGCATCCTCGATCGGTAAGTCCTTCCATCGAATCAAGTACTCTCTGATGCCCCTGTTCCACAGTTTCCTTTCTCTGATCTCAATCACCTCAACTGGAACCACAACCAATTTACCTTCCTCGTCAAGCGGGGGTAAACCAACCGAAGGAACTATCCACTGTCCAATTGCCTTCTTGAGGCAACACACATGAAAAACATTATGAATCCGGCTGTTTGTCGGCAGCTTGAGCTCGTAAGCCACCTCACCAACCCTCTTGGAGACGCGATAGGGACCATAAAACCGGGGCTTGAGCTTTTCTGACCCACTCTTCTTCAGAGAACTCTGCCTGTAAGGCTGAAGACGAAGGTAAACCATATCTCCTGACTCGAAACTCCGCTCTATCCGATGTCGATTAGCATACATCTTTTGCTGATTCTGTGCCCTCTGAATGCTCTCTTTGAGAGACCTAAGGATATCCTGATGATCCTGTAGCTAGTCTCTCGCAATCAGTGCCTTGCTGTCCTGTAGAGCCAAGTCTATAAAAGATAATGGCGCACTTCCATAGAGAGCTCGAAATGGTGACATGCCAATAGTCATGTGATAGGTGGATTTGTAGCAAAACTCCCCCAAATATAGCCATTTAACCCAAGCCCTCTGCTGCCCTGCTACATAATTCCGGAGATAACCTTCTACCCATTTGTTCACAATCTCCTGCCTCTCAGTAGTAACTACAAAAGGAACGACCACCATCCGAGCTTAACAACACTTTTGCCTTAGGGCTTCTCTTCAACACCAAAACTGCACCCTCTTCCGCAAAGAGGGCTGCTCAAACAAATAGGATAAAAGTCTGAACTGAGGGGAGACCATTCGCAGGCAAAGAATGCTCTCCCCACTGCCATAAGCACCCAGGGAGTCCCATCGCGCGCGAGAGACTCCAAATGACATGGACCTCTGACTCCCAACTCAAAAAAAGGCAGGGACCTCCACCTCCCAATGCCAACATAGCGGTCGGAGACTCCTTCCCCATGACAGGCTTTGCTGCCATCGTCCTCATCTTATTCATTGCCCTCTTCTTCTGCCTCCTCGTCCTCTGCGGCGCTTCCTCCAGCTGAAACCCTAGCACCCGCTCCCGCCCTAACACCTGCAGTCGACTACTCCATCCTCCATACATTCTTCTTTGTTAATGCTTGACCATGATTATAACAAATTAATATATCTCTTTAATGAAAGCCGCTTTCAAGAATTTTACATAGATCCGTACACAACCCGTCATAACTTTTTAACCCCACATGTTCTCTCCAATCGCTCTTGTGAGATTCTTCAAAATTTGTTTTTCACCAACATATCCAAAATTCCTAAAAATCCAACGGTGGATTTGTGAGATATGGTCCCTATACTGAGACTGTATTTTTTGAGACAGTCACACATTCACCATCAACAAACTACTCTCTTACACTTGCAGTCTGGCTCTGATACCATGTTAAGTTTTAGGATAGCTGCAAATGTAATAGCAGTCTATGTTGTATGTGTTTTCCAAATGCAACAATCTCTCTTTCATTTATATTGGGAATGAGGCTATGAGAGACATGTCCCTTCATGGGACATGTCTATTCATTATTATTTATAAGAAAGGACATGCCTCTTCCCATTAATTATTATTTAATCAATCTTATAATGTTTCATCAATCAATTATTAATTAAGAATAATATAATAATTTAATATTGAATATTCAATTTCATATGATTAATAATAATATAACATATATATTATATTATTATTAATCAACATATATTATATGTATTCTAATGATCATACGACTGAAGCCACAAACATTAACATTAATTTATTTTAATTTATTAGCTGCATAGTAACAACCATCCAACCAATGCAGCAGTCCATATGACCATTGTGATAGATCAAATACTCATTGTAGTAGCTATGCAGTCATTGTAGCAACTGTACAATTGCCTCTTTGCTTCGCACATATAGTAGCAAAAGCCTAAAGAAATGGTAGATTTCCTTAATTGAAAGCCTTTCGTTTTCTTGGTGTGTATTGAGAAGCAATTGCTTGGTCATCACTGAGTGACACAGCCCCTAAAGCCTTCACCCACATTGTATTCAACTCCCTCTCACCATATTATGAAAACTGAACACACAAAGAAACCATGAATGCTGAAAACTTAGAAAGAGAAATAATTGATTAATTATAAAATGGTGAGCCAATAAAAGAAAGGCCTGATGACCAAAAGTGGCTATATAAGATCTTTTATTTTATTCTTGCCAGGCCTTTTCTTTTTTATTCTCGTTTGCAACCTTTTGTTTTTGTGAACACTTGAAGGCATCTAGCACATTGCTATGTAGACCATTCACCACTTTATTAAAATCAAGTTTGTACTAAACCTATCCCATCATAGAGTTGCCATCATGTATTTGATTAGGTTTTTGCCTCTGCATTAACATACCCTTTTCAGTGTTTACCTCGTGTTCCTCTTATGAGAAGCACACTTATTACACTAGCATTAGTGTGTGCCTTTCTTTTAATTTTCAGTGAAACTTGGTTTGCTACATTCAGGTGGGCACGCCTCCATTGGCAAACATCTTTTCATGGCTAGAAACCTTTTATGTTTTCTCCTTCATTTGGGCTCTAATCCTTGCCTCATTACATATTACTAGGATGACAAAATCAACATTGATGATCTATACAAGGGTTCAAGTTAGGCTCACCAAATGGTGAATTTTAAGAATTTGACTCAAACGGTGACTCAATATGAAAATTTTCCAATGTGTGCAATAATGATGAAACACATAATCTTACCCAAATATGTTTTCAACTCTTTGTTCATTAACCTTTTGAATGAATTAGGATGATTAGTTAGTTTTAGTGGCATGTTTAACCATTCTTAGAATTTCTCATTTTTTGTGAATGTTGTCTTCCATTCATCACTTTCTTGCATTTGAATTTGATGATATAAGATTTTTTTCTTAAAAATGAATTTAGGGAAAACACAGTTCTCTACTCAAGCAATCCATCAGGCCATCAATAATTGGAAATGATAATGTGTAATTTATTATGATTTTGTTTATTGCTTTAAGCCGTATAGATCCTCCAGTATCCATCTTTCTTTTTAGAAAGTGTTTCTCATATTAAACAAGGAACCAAAGCTTATTTGACAAAACCCCTATCAAGTCAGTCTTGAGCTCACTGTACTTTTACTTGGGTTCAATGGGCGACCCATTTGAAACAGTTTCCTTATATTTTTCCAGCAAGGCCTTCACTTGCATTGGAAATGCTTGTTTTCAAGGATTTTTCGACATTTGAAGAAAGTGTAGCACACATGAATTTCTCATTTGTGAATTCCTTGTTTGAAACTAATTTTACCTTTATATATTTCTCTCTTCCTACTTTTCACTTTAGGGTCAAAAATTTGAATTTTGTTTAATCTATAACGATTTTGAAATGATTTTCCCATTAATGATGGATGACACTTAAATATTGCAGAGGGTAGAGGATAGATGATGTATTAAGAAAGTTTGTCATGCTCCACATGGAAGTGGGGTGATAGAAATGAAGAGTAGGACAATTGTATAAGTAGCTAGAAGTGTAGTAGCAGACAGTTGAAAATCTATTAAGGACAAGTACAAATAAATGAATAGGGACCAGACACTGCTCAGATGGTTGGTCGCCCGACTCACATTGAGGATATTGCTTTCAAGACTACAACTCTTCAGCAACAGGCTCTAGTTGGGAGCAAATATTTCGTCGAACACTCCACCACCTTGCTGGCTCTTTACGTGGTTGCATCAATAGAACTTCATCAACACCACATCCCTCTTGTTCCTGCCACTCCATCTACAGTCTAATCTTTAGGCCAATCCGCAAATAGTAGTTGATAGCTTGAACAGTTGTAAAGAGTAGAAGAAATCAACTTAAAAAGTAGATGGACAGATGGAACATCACTAGAGGGTAGATAAAATAAATTAAGGGAATGAAGATAGCTAAGAACACTAAGTGTCATTGCATGACTTCTGTCTATATATATAGGCGTCAACTATGTAATGAAGATAACTATACATGGGCTTCTTTTATGTAATGAAATATGGAGAAACACATTCTACCAATATAGTGATATGAAGTCTTCTTAATAACATGAGGCATACATTCATGAGTAAGATAATACTGAATTATCATCATGGTAAATTGAAATTCCAATATGGAAGTAAGCATGACATTGTTAGTAAATTTTTTCTTGACCTTTCTATAACCACGTACTGAGCAAGGTTAAAATTTTAACCTAGATTTATGTACCATCTCCATATATTTTCTTTGCTACAGTCCCTCCTTTATCTTTGAGTAAAGTCAAATGCAGCATTGAATTCTTGCCTCGGTTTGGATTCAAAATGGTCATCTCATCCTCTACTGCTTCTTCAGATTTAGCCACACGAACCCTTTTCTCACTTCTTGACATTTAAATCCCTATGCCCATTTGATCACATTTGAGGCAAATTCTATTAAAACCTCATCTGTCATATCCCCTTGCCATATCAGAATACTATTCACCTGTTTGATTTTGTTAAGAATTAGTTTCTCCTTCCTCTTGCTTTCTATATGCTCAATCACTACTAACTGTTGGCCTTATATGGCCTCTGCTTCTACTTTTTCCACTTTGCAATTTAGGGGTATTCTTCTCTCCGCCCCTAAGTCAAATAACAGTCTTCTTCCACTTAATGTAACTTTAGTAAACTCAGGTATTATTAAATAGGAAAAATGAAGCCATTTATATTCCTGGAGTGTTTCTCTTCATCTTCTGTGTGACAAGATTTGACTTTCAAATCGTAAGGCTTGAAAGTTAAAACCTTTACACTAGTCTTTTTCTACTCAAATCCTGCAATTTTTAGTTTTGCTGATAATCAGAAGGCAAAATGTTTTGCTTATGTTTCCAACCATTCAATCCCAGGTTTTTGTGGGTCTGTTGATGCCAATAATTTTGGAAAGAATCCTTAGCTACAAGCATACACATGTTTTAAGAAACTTCAAATCTAGAAAAGCATAATGGTGGTTTGTTATTGCTTGTCCAAGCAAATCTTGAAAGGATGTCTGCTTTTCCTCGTATCTAAGTTTGCTTAGTGGCATTCTAACAGTCCTAAGAAATCTACTTCCAGCTTATAATTGCTTCCAAAGTTTTATATGAACAAAATATGCCATTTCTCACGTTTGGGTGCTCCTGGATACCATCTTGATGGATTTAATTTTCTGAAGGTGCACTTCACTACAAGAAGATGAGATTCCCGTCTCTGTCAAAAAAAGTTGTTCCGTAGATTTTTTCTAAAGAGTAGTTTGCTATATATTTGCCATTAATTAATTCCTTTGGTTATTTTGACATGTATGGATTATTGTTTCTGCATTTTAAAATAGCTTTTGTTTTGCGAAGGGATAAGATGGCTGTCTATAATAACAGGGAGTAAAAGACTTCTCAAGTTTCGTGTATGTGGTGTATGAATTCTTTATCTAGCCTTTGCCTATTTTTGAGGTTTGCAACATTGGGAAATGTGGAGCTTCATTTTCTTTTCTCAAATTGACATTATTCTTATGTCTAAACCAGATTGGTTTCAATCATAACTCACAACTTGGCTTATGGAGTTATTCTGTTGTACAGGGATATGCACCACCAAATTCAGATAGAAGGGAAGGGGTGCTTATGAGGAAGCGGCAAGAGTATGTTGACTGTGTTGCTCAGTACCACGATATACCTGATACTGATCGAACTGAGGATGAGATACACATGCTACGGCAGGTTATCTTAAGAATTGGATTTGCTGATCAATAAGGTCTTGTGTTGCCTCTGTATTACAGTAGAAATAACCGTTTCTCACTTATGAGCTGATTTTTTACTCCTGTATTTGAGCTCAGATTACTGTGGATTGTCCGAGGACTGTGCCAGATGTTCCTTTCTTTCAACAAACAGCTGTTCAAACATCCCTTGAGCGTATTCTCTATACCTGGTTAGTCTTCTTTTTGATGTTATTATAACTAGTGACGAAGACTGTGTTGTGGTTAAGAACACACCTATTTGTCATAAATTTTATAATCCTTATCATCCAAAAAAAGTATTTATGTATGTTACCCCAAGTTCTTGGGACCGGGGGACGGAGAAACGGGTTTCTGGGATGTATATGGAAATCTGGAATTTCAAATATATTCATGAATTATATAACATTGTAACATTCATCATAGCAACATAATAACATTTATTAATTTAAAATCATTAAATCAACGATCATTCATCAAATCATCATAGAATAAATCATCAAAGCATTAAATAAATCAAATGAGAGTTCAAATTTCAATTTCATACATTCTCTACAGCCAAAGACTTCCAAACAACAGCAACAACAAATTCTCAATCTGCCAAAGTCTCAATCTGTTCACAACTTCACATTCTTTTTTCTAACAGCATACTTGGGCATCTCTGATAAAAACTTAAAAAAGTTCATTTTTTTTGTACTAAACATTTGCTTTGCAATATTCAGCGTGGAAACCAGGAAATCTACTGAGTCTTCTATCTCTGAAAATTTGATTAATGAAAAGAGCGCTTACTGTGCTAGAAATGGCTTTTCAGATCAATCAATAATAAATATTGATCAATCGGGCCAAACAATGAAACTCTGCAAACCCTGCAAATATCAATATACTCGGGCTAGTATATATGCAACCCTGCAAAGTGCAAACCCAACAATGAAATGCCCACTCACGTGACAGCGAACCAGATCAACAGAGAAGAAATAAGTTTTTATGAGACAATGAAATAATAGAATGCCTTAGGCTTAGTTTAGTTGGGGAAAATAACAACATTAACACATTTTAATAATATTAAACATTTTAGGGTTGTGTTGAGGCCCATGCACGATTAAAAAAATTTGCAAATATTTTAAAATTTTTTTGTACTAAACATTTGCTTTGCAATATTCAGCGTGGAAACCAGGAAATCTACTGAGTCTTCTATCTCTGAAAATTTGATTAATGAAAAGAGTGCTTACTGTTAGAAATGGCTTTTCAGATCGATCAATAATAAATATTGATCAATCGTGCCAAACAATGAAACTCTACAAACCCTGCAAATATCAATATACTCAGGCTAGTATATATGCAACCCTGCAAAGTGCAAACCCAACAATGAAATGCCCACTCACGTGACAGCGAACCAGATCAACAGAGAAGAAATAAGTTTTTGTGAGACAATGAAATAATAGGATGCCTTAGGCTTAGTTTAGTTGGGGCAAATAACAATATTAACACATTTTAATAATATTAAACATTTTAGGGTTGTGTTGAGGCCCATGCACGATTAAAAAAATTTGCAAATATTTTAAAAAATTATCTTTTTTTGCTTACTGCTGCCGGAAATGGGTGACAGTCCTCGGGACAGTTGGGGACGTTTTTTGCCATCCCCAGCCGTCTCGGGGACGGTCAACAGTTTCCAAAAATTATGTTGACTGTTTCTGAGTTTCTAGGATGGTTTCCAAATTGTTTGCATGATCAGGGACGACTTGGAAATGTTTCCGACCGTCCCCAATTCCCCGAAACGGTTTCCGTTTCCAGTACTTGGGCATTTAGGGTGCAAACACATTTATAGGTAACACTGGTTTTTATTTTTTTGGGAGAATTACAGACAAAAAAGTAAGATTATATCATCCAAGTTTTAAAGCAGAAACATCTGGATTTCGTTGAATACTATATTCAGTCTGCCTTTCTTATGTCTTTCTGAGGTTATTTGTCAAGGTGGAAAATTATTGTTTTGGTTCTTGTAGCTTTTGTTGCATGCTTTCTCCACAAACAAGATCGATCCCTTCAAATTTGTTTTATTCAGTGGTTGGGTGATGCATATAAATAGACAGTTCAAGCTAAGGGTGTCCGACTTGGATATACGTGACTATAGGAACAAAAGGGCGTGCCTATGTGTCTAGATTTCTCAATATTTTAGAAATGCTTCAAACTTGTCATAACCCCAAAAAATTCTCTCAACTAGCAGGTTGAAACAGATCATTTGGGTTAGTGAAATCATTTGCAATGAGACTCAAGGTTTGGAGTAATGAATTGTTTTGTTTAGGTGGATGACATCAATTTCATGTCACCAAGATAGATAGGTGTATTTGTGAAATGACCGTAACCGGCCATTTACTGATTTTTCCCAATTAATCTCATGCAGATTTAAAATAGACAATAACATTCAAATAATTGTCGAACCCAGAATAATAACCAGCAGATATATATTCAAATAACCAGCAAGTACATTCTCATGAAAACCTCAGAAATATGGTTTTGTATTATACAACGACAATACAATAATGAAACAGTACAATATCCAAACTGAAATACAGAAATAATAGTGAGATCGGCTGATCAAGAACCTGATGAAACAATGGCGAACTCTGAAGTGAATCCGCACCGGAATGAATCGGGTTTCCGTCTAATCCACCAAGAAATGCTGAAGGTTTCCGTCCTCAGATTTCTGATTTGATAGCTGAAGCTTCTCGAATTCTCAAGGAGAAATAAAATCTATAATACTGAAGCATCCTCAATGAGTCTCCTGTTGTGAGGTTTTCACACCATCGCCCCATTGCAAATGGGGACCCCCTCTTTTTGCAAGCAGTAGGAGTAGTGGTCTTAGGTAGTCCTTGTTGGCGACAGTTTTCAAGCCCCTTGGTCCGGCAAGTGAAGTTCGAGAGTTGGTTTTGGGCGATTTTGGCGTGCTGAGAAGTCGAGTCTGTCTGGAACATGGGCAAGAGTTGTGCTAAATCTTTCAGGAATATGGGATAAAACCAAAGGATTCGTGATGAAACAAGTGTAAACCCTCTGAGAATCCTTGTTCCAGCTTCAAATTTGATCTTAGAAAGTCGAAATAGATTGCGGGAAGTAGCTTTGCTGAAGGCGTGCTGAATCCTGAAATTTGGCTAAGTCCTGAAATATTTCAAAAACCCTAAAATCTAGAATCTGCACCTTAACTCCTATGAAGCTGAAACCTATCTCAAACATCCTGGAAGGTATTTATACAAATATAACTTAAAGTATAAGAAATTAAATTAAAACAGACTTATAAATTCTCTGCCCCTAGACTAAAATTTGGCTAAGTATGGAAGTTTCAGTCTACTGTGTCCAAGGTCTGGGCGGATTCCGCCCTCCCCTTGGACAGGCTGTCCAAGCTCCCCCTGATTTCCGCCAACACCTTGGGTGCAAACTTTTCCCCCCGAGTTGGAGTCAAAGAGGTA
>MU223217.1:565918-577397 GCA_018584345.1 Thuja plicata
CTGAGAATTTCAGTCCTTTTATCCGGCTGTGAAATCTGTGCTAACTGTTGTTGTACCTTAGCAAGATCCTTCCAGACTTTTTCCCAACTCTGCGTCTTCCCCATAGCTAGAAAACTACTAGACTCTGTAGGAGAATATCCAACCTTACACTCTAGCTGTAATTAAGATATTACTTTACTGTCCAATGGCTCATAAGAATCGGAAAAGCTTGAAAAGCTCAAGATCCTCAAATTGAATGTAAACTCCAAGGGGAGAAGACCAACTCGAACCTTTAACGTTTGAAACAATTATCTAATGTTTCATGGGAGTTGAATTCTTGACTGCAATTCTACTCTTTTGTCTGGTTTCTTCTGACAACTATCAGAAGTTTTACTTATTTGGACTGTTGGAACTGATAAATGCCTGGAATGTTTGCTGATAATAGATATATTCCTGTTTGCTTATATTTATATGAGTTCTGTTCCACAGAAGAGTACACTGAAAGAGTACCAATCATATCATGTTTCTACTGCTGGGTTTGACATTCCCAGAAATTCGAACAATAACAGTTTATTAGAGGTCATGCTCACTCACGACAAGTATCATATGAATCTTAAATTATCAGTAATATATCTCATGCCACAACTACACATTCCGATTTCAGACATTAAATCCACCATATTCAATCATGCATACACGTATTAGGAAAGACTCAGAATTGGTAATGACTTATGCACCCGTCAGCGTTATCACCCAACTGCAGTGTATTGTGGTGCCTCTGTAATAATCTATCTGCCTATGATGCAAATTTGTCTGAATTAAAAATCAATTTCCAGCCCTGACTAATCTGGAGTGTTGCAGGACATATATGCAATGGTGGCTACGTTCAAATTCACAACTTATAATGCAGTCACATAAATTTACTGATATTCCATGGTTTGTGCACACTTGATACATATTCTCTCCCAAAGAAAAGACATTGCGAATACCACATTTAATAAAAAGGCATCATATAGCACAATGACAGTTCGAACATATGAACTGAATATTGAATTCTTCTTCGGATTTATTACATTGCATTTAAAGAGTCTAAGGAGTTTCAACCGAAATCCCGTAGCATACAGATCTCTCCCAAACTACTTTGCCAAGATAGATATTCAAACTGAATCACTCATACTTAATTAGTTTGGTCGCAATGATCCAGGGAATAGAAAGAATGCACCAATAAACACCACGATGCCTTCACAGCCCCAATTCAACTCTGTGCTCCTAGTTTCTCCTTCGAAGGTTGAAAACGTCTACCACCTCCATCATCGACACTTCAATACTGTAGGAGTCCCGTGCTTGCACTGTTCTTGCTCAGATATTTCGTTCCAAGATATTTCAGAAGTCCGATTCCTCACTAAGCGGATGGCCTTTACTCCTCTGGACTCGCTGAAGAATTGTCGTATGTGTTCTTCATTTACCTCCACTGCCAGGTTAGAGACATATGTTGTACACTCATTCAGATATACTGCTTGCTTCAAAGGACTCACGTTAGCCTCCTCGGATTCTTTATCTAATCACCTTCCGAGTTAACAACTCTCTTTTATTCCAAATACCTCTCGCCGTCATCGACATAGCTGAGAATGCCGCACCTCTTCATAGTTATAACCGTTGTTGATTCTAGTATTTGTTGGATGCTTCTCGAATATATATATATGTGGCCACTTACGTGCACCTCTGATAAAGATCTCAGACTCCAGTGCCGTAACCAGGAATGACTCGGCTGTTCTTTGCTGAAAGAGCAGGCTACTGGTCTGCTAGTTTTTAGAAGGTGAATACGGTGACTTCCCTCTAACCGTGGTTCGAGTGACGTGAGCGGCTTGGCTCCACGTTCTCCTCCCTCTGACTAAAACGCCCACGCAAGCCTTCCCTAGCACGCAGACCTGTCGTGGCGTCTGATGCCGCTAGCATTCGGCGTCGACTTACATCCCATTTGGAAAATACGGGTCTTCATTCCTTCGCTGTCTCTCCCATTGTAGATAATGTTGGAAGGCGAGACTCTCTTAGCCCGATTAATTCACCAACCCTCCTTCCACGCGAAGCTAACAACACGCGTTGATTCCATACTAAATCTCAAGCTACTTGACTGGTAGCTTAGTCTAATGCGGTGGATGCCTTTTTACCATCGTGCTGAGTGAGCAGGCTGCCTATCTGCTAGCTCTTGAATATAAAGCTCTGAAATTATTAATTTGCAAAGCCACTATTCGAAAAGATATTTACGAAACCTGAAGGTACCTGTCTTCTTGCTTACTATAGTTCAACACGATATGTGTCTTATTAAATTAAAATGTGTAAGCAGGCTGAGTGCTTGCTAGTTTCCCTTGACATGCAAGCCAACATTTAAGCTGCTATATCGAATTCTAGAAGTTACCTGGACCCTTGCTTGCTAAGCCCGATATTCAAAATACATAATACTGAATTCTTTTACAAACCCTTCGGTAACTTTGTTTCTGAAGAAAACCTCACAGGTTGGCAAGATTTATAGCTCTGATACCACTGAAATGACCCTAACCGGCCATTTACTGATTTTTCCCAATTAATCTCATGCAGATTTAAAACAGACAATAACATGCAAATAATTGTCGAGCCCAAAACAATAACCAGCAGATATATATTCAAATAACCAGCAAGTACATTACTGAAAACCTCAGAAATGTGGTTTTGTATTGTACAATGGCAATACAATAACCAAACAGTACAATATCCAAACTGAAATATAGAAATAATAGTGAGATCGGCTGATCAAGAACCTGATGAAACAATGGCGAACTCTGAAGTGAATCCGCACCGGGATGAATCGGGTTTCCGTCCAATCCACCAAGAAATGCTGAAGGTTTCCGTCCTCAGATTTATGATTTAATAGCTGAAGCTTCTCGAATTCTCAAGGAGAAATAAAATCTATAATACTGAAGCATCCTCAATGAGTCTCCAAAACCTCCTCTTATGGCTGCAGCTGGGACTCTTCAGTTTCCCCACTGTGACTCTTCGTATGCCCATTTCGTCTCTTTATAAACTCACTTTAAATAAATGACTGTTGAGTTATAAAGTAAAATAATAAATAAGAGAGGAAATCATCCGGCATTAAAACGGGAGACCAAACGAGCTCGGATGCCGTCGTGTGATAGCTCGCCGAAAAACTCTCGACGAGATGCTCCAAGTCCACTACTGAAAAGCCGAGAATTCTAACCCCTGCTGACTTACTATAAATAGTAAGTTCCCTGGAAATCCGCAGAAACTGCACCGATTGGCCTGGAACTGAAACCACCAAGGCCAATTATCCCATGGAACACTGTCACGCCATGGTCAGCCCTTCGGATCAAGGTAAACAGGCTAACGACACGGCTCAATATAATGTACCCCAAAAAGGGGACATTACAATTTGTTAGTAGATTGGGAGTTATTTTGAAGTTATTTAGAGAATCTAACAAGTTATAGATCATTTTCTTGTGGCTCTATTTTTGGCTAGAGGGTTGAGGGTCTATTTTTGGGTTGCTTCTAGCTAACTTTTACTTATTTCTTTTTTAGGACTTTTTTTCTTTAAGGGGTTCTTTCTTGCCTCCTTTTAAGGAGCTTTAGAACTTTGATTTTCAGGAATAAGTCCCAAAAATTGGGCATTTTGTAACCTATAAATAAGTGCTTTGTGTATATGACATTCTTAATAATTGGTGATGCTTTGCTCATTCCATTTACAATTGGGTGATTGTGTGTGATGTTATTGATTAGATTGAACTTAAATAGGGGCACTGTATTGAGGATGTCTTTTTACCCAACTAGTGGTTTTGTATATGACTTGCTTGTTTAGTCCTTGTGTTGATTTGTGTTGAAGTTGTTATCCCTTTGAATTCTTGTTTGCATCAGATTGTTGGTCTTTGTTTTAGCTAGCACAATGTTGTTGTCATTATGCATTTATAATATATATTAGTTTCTATCATTCTTAATATTTTTAAAATCACACTTGTGAGAAGGATTATAGCTTGTCTTGTGTCTGTAGTTGAGGTAAAAAGATGGGTAGATAGTTATTGCATCCATTCAGAGCCCCTTGAAAGAATATTATAAAGTGTTTATTTATGACTGTTTTTTTCTACAGTGTAGTGTCTAGGGTAGTTGGATCTTAGAGAGCTTCCCCTTACAATTCGAAGTGTTTTTAACTCAGATATTGTTTTGGTTTGAGTTGTCTCGAAAGACAGAAATTAAAATGCTGACATGATGTCAATTTATGTTGAAGCATTTTGATTTTACATCTTAGCATGACTCACTGCATCAAAAAGAAATAAATGAGTCTAGAATACTATTAGAGAATGTGTTGATAAGAGTATCAAATATTGAAAGGTAGCTCAAAAAAGTTATTCACTTTATGTTGGGGTAGTACACCAAAAGGCCTTGTAAGGTTAGTTTGTATGAGCATTTACCCAATCTCCTGACATTTAAAAGATGTCCTTATATTGAAGTGATGGGATTACTACTTACGTTTAGCAGTGGCTGAAACTGTCTATTATTTGGTATTATTTTAATCAGTATCTTTTAGAACAACACAAAATGGAGCAAATAAGAGGGGTAAACATTTTTTTAAACTTGGAAGGGGGAACTCCTCTATAATGGAATTATGGAAGTAAAACACAACCCTAGAATCTAAGGAAATGATATATATATTTTCATAATATGTACAATTTAAATATTGGGTTTTAGAACACTCATTGGAAACAAACTAAAGGGTAGAAGTCTCATCAGCATTTTTACCCAAGATTAGTGTTCTATATATATCTCAAATCGAGGTGACAAAATCACATATTTAGAAGTGTTTACAACCTGGCATGAAAATTAAATACAAAGCAATTATAGTTCCTATGCTAAGAATAGTTTGGTTGTACACAAAGCAAGCCTAAAATATAAATTTGTTTTTATATTCATAAACTGAAATAAGAAACCTTCAAATAGATTTTTGATAAGGAGAAATTTCTATAGAGACCTACTGGAAATACATCTAAAAATAATATTTCTTTAAACAGATCTAGAAGATCATCTCACAATAGCTGCCTTTCAAAAATAACAATTGCTAAAACTAGCAAAGCCAAAAGTAGCCATTTGATTTATGTTTCCTTATAGTGCTTCCTGGTTCTGGCCATTGTAGATTATTATGAAACCCTAGTGATGGTCAATGACTCAACAAGCTATCTTGGTGACTTTGTTTACATCCTTAGAAATTGTAAAATTTAGTTTTAGACTTTTAGTGGCTTGAATCTTTTTCATGATGAATAACGGTGGTGTTGATCTTAAAGTTCCTTTAATGAACAATAAGAAGGTAATAAGGCTTATGATGATGACTACATTGGATGTTTGAAAAAATGAAACAAGTGTTGATCTTGAGACTTCGAGGGTCTGCTTCTTGGTCAACAGGATGTTAAGAAACTTGCTCCAATGGTGCCTTTTTGTATTTTGAAGGTGAAACATGGACATTTAAATGCATGTATTTGAGTTATCTTTTCTCTTTTTGTTATAATTTAATGTTTAATTTGTCACTGAAGCGACTCTCTCTCTAGGCATACTTTTGAGCCTTCAAGAGTAACTTGCTTATGTTTTGATATTCACTTTTGTCAGTTAACTCTTTCATTGACAAGTTGACACTCAAGTGTCTAGAGGTGTGCTCAGTCTTATTTCACTTTTTCTTCTAATACCTCATTGACACTTAGACGTTTGACCTTCTAGGGATGTGTTTGGGGAATTGAGAGCAATTTTTGCCTATCTTGAAATTGACCCTTTGAAATTGATTTGCTAGGTGCATGTGTAATGGTCCTGATGCACTTTTGATATATTTTCACTTCGACATTTAAGTGGCTAGGATATCCAGGAGGGGTGAATTATCAAAGTTTTGGTCTATTTTGATGTTGAGTTGTGCCACTTGGTGAATTAACATGTTCTGTTCACTTAAGTGATTTTCACATTCTATTTTGTTGTTGACATTGAAAAATACATTCACAATTTTCACTTGTGTAGATTTTTGACTTAAAGTTCAAAATATGACATTTTCCATTCTTGGCATGCATCTAGACACCTAGGAGAAATTTTGTGTGTTTTTGACTTCCAAGTATGACATTTTCTCTGTTTGGCATGCTCAGGATCACTTCAACATTGTTTCCCTACTTGAAATTCTATGAAGTAACTCTCCTTTTTCAAGACATGTCTTGCAAACCTTGATAATCTTTCATCTACCTTAGAATGCACTTGCCATTACTTCATTGTCGCATATTCTGTATTCACTTTGCTTAATGCACTGGATAACTTCTTTTGTTAGCCCTCCAAATCTGTTTGTTTGAAATGAGGACGACAACATTAACAACCATTACAAATGAGAAATGACAAGATGTTGGCTTACTATTTGATACATTACAAAAAAATCTCGTGTGGGTACAACATTCTTGAAGTTAACTTTTGACTGCTATTATGCTATTCAGCCTTCATTTGATTAAGTTTTGTACCATTAATCAATATCTGTGAAAGAGCACTACAGCTGTCCTTATTTTTTTTCGTTTCTTCTGCTTTGGGAGCATATAAAGTCACTTCTTGTAGTTGTGCCTATTTGCAAAGAAAATATAAAACACTGTGGACCAATATCTGTGTGCATGTATGAGCTCTCTACTAGTGGTGATTCAGATTTTATTTTTAGAATAACATTTGGTTTTCTTCTAGGTGGATATGACTTCTTAATTTTTAATTGAAATTTTCAGGGCTATTCGCCATCCTGCAAGTGGATATGTCCAAGGAATCAATGATCTGGCTACACCTTTTTTGGTGGTATTTTTATCAGAATACTTAGAAGGCAGTATGGAAAACTGGGTGATGTCAGACCTATCTCGAGAAAGTGTGTTAAATGTTGAGGCAGATTGTTACTGGTGTCTTTGCAAACTCCTGGATGGTATTCAAGACCATTATACATTTGCTCAACCGGGAATTCAACGGCTTGTTTTCAAGCTGAAGGAGTTGGTACGACGAATTGATGGTACTCATTTGCCCCTTCTTTTTCATTTATTTGCAGGCACACATGTATTTGGAAATTATGCATTCATATCTACATGTGCTAAAAGGCGCACAGTAACAATGTGCAAAACTGAAGTTTATTCTACCATTTTCTCTTTGATCATTTGATTGCAAAACATGTTTGCACAGACTGGCATCCAAGGTAATTCCTGCATGCTTGCCTATCTTTATATTTCATTGTTGCTGTAATCTTTTGTTAAGGGATGTATGTTTTATCTAATGTATCGATGCATGTTCAATGCTTTATTTATTATTATCTTGCAATAGATACAAGAGGGGAAAAAAATATGCCCTGGGTACAAATTCAAATATTGAAACTTAACACCTTGAATAGGGGACTTACCATTGCATGTATGTAGTTTTAGTGGCAAGGATTGTAGAAGACCATTCTGTACAGGAATATTGATATTGTATTTATGGTTTGTTTTAGTGGCAAGGATTGCAAAAGACTTTCTTCATATCATGGCAAATGACAAATAAATATTTTGAGGAAGAAGGCTGAACATATATGTACCTACTCAGTCACATGCCTTTGGGTAGGCATCCCTGCTAAATGCTAGGTTCACGAAGGGGGTTTAGACATTGCGAAATCGATTATTACTAGTTAAGCCATTATATTTTATTGTCGTTGTTTCCTAGAAAATCAGGTTCCATAGTTCATGGTATTGCCTGAGTTTTTCATATCCTTCCTATGCACTCCTAAAACATGGGTTGGCCTTTTGAATTCCCTGCAAAGAAGGAATAACGACACCCCAAATCGCTAGGGAACAAGCACAAAAACAGAAATGGAGTTGGGAACTATTTTTTTCGGCAAAGCCCTTAGAAACAAAATGGTATGGAAAGATGTTTAACAATGGCTTAAAAAATTTAAAAGTATATAAATACAAACAAAAACTGCAGATACTTTTCAATTTTCAATGTTTAAAGCTAGACAAATGTACAAAGCATTAAAGCCATAGCATTCCTGTACCAAGGTTACCAAATCAGAAATCTTTAATTAAAAAAACGTATAAATATAAACAAAAGATGAATATATAATCATGGTGTTCACATATAGGAAATCAATTCTCAAATAATCTTATTGCAGCAGGAGTTATATTGTAGCAGTGAGAACGAATGCTTCTTACTAGCAATTCTCTTTTATGCTAATTATAACATTTGTCTCCCGCTCTACAATCTCCCACCCAATTTATTTTTGAATTGTACTTGGTCATGGCTGCAGATTCTGGGGAGGACTCTGCCTCCCCTCAGCCTGACTCCCCTCCCAATGCGGAAAAGAACCTGGCCCCCCACATCACTGCTGCAACACATGGGGATATGGGGGATGTCTCGAAAGTGCCCAAAGATTTGTCGTGGAATTCAACTATTAATGTCAATGGAGATAAAACTGAGGAAGGTTCCTCCAAGACTGTTTGGAAGGGATCCCTGGTGGAGATGAGCAACAATGCTCTGGAGTTCATTCTCCCGGATATCGTTCAATCTGAGGAAGGTACAAAAATCTGCCTCCCTGAATTGGTAATGGACAGGATTGTCTCAATGCATCTTGCTTTGGTGGGGAGATTCATTGCTTTTAGACCCACAATTGACTTGGTTCGTAGATGGGCTAATGTGCGCTGGAAACTAAAAGGTAGTGTCAGCATCTCGGCTATGCCTGGAGGTTTGTTTCTTTTTAAATTTACGGCTGAGGAAGATCTTATTTACGTTCTTTCGGGATCGTGGGCTTATTGGTAAGCACTTTCTTGCCTTGGCCAGACGGAAATCGGGTTTTGACCCGTCTGCTAAACTCAATAGAATGGCCCCTATTTGGGTTCTCATGCCAGGCCTCCCACTGGAATTTTGGGATGAGCAAATCTTTCGATGGGTTGGTAACTCTTTTGGAGACTTATGTCACTGCGGATGCGGTCGTTCCGGCTAAGTCGAGGTTCGCTATAAATAAGTCTCTTCCCAATTTTATTACTTTCAAATCTAAATGGGGAAAAGGGACTCAGGCTTTAGTTTATGAAAATGCAACTTTGTATTGTCAAAAATGTGCCAAATAGGGCCATGTTATAGCAGACTGTAAAGCCCCGACGTCGAAGGAGCCCACACTAAAAGGGAAATACACCTCCCCTTCGACAAAGAATGAGGGAGTGAAAAAGTTCCTCGTATCCAACAAGCTAAATGAGAATCCCAACCCTAATAAGTTGGATGATTATCCTTTTATTGATGGTCTGTTGGAGATGATGAAATCCCCTGGTCCTGGGGTTCAGGAGAATGAGTAGTAAAGAACAACTGTGATCCTCGGGTTTCCTAAAGGAAGGTGAAATCCCATCACAAGGGGGTACGGGGTCTCCCACCTTGGAGTTAAGCCTATCTCTGTAATGGAGGCAGAGAATAAGGTTGCTAGCTATCCTTTCTCCCCTGCTTGGTTGGACAGGGAAAACACTAGCAGCACTTTTATTGACACTAGCCAGCCCACTGGTGAGAACGGGGAAGAAGCTGCAATTAAGGAACAACAACAAAAGGATATAGGGGTTGCTACCCCTACAAAATATAGAAAATAGATCGAAGACTCATACACAAACCCTCATCAAACTTTGTGTGTGGATGACTTCACTGGGGAGGTCACCAAATCGGTTATCCTAACTCTAGATAGTAAAGTCTCTTCCTCTTATTCTCAGCAAGATGGGGTTGACAAGGAAGAATGACAGACTTAAAAAAGGAAGACAAGAACTAAGAAGCTCGATGTGGGGATAGAAAGTAAGGCAGGCAAGCCTTCAGAAAGAATGTCAAGGCACAAAGCTACAACTAGGGAAATTGCCAATGGAAGGCAATTAACCCTAGACGCAACCCACTGCAATAAAAAATGAAGTTCCTCTCTTGGAACATGAGGGGGCTAAACATCCCTCAAAAGCAATTTGTCCTCAAACAGTACATTATGGATCTTAAAGTTGATGTTCTTCTTCTACAGGAAGTTAAAATGTGCAATCAAGTTTTTTCTTCATTGGCTAACAAAATATGGCAAGGTTCCTACTTTATTATAGTGAAGCCGATGGAGCCTCAAGAGGTGTTGCAACTATGTGGAATCCAAATAAAGTTGCAGGGGAAGCCTATGCATTTTCTCACAGTTACCTTGTTGTGATGTTTAAAATGGACAACTGCATATGGCACCTTTTCAATATCTATGCTTGTGGAGGAAGGAAACTGTTGTGGGAAGAAATCTTATCTCTAATCCTCAGAGACAAAAACTCTTTATATATGTTGGCTGGTGACTTTAATTCTACTTTGTTCCCTTCGGAGAAACTGGGTGGTCTAATGGATTATAGTGACAACATGAGTGACTTCTTGGACTTCATCAACAGGTCTAGTCTCCTTGACTTGGAAATGCAAGGTAACCCTTTCACTTGGTCCAATAGGAAAGGATTGGACAGGGTCTTGGTTTCAGCAGGGTGGGACCTGGGATGAAATGCTTCACTTAGTGCCCTCCCCAAACTGTTTCTGACCATAATCCCATTCGTCTGCAATGGATGAATAAACCTTTCTCTGGCCCACACCCTTTCTCTGGACTTCAAAAATTGCATTCAACGCTGGTGGAGCTCCCTTCTCTAGGGGTCAACAATGTACAAAATATCTCAAAAGCTTGACGTTATCAGGAAAGAAGTTAAGGGATGGTCCAAATTTACCTTTGGTGATATCTTCAAATAGAAAAAAGGTTATTGGGGACAAGTTGGACAACATTCAAAATTTGATGGCCAATGGTAATCTGTCTCAATCATTACATGAAGAGGAGGAAGTTTGGAGGAAGAAGTGGAAGGATAACTTGAGTAAAGAAGAAATCTATTGGAAACAAAAGATCTGGGATCCAATGGGTGAGCAAAGGAGATAGAAAGACTGCTTTCTTCTACAGGACGGCTAGTAGACACAAAAAAAGAAACACTATTAAATCCTAATTAAATGAATCCGATCAACAAATTACTGATGAAGACAAAATTAGTGAATTGCTGCACAATACTTTAGATAAATATATGTGGATAATGGTTGTAGTCAATCCGATGATGTTCAAGATAGACTGTTAGACCACCTTCCTACAATTGTTTGTGAGTGTTACCAAATTTCTACACATGCTGAAATTTAGCTTGTTTGTAACATTGTATAAATTCATAAAACTGTTCATGCATTTGTTTCTATTCATTTCATTCCAAAATCATCTTTATTCTGAGCAAGAAAGGACAAAAGTTCATTGTATAGATCATAATTGATTTGTACAATTTTCATTCTACAACTGATTAAATGATTTGTAAATGCTGAAGGAAAAAATCTCACACAAGCCGTGAGTATAGCTTACTAGCTTTCATTCTAAAATGGAAATGCATAAACAGATAGAATATGTTTTAAGGAAAAGAAATGAGGTTAGAGATAACCAGTCATTGCCTTTTATGCTTTG
>MU223218.1:23205-69150 GCA_018584345.1 Thuja plicata
AGGTACATCCGATCTGCACTAATGATGACAGATATTGCATCACATATGCAATGTATTGCAAGTCCTTGCAATATATTGCATCAATGTATGACAATTGCTGATCCTAATATACATCATGTATATACATCACTGATGTTATGTAGATCTGGATCACAATACCGAATCAATTCACAATAGTCAAAACTTCCTTTCCAATTGATATCGTATATATCTTGTGTCAAAAGGATGCTGATCATAAGCTCGCACTTATTTGCCAAGTCTGCTCACATCATGAGCTCGCACTAAATCTGCTCATCGATCTCCATGGCTGATGTGGATCATGCTCCAAGATCACACAAGGATAATTCACTCAGCACTTTAATTCGCTCAGCACTTTAATTCGCTCAGCACAAAACAATATGGATTCGCTCCAGCACAATTCACTCAATGCATTCACTTAATGAATTCGCTCCAGCACTTTGCCAAATTCGCTCAAAGCTATACTTGACCAATTCGCACATGAGATAAGGAATTCGATCCTTGAAGGGAGAGAATCATGTTATGTTTTTGACGATCTTTCTCTCAAGGATTGAACTTCTTATATATGAGTATGATTTGTAAATTCAACCACCTCAAGGGTGGCCGACTTGGGCCCTCCCAAGTAATAATAAATATCCTTATTATATTTATTATTTACTCATATAAAGAATATCTTATAAACAATAAACAATAAATAATAAATATCACCCATATTTATTATTATTTATAAATCAAATTATAACAAATATTTTCAATATATTTATTATTATTTCCTCTTTCTCCAAGATGGTCGATCTTTGCCGTAAAGGCCATAATATCAACACTAAGGAGACCAGAGTGGTTGGAAAGTGCCATTGGTAATGTTCGGGATGATGAAATGATCAAGGATAGATCATACAAAGGCAAAAGCAAGAGCACAGTTAACTTTACTCTTATGGCAAATCTCCAAGGAGTTTATGAGCCTTGAGAATTTGCAAAGGCCAAAGGAAAACTTGAATGGGGGAAAAGGCCATGGAAACCAAACAAAAATTGTTATGAAAAATAAGACTAGGTTCTTTCAAATATTCCACCAAGGAAGAAACCCATTGGCTACAAATGGGTGTACAAAGTCTAGTATAAAGTTGATGGTACAATGGACAAACACAAAGTATGCTTGGTCGCTAAAGGGTTCTAACAAAGAGAAAACATTGTCTATGAGGAGATCTTTGCTCCTTCCGCAAAGATGAGCACCATTTGTTAGTTTTAGCTATTGCATCATAGTTTAGATAGAAAGTCAATCATATGGAATAAATAATGGCTTCCGCAATGGTGACTTGGAGGACGAAGTGTAAATGTCTCAACCTCAAGGTTTTTAAGTTGCAAGAAAGGAGCATCAAGTATGTAGATTGAAGAAAGCTCTATATGGCCTAAAGCAGACAACCAAGGCATGATACATTAAAACTGACAAGTATTTGGTTGAACAAGGATCCTACAGAAGTCCTTTGAATCCAAATTTATACATCATAAAGTGTATGCAATTGTAATGTCCCCTATTGGGATTTTACTCTATTAAGCCCTAGAATTCCCATAAAAGGTATGGAGTATATTTAGGATTGTATATTGCCAAATTTATAACTTGATTTAGTGCCTACAACCGAGTTAGTTATCATTATAAAAGATGAAGAAACATATAACCAGCAATTTTTATAAGGAGAATACAAATCATCATTATAATTTACATAATGTACATGTGGAATTCAATAATACTTTCCCTAACAACCTATCCTCATTATGAGTCCCTTGGAAAAACATACAAGGCGCCTCGAGCTTATTCCTTTCCATCAAGCCCAAGAACATGAAATGACACCCACCATTCGGCCTCCTGGCCCCCACCTTAGGTTGTCGTAGTCGAATGGAACTCATATGCTACCTGCATCCCTTATTATGCATTCCATCATATCCTCCATAATGAGATAGTTGTCTAAAATATTAAAGAATCTTACGTATATACTCTATTGTGCATAGACATCACAATGGCAAGAATAGCAACATATAAATATATATCAGTAGCAATATGTTAACTGTTTAACATTCCTTCTTCCTACCAAGTGGAAGACAAGATAATGATTCAGAAAGATCAGCATTTCATGTATTATGTATCATACCAAACACCTGAACAGTATAGAAATCCGCTGACTAGATTTATTGGTTGTGAGACTGCAAGTCTCTTCCTTGATCGATTGTTTATTTCACTTCTTCGATGCCTTCTACAAATGAGGCTTCCTTCCTTTTATACCCACCATAATAGGAGGGGCATACCTTTTTGTCTTGAAAGGACATACCTATTTACTATTGCCATCTCTTTTAAAGAGTTGCAACTCTTCCTTTGAACATTAATTAAAATTTTTAATTAAAAATCTTTTATACTGTAGGAAATCACTGCCTCCATTAACTATATTAACCTAGGTCGTCCTGCTTAAAATAAATTGTTATTCCCTTGACTTTGGGTCGGCCTCCTATTAATTCCTATTGCCCAAATTTAATATTAAGAGAGGCTATGATTTCAAAACTTACCCCAAGGCTGTGATCTGTTAATGAGATGGTGGATTACAAGACTGCGACTTTATTATAGTGTGGGCTGCTAACCCTAGTTTGGTGGGGCATGAAAGCAATAAGATTATTCTATTGGTTGTTTATGTAGATGATATTATGTCTACAAGTAGTGAGGCACATTTGATTGAACAAATCAAATGTAATTTGAGTAAAGCTCTTGACATGATTGACTTAAGCCTCCTACATTGCTGTTTACGTGTAGAAGTTTGGCCAACGGTTTGTATTTTTATTTCTAAATCCAGATATGCCAAAAGTTTGCTCAATAAGTTTAGAATGACAGATTGCAAAATCTCATCAATAGCTATGGACAAAACACTCAAGCTTAGCCAAAACATACTCAAAGGTAATAAATGAGCTGACATTCAGACAACTAGTGGACAGCCTTACCTACCTTACAACTAGTAGACCTGATTTGAGCTATGCTATGAATTTCATTTCTAGATTCATGATGGTACAAAAAGACTGGGCTGCACCAAAGCAGATGTTGAGATATGTGAAAGGGATACTTGAATTTGGTATTTTGTACAACAAATACAAAGATCCTAGGTTGGTTAAGTTCACAAATTCAGATTAAGCAAGTTTTGTTGATGATAAAATCCATTTCTGCATATGTTTTCAATCTTGGCATGGGTGCAGTCACATGGACCAGCAAAAGAAACAGGTAATAACTCTTTCCTTGATAGAAGCAAAGTATCAAGGAATAGTAAAAGCAGCATCAGACACAATGTGGCTGAGAGATGTTTTCAAACATGAAAATGTCTCAAGCAGGGCCATCACCCTTGTTTTGTGACAACCAAGGGGTGCTAAAGCTTGAAAAGAATCCAATCTTCCACAAGCATATCAAAAATGTGGAGCTTCATTGTCATTTCATCAAGCAACTTGTAGAAGATGGATTGGAAATATGGCAATATTGTCCTTCTAAGGATCAAACTGCAAACTATCTTACCAAGTCAGGATATTAAAGTATAATTGTAATATTTCATTTATAATTGGCAATTAGTCTTTAGGATACTTAAGGAATATTCTTTATTCTTTTAGACTTTCAGTTAAGTTCTTATCCTTTGCTTTATTAGTTGTCGATTTTATCCTTTACAAATAAAGCTTTTGTAACTCATGTTTAAGGACACTTCCGCTCCTTGTTTAATCATCGAGTACCTTCGTAATCATTGTGTTATATTTTTTGTAATCAGTTTGAAGCCACAAACACTAAAATAAGGCATTTGTTAAGTTTTGTCTACCTTTGGTGTACATGCGGCAGCCTTCAGTTCATCACCATCAAGTTTACTTGTCCACCACAACCAACACTCATTTTCTGTTTAATTTTCGCAACTCAAGGTATTTGGAACTGGTCTCATTTTTGTTGCTACTTATATTTGTTTTTTCTTCCCTTTCCAATCTGTATTTCATAGAATTGTTTGAAAATATTTTATTCAAAGAGTTTGGCTTGAATGGTGTCACAATTAGCCAACCTTCTCTTGCATTTCCATACTTCTTAAAAGCTTCATCAAGCATTGTTTTCCAAATCCATAGTTTTGGCATTGAAGAAGATGAACTGCCTGGGTTTTGCTGATTTTATTTCATTCAACCATCACTGCATAAGAAAAAACAAATTTTCAACTACAACGAATTTACCAAACCCCTGATTTAGTGGGATGGATACTCCCTCATACACTTGGTCCATGAAACTTTGTCGGTTCACCGAACATTTTAGCCAGATGAAAATTCTTCAATGACTAAAGTGTACAGTGAGTGAATTCACAACCACCCATACAACTGAATCAGATGTTGTGAGATGTATAAGCAAGATGCAATTGCATCTTGATCAACCTTTTCACCCGCCCTTATTTGAATCCAACACAGCTTAACCACTCTTTGCTTGCAGCTCCTCCAATCACTATTGATACAGAGACTACAGAAGCCTGCATATTGTTTCACGGCATCACTTCTTTTTAATTCCACAATTTTCAGCTGTTGCTGGAGTTGGCAATGTCTACAAAAGATGAGTCAAAAGCCGCAACTCAAGATACAAAAATTTGAATTTCAATGCAATTTGAGAAAGTGCTGGTAGACATGCATAATCTCATCGGGGCTTAAACTGATTAAAATATCAACCTCCTCCTGCTAAGGACTATGATTTAACAAAGAGCTCATGCACAATATGCTTCAAATATCCCAACTGTCAATATGCTTCCAGCTTCCTCTTCTACTAGACAACATAGACAGGCAGTGCGAGAGATTCAAAAGCTTCTTGCATATCATTTTACTTCCAAATCTCTGGAAGACAAGTAAACAACCTGCTATTCAATCTTTAAGCTGTGTGTTCCTGTTTTCCTAATACCTGAACATTCCATTCGGTTATCAGGAATACTCTGCTAGACTTTATAATTAGCAGCAGCTATGCTAAGCATATCTATATTTTGGAGAAACGAAGTAAAATATCATTTTGTATCTCTAATCAGTAAAATTAAAACAGTGTGACAATTCTCAATAACAATAGCAGAAAAGGTACTGATAGGTAGCTTTTCCGAAAGTATTATGAAATACTCTCCTTTATAACCTGGGACGTGGCTAATATCATGATCTGGTGTAAGGATTTTTGTATGATCCACAACATTCTCTATCTATTATCTCAGAACCACTCAAAAGGCAAAAAAAGCCTACAATTTAGTAGACTTTTTAAAAAAATAATATCATATATTTTGATATCTTAAAAAAGGTTTATCTTCAACACTTACAATTATACAATCAAAGCATAAATAGAGTATACTCAAAATAAGACTTGCTTGAATGAGCTCCATGCTTAGCTTCAGGCTGCACCTCTCGTTTATAAACACATTGGCTCTCATTTTTAATTGTCTTGCTATCATTACTGATTCTACTTTTGAGCCCCATTGACCTACTTTGGTCATTGATAGACATCAAAATAATTTAGTTGTTTCTTTGGTATAGATTACTTTACAAGCATGTTATTAAAAATTACTATTTTCCAACATAAAAATGAGAATAAGGCAACATAGCAAGTTTACTACCTCAATCACTGGATTTGAAGAGCCCATTTGCACCAACAAAGAAGTGTCACGAGTAGACGACTTTAATATAATAGGGGATCCAAGACCACTGTCAAAATCTACTTTATCCCTCACCCTAGAAGGAAAAATAACAAAAAATGAGTTTCATTGATTTCATCTATATAATCAACAAACATAAGCATAATTATTTATAAAGAAAGTTTACCAAACTTACATAGCCAATTCAGAACACTAAAGGGTCCAAATTAAAATTGGTAATGAACAATCATCAAGCATCACTCAATTCAAAATGCATATAGATTATATGAAAACAAAGATGGAATTTATGGACAGCCTCTAAAAATGTTGCACCCATCAAAAACCCAATGTTTGTTTTATAGTTCAGAACTTAGACTCAACTTAGACTTGAAAAACCAAAATTCTGAGACCCCACAAAAACTTGGCAAAACTAAGAAGCCATCATTTGTCTTGCACTCTTCAATTTTAAGTTAGATCATATAAATCAGGAAAAATCGTCCAAGGAAATCTGAGAAATTTTGAATAAACTATTTGGAGCAAATGCAATTAATGCAAAGTTTTCTCTAAAGTTTTAGTTATTTAAATTCAAGATGGTTGATGAAATCACTATGTCTAGCCACATAAGCAATCCGAGATCTCTTATTGGACAGCTAGCAAAAGTCAATGCTACAATAGATGACAAGGATGCCAAAACCATTTTGTTAAATAGTCTACCTTGTGAATATTCCAATATCATTTGATTTTACCCTCTATCAAATGCCTTCTCAAACTCTACAAAATATGATTTCAATTCTCTTAGCTTAAGAAAATTTAACGACTGCAAGATCTATATATATATATAGATAGATAGATAGATAGATAAGAGTGTTCTATATTCAAGAAACAATCATAGAAGATCAAATAGATATAAATGGGAGATTGATTATATTAGTGTAAGAAAATAGGTCACATACCCTATAACTTGTCGTGTCCCCAACATGAGGGATTCCTAGATAAATAGGTTTAGACAGAAAATAGTCCTATTTAAGACCATGATTTTCTCAAGAGAGAGATCTGGGAATAGCAACTCGAAAGTTAACGATAGTTAACCAATCAATGATGATTAGTAAGGCTTAGAGTTGTTAAAACAATGATTATGCTTTATGAGACATCAATGATGGTTAAGTCAAATATGATATGAGCCCAGCTTGCTATTATGACGCTAAAACTCATCAGTTTTCAATAGACAACGGAACAATGGGAATATATATTCCACGACAATGAAGTCACATAAGCTGTATGAAGCTATAATTTGGTGTTCGAGAAAACAATCCTCGATGAGTGTTTGGATCAGGAGGATTGCAACCAGTATAGAGACCAATAAAGTCTTTAGTGGAAGACGACCCTACTCCCATATGCATGTTGGATTTATATTGCCTGACTGGCATCAATAATTGGTAATTACTGGGATTATTATAGTATGACATAACACTGTTAGAAGCCCGACGGTAAACATGGTGAAATACGAGACCAAACACTTTCAAAGACAACGATGATCCCATATATCCAAATGACGGCAATGGATTGACAGCTCGGTGATTGGAGTATTTATCCATTCTTTAATAAATCGATAGCAAGAGAATATCGAGTGAGCACAAATTGAAAGGGGTGTGATTTAGTTTTGTTAACATATGTTGATTGTTAAAATGGGTATGATCTCCAAGAGACACCCCCCCTAAAAGCATCCTCTCCTTTTGGGGCCAAATATATATAGATGGACAAGCATACCTCAAGGATCATCACTGACAGAAAAAGAGAAATAAATATAAAGGAAAAAGAAATGGTCTATAAACTACTAATATCTTGGTATGCATACCAATTGGTACAAATACTTGACATGTAGTGTCTTGATGGTTATTATTTGGGCTTTGTATATTAGATCAAAATCGTAATGAGTAATTATATAAATATATAGACATCTCTATATATAAATAAAAAAATAAAAATATATATTGATAACTTAATATGAATTTCATAATTATATTATTAAATAAATATATTAATAACTTAATATAAATTTCATAGTCATATTATTTCATAATGATACGTATATTATTGATGTAAAGATTTAATGTAAAAAGTAAGCATAAAATGTTATTTATATTTTCTAAACTGTTGTAATTAATCATGGTAAGGAAAGTGAGGCAATCATGATTGGGAGAACAGCGATGACACCACCTTCCAAGTATGCCACCTCATGGTTGTGACCGGGGAATCCGCATGGGGCCAAAGGGGGACAAAGTGGATTGCCTTTGGGCTTAGGAAGGATAGGCTATTGGGGCACCTTATTGTGAATCTTCCTCGCATTCCCTACCATGGCGATTGGGTGTTCAATCATTAGAAGAAAGTTAGGAATGGCAAGATGAAGGAGAACGGCGATAGGGCCCCACACTAGGTAGCCCACCTCATATTTATGGCAAGGGCCACATGAGGCCAAGTGGGAATAATGTATTCAGTCTTGGGCCTAGGGTAGGAGGTTTCTGGGGCACCTCATCAAACCAACCCAACTTAACACTTCTATGGTTGGGTCACCTTAATACTAATTTTAGCAAACTAATGACTTCATCATATTTGTTGTTGAAAGTTTAACTATGAGTCATGATTATAAATAATAATTGTGTTATATGGCTTCAACCAAAGAAAAAAGTATCTCTTAGACTGTAATTGTTTAACATAATTTGTGATTTAGGGCAAAATTCCGATAGTCGTAATTTGGGGACAATACATATCTATAGAATTTAAGCCAATGATATTCTCAAAGGAATGTTCCTAAATAAGCTAAATTTGGCTAATGTAGCCATTGTTGAAGCTCCACTAGATATTGACAATGGTAAAGAATTCATTGATGGAGAATCCATATATTAAGAAGTTCATTTGAATAAGGAAGGGATCTTGTGTAGATAAAATTCAATACCAATGGCTACATAGATAGTTTGGATGTTTCTGTATGTTGATAATTATACCTTTGAGGTTCATGAGACAACCTAATGGAGCACAATATGTGTAGCTCAACATAGATAACTGTCCAATAATTTATGAATTTATCTCAAGAGCTACACCTTATAAGGAATACAAGGTAGCATAATGGAGTTCTACATAGTCCTAGAACTGTTTTCAAAGCAATGCTTCTGAGGAATGTGTGGTTCTTTATTTTAATTTCTTTCAATGTGTTTTGTGTTCAATTAACATGTTTTTCCTTTTTGTATTGTAAGCCTTAAGAGAGAATCTTAGAATACAAAGCCTACCTTTTGTAATAAAGTCACCCTAGTGGCTTAATGTTATGTTATAAAAATACATTATTAAGATATTGTTCAACTACATCTTTCAACTTCTATACAAGGAGATGAAATACTTTTGCAATCAACACATCAATGTATCTAAATTTCATATCATGTCAATCTCTATATATGTTGTTTTGTGTCCATTACTTATTCTTTTAGTAAAAAATTGCATGTCATGCAAGCAATAAGTAATAGAATTGTAGTAAATTCCTTTGATTTATTCTTGTGCAAGGTTTCATAACCTTGTAAATAAGTGTTCTTTGTATATAGCTTCCAAATAGTGATTTTCAAGACTACATGTTGAAATTGATCTCCACTAAGTCCCTAGTTTTGACGTTCAATTGTCTTGAGTTGAGTACAATCTCGTAAGCTTTGTATCTGTAAATATTATCAGAAGTCTTGCAACTTTGTGTCTAATTCTTCCATGCTTAATGTTTCTGTGTTTCCAATCTGATCTTGTTTCATTTATTACCTTTCATCTTTAAGTTTTATTGATAATCGTAAGTATCCTTTTATTGTGTTCGATTATTTTCTCAATAAAACAGATTTATACACAAAATCTTGTCTAGTATCAAGCGTTGAATTCTATTGTGCCTTGCAAAAAAATAGAAGATAGGTTTTTAATTTCAATTTGTTTGTATTGCAAGTTTTTAGATTCTAGGCCAAAGGAAGCCCCCCCAAGATTCAATAAACAGTTTACTGGACACACTACTCTATTTTGTGAAACATTGAAAGATTGAACTAAAGTGTTTACAGAAATTGCATAAATTTAAAAAAAGTATGGTGCAGGAGCACCCAGGAGTGTGCAATCAGCACCGACCAAACAATAATAATAATAATATTTCTAGTTTTGACTGTTTGGTTTGTCTTTGCTTGACATCTCTCCATTGATAGCTTCATGTCTAGATTGAAGAGAGAATTCGACAAATGTTACAAGATGGCATTATTACTTGGGCTCCTGTTCTTCCAATAACCAGAGCAGTTGTAGATTTGTTGTGCACTTAAGGTCAACATTAATTGGTGATTTCCTTACGCAAATGCTGGAGTTTTTAAGTAAATATTAAATTTACAGGCAAATCCGTGCACTGTTTAGTGAGGGCAATTGGAATCCACAGCTAACGCATGACAAAAGGAATCAGCAGTCAAATGTGATTTGTTTTGTCCCGAGGGAATTTAGTTTCATCATAGACCGCAGCCTATGTAACGGCTTTAAAAACGCATAAACAAAGATAATTGACAGATGAAAACCCGTTCAGCTTCCTTGTCTTTTATTATGGAATGGACATTGAAGAGATGAAACAGATAGACCACAGGAAGGGTCATCAAATGACAAGAAGAATATGAAGCGTTGGGATGTGTAATATTAGTAGATGGTAACAAGTGTAATACAGAGAGGCTGGTGAAAGGGGGCACCATGGCCTGCGGCAGACAGAAAGGAGAAAGACAATTGAGAAGGCATTGAAGGATAAGAAGATTCGGCCCTGAGTTGAAAGAAAATGCAGCATTTTATAACAGAGTGGAGGCATCACGTTCTTTATAGCCAATAGCAAGACATGTAATTGTTCAACGAAGTTCTGTAACTAAATGGAAAATAGAGAATCTTTTGCAGTGTGCTTTATGTGATAAAATTGGAGATACGACTCTTTTGCATCATAGTATGTTAAATAAGTTAAAATCCAGGGATAATAAGGTTGATGCAGATCAAGTTCAACTTTTTAACATTCAAAGTAATTGAACAAAATAATGACAACTAAAGTGATGATCACATACATACCCACTACAGTTGTCAAAATGAGAAATTTCATTTTGTGACTTGTTATTAAACACGTGATTAATAGCACTTGAGGAGATCGTGGTCATAGAAGTCTGAGTCATTGATGTTGCCATAGCTGCTCCTGAATCCTTGTTTCCACACAAATTTGATGGAGTACATTCAGGATCAACTTCAAGTTCTACTAATTTATCAGAGACCTCTACTTTTGTTCGAGAAAGGGGACTTGAACTCATCATCGAGGCATTCAAAAAGTGATTTTTTACATCTTTTTCTTCACCTGTACAGCAATATTTATAGCCTTCCAAATTCTGTTCAAGGACTTCAGAGCTTTGCAACTGCAAAAGCAAAATTGTCTCCCAAAATCAAAAGAAGCTTCCAAATATAAACAAAAAAGACAGCAGCCCACACATTGAGAAAGATAAATGGCATACAAACACACAAGGTTATAAAATGCAACTAAAAGCTAAGATCAGAGACATGAGCAAGAGAACTCTCATTACATCTTCATAAGGTTTCAAACAGGACAGAGATATGAGATGATATTCCTTGCATATTCAAGCAGTAAGGAATGCTTCTTCAAGTAAATAATCATTCAGAGGAAGAATATCATACACATATCTCACAATCAAATAGACAAAACCACCTAGAATGTACTGTGTTCTTTCCCTCTAGAAACTTTAATTTCATCATGATCTGTTTTACTTTCTATTAGAGCTAGCATGAACAGAAACTCAAAAGAATGGGTATAGAGCAGAAGGCAGGAAAGTTGTGCAAGTCAAAAGATGAAATGATTACCGACATTTTGTAGTAGAGTTGATTTCTCTGTCGTGTTCAATGCATCAGCATTTAGCAAAGCAAATTCATCTCTTTTATTCTCAGGCATTACCTCCCCATTTGTTTGCTCCTTATGTGGATCTAAATCTCTGACAGTATGCACAAGAATACCATCACCTTTGCCAATGAGAGCATGTTTTGCAACACCAAGATCATTAAAATTTTCATTGGTTTCTATGTGTTCTGATAATTCAGGACAATCAACTTGATTTTCTGTCAATTCTACAACTGATGAACTTTTTTTAATACAATTTGCTTGAGTCATATCAGTACTCTTTCCATTTGACAATAGAGATGCACCACTGACATTATTTTTATTGCTGCATATTTTTAATTGCTCGTCTTGAGAGGCAAGCAGACCATTAGATGAGCAAAAACTCTCACTTTCTGTCAAATTACCTGCCTTTTTCTCATTATTAGTAATTTGCAAAGATGGTGCATAACGTGGTCTTTTTCTCAAAATGGAAGGAGTGCTTGTAAAGCTCTTTGCTGCATTTCTTAACACCACTTCAGGCTCTTTCTCACATATGGAACGTGATGGATAGAAACGAATTGAATTGCTGCTTGATATCTCCATCTGTTGAGCATCAAACAAACTACATGCCTGGCAAGTACAGCCAGGTGGACTTGCAGCATCAGAAGTGATAAATGAAGCAGCACCATTATATAGTTTAGGTAGCTCATAATGCAGAGAACTAGAATTCAGAGACTTGTCCTGAACAAGACGACAAGTAGACTTCATATCTAATGCACCTCTTTCATTTACAGCAGAAGCTCCTATAGGAAAATTTCCTGTCCTCGTCTCCTGCATGTTATTCTTCAGACCATGAATTGCAACTTTTGATGTGCAAATAGTAGAGGAGCTTAAATCTGGCTCCATACATCTCGACGGCTGGCATGCATATGAAGTTGATGTCCTATATTCTGCAACAGATTGTGGTGCAACCTTACCAGAGATTTTGACAGCACCACTGCGTTTTCTGTGGCTGCTAATATAACAGCCATTCGCTGTTCCAATATTTCCTATGTCTGAAAACTCATTTGTTCGGTAAGATGATGCACAAACTGACAGTTCAGGCATTGGATGAGAGGTGGATGGAAGCACCCTCTCTGATTCCCGCAACATAGTACTGTCTGCCTTAGAGCTGGGCGAGATGGTAGAATTAAACAAATTTTCTAATCTATTAGAAAATTTCCAAGTCTCTAAGGTTTTATGCATGTCTGACCTTTTCTGCCCTAGCTGCTCCGTAGATAAAGTCCTATCCACTGAACCTGATAGATTAAGATCTTTATAGGGTGACTCTATGGCTGCTGGGATTGGAGTAGATGCCTCTTCAACTCCTGAATAAGAACCCAACGATAAATCGAAACTAGGCAGTTCAGGAAGCTCCGTAAGCAAACCAGATGCCAAATATGAAGGAACCTTCCTTTTAGCTGAGCTGTTCCAATGATTCTTTATCGCATTGTCAGTCCTGTAAATGCAAATCAATTCAAATTCATAATGGTTTTGATTCATCTGGCTTTATGACCAGATGACATGATCTTCAAGCATAAAACAATAGAACTTGCAAGATAAACATTTGGAGGAAGAATACTCATTGGGATAACTGATGAGCAATAATGCCCAAAATACACTTCAAATATTGTATTCTGACTTAGGCTAATGGAAATAGTAAGATATTGAGATTTTTCAGGATGTACCATTGAGATTTCTAACAAAATGTGTATACTGACTACACATTAAATGGAAACGACTGATTCCTCAAATATATACAGGGTTTCCTTGTCATAGAAGCTCTATATAAAGACATTCTGCATTCAGAGGCTATAAATTCAGAGCACAACATATAGTTCAAAACTGATTCCCAAGTACAGAAAGAACAACTTCCATTGATCAATAATTAAAATATCAAACCAATGTTACAGAATTCATATTACACTTCAACTACCATTGTAGAGACATTTGCCGAAAGGTGATATTACTAAGTTCCTATAAGAAGGGAGATGAATTAAAACACTCTTTATCAAGCATTTTCACCTTCCTAGAATGCTATTTACATTTGTACTAAACATATTACTGCTTTGCAACATAAACTTATGTGCCAGAGGCAAAAGAACTTACGCATAAAGCATATACATATGCATAATTTAGTTTTTCCATATTTATGAGGTAACACACCAACACATTCCTAAATGCTATATAGATTAGTTATTTGTTTGGAATTGGTTACCAAGGAAACAATGAAGATAAAAGACACAAAATGGGCATGACAATGTAGTGGTGCATATAGATGTATTTGTAGACATTCACAAAGAATTTGTGCCTATCCAACTTGTCATTCCCTTGAAAAGTCGACTCTAGCAATATATATGCGACCCGATCCATTTAATATACTTCATTGTAAAAATTGTCAATAATCACCAATAAATCATAATGATTACTTGCATTGTTAATATACTTCATTCATGCAAATATGCCATCCAATTTGGATTAAATCACCATTTTTTTCAAAACCAGCACATATATCCCAAAGTAGTAAAAATTGCCAAAAAATCTGTGTTCCACAGCATTTTGGGGCGGGGACCGTGGGACGGTAGGGGACAGCAAACAAAGGACCATTTATTGGGGACAATGCGGAGATGGTAAGAAACACACACACACACACACAGATGTCAACAACTGATATATCAATATATAAATAAACATAGATGCAAAACTCGCCGAATACTGGCCAATTAGTCAAAAACTTGCAAGTTTTTATGACTTTTACATGCAGAGAAACTTGCAGAGTTTTTATCAAAAACTCGGCAGTGGCTGTATAAGACGCCCAACAGTGTGAAAAAGCAAAAAAAAATCATTTTGTTTGGTTTTGGTTGCTGCTCAAGAGACAAAACAGCCACCCAAGCTTTATGCAAGGTCATTTGCAAGAATTTTAGTCAATTTGAAGCGGATTTGAAGCACATTTGAAGGGACCCCGTAAGGGGCGTGCCCCTTGACCCCACTAGGGGCTGCTGCCCCCAGTTCCCCACTTTCGAAATTAAAAACAAAAGAAGAAATGGACGGGGGAATCGCATCGAATCAAGTTGATGTTTTTATACCCACTTTACGGAATTCCAATGATGAGGAGTTTTCCTTGAGGAATGATTAGAGGCCTCCTTTCACTACATTTTGACATTTTGTACTTGTTTTGATATCATGCTACTCATTGTAATCATCATTATAATATTTTTGATATAATAGAAATCTTTTATTCGCCGATTCAACAATTTCATTTGTCAATTTGAAAATTTATTTAGTATTGTATTATTATATTCATATTCAATGTTCAAGTATTTAGTATTTTCAATTTTGCTATTTTACTTTATATACATCTTTTCATAACTAGCATTTCAAGTACTATATGTATAGTATATAGTATATACAACACCGCCCCCTATCATCGTCCCCTCATCGTCGTCCCGACGTCCCCAAACTTAGGCCCTTTGTCCCCCCATCCTAGAAACCCATCCCGACGTCCCCTCGTCCCCCTATCCCCAATGGGTGGTGGAACACTGCTTTATCTCCTTTTTGTTGCATCTAGGTTTATAGAAACTCAATAATGGCATTTCGTAAGTACTCTAAATTGGTTTAGATTCTAGTGAACTAGATTTAACACCATTTTTCCAAGATGTAAGTTGAGCCACAACTAGTTGTGCTAAAAGAGGAGGCACAGCAACAACGAACTCCTAGGAGTAGACCCTCTACCTCTCCCCTAGTTTTTACTAGAGTCAAGAAGATGTTAATGTATTGGTAGTTGCGAGAGAGATTTTCTTCATACCTGTGACTCAGTTTTATCAGTATTCTTGCTATGTTGCAGAGACTCTACCGTGTACATGTTGGGGTTCATTGTCTTTTGGCAACCATCTTCAATCTAATGTCGACATTTTATCATGTGTTCCTTTCAAGTGTCATATGTTATGGTTTCTAAAAGTTTTCTTTATTACCGTCAATATGGCCTCTTGTGGTGGTTGTATTAATCTCATGTGGACAATGATTAGGTTGTGTCATGTAATGTCTGGCATCTTAACTGTCGACGACTCATCTTGTGTAACGACAGTGTCCCTTTGTATTTATCAGCGAAAAGACTTTTCATACTCATCGGTTGTTTAGAGTATCGTCCCAAAAAACAGATCGGGCGCTGATTGTGTTAAGTATCGAGTGGAGGATGGTTATTAAGTGCCATGATGCATTGGGCACCTTAACGGTAGACGGCTCCTTGTATTGTAACTGTCCTCATGAATAAGAAAGTGCAAGGACGGAATTCCTTTTTAGATCTTCTCAGCTTGAGCGTGTGCAAACTGTGCGTGAGAGTTCATGACAGAGATTTTGGCAGTTGTGGTGACTGTGTATCTGAAGATTGTGATTTTGCTGCTACAACAAGCACTGTATTTTGATGAAGACTTGCGCATAATATTTTGCGTGTTAATAGTATCTGTGAGATACTTGTAGCTCTGTATGTTCTGTGTATGCATGGTAGAGGTGATCAAACTGTGCTAAGGTTTATTGTTTGATTGTTAAGAGTGAACAATCATAAGCATGAGAATATTGTAATTGTGTTGAGCATACAATAAAGGCATCATCTTTTGGGTGTGGTTGGGTTTTTCCCTCGAGTAGGAGGATTTTCCCAAGGTATATCTGTGTCTAGTTTTTCTTTTGCTTTGATGTTAAAGGTTATGATTTTTGCATTGATTATATTCTGGTTCGAAAACTTAACATGGTATCAGAGCCAGGTTTAGTAAAGATCCTAAATCAGAATAAGAAATTTTGGAAATTTAAGAAATGCAAAAATTGAGGGATTCTTTTGAGATTGTGTAACTGAAGAAGTCTTGGAGGCAGATGTGCTTGTGTTCGATATTTTCTCCCTGCTTGCACTATAATTTTGTGATGGCAAAAGATTTTTGTTGGATTGTGAGGAAATTCAGATAATAAAGAGATAAGTATTTTATAATTGTATCTTTGAATATTGACCATGAATTTTATATGTTTAATTCATGCAATAACATTGAGAGTAGTGAATCATGTATGCTTCTAGCATTAGTCTGTTTGATTCTATTACTAACTCTCTAAAATGTTGCCAGGATGGATCAAGAACCACAAGGATGATGAGAGATTGCAACCTGAGCTGAGTTGGTGGCTCTTGAAGAAGAGGTACCCATTCAAATTATTTTGTGATTGGGTTTTTCAAAGAGGAAGAATTGATATTCAGAGGGAGCTTGTGTGGCAGAGGGAGAGTGCAAAAGCTCCTTGCTTGGTCAAACATTGGAGTAAATTATTGTGTTATTCAAACTGTGAATATGCTGCCCCTGTTGAGAGGGAAACTCTGCTGAGAGGGAGTCTCAGCATTCAAATGATCTTTATATGATTTAATGAATTCTTCTCTACGAGAGAAGTTCGAGGTGAAATCCCTTGTTAATGAGTTCTTCTCTGCGAGAGAAGTTCGAGGTGAAATCCCTTATTAATGAGTTCTTCTCTGTGAGATAAGTTCGAGGTGCAATCCCTTGTTAATGAGTTCTTCTCTGTGAGAGAAGTTCAACATGAAATCCCTTGTTCCATCCTCTGGGAGTAGCTATGGTGGATCCACCCTCTGGGAGTAGCCATGGTGGAAGTCATGTGTGTGACTCCATGACTTATTTTATGCTTTTCTGATTAACCCTCTAGGAGTAGCTATGGTGAATATTGTTATGCTGAGATAACAATTTTATATTAAGAAAATCTGTGATGAGATTTTGTTATTGACATTTTTTTGGTTGCAGCTTCTTATGCTTGCCATGTTAACAGATGCCAGTCAAATGAATAATCTATCTCTTGCTAAGAGGGAGTGTTAATGTATTGGCAGCTGCGAGAGAGAATTTCTTCATGCCTGTGACGTTCAACATCAGAGACTCTATCATGTACATGTTGTTCATTGTCTTTTTGCAACTGTCTTCAGTCTAATGTCAACATTTTATCATGTGTTCCTTTCAAGCATCATATGTTATGGTTTCTGAAGTTTTCTTTATTACCGTCAATATGGCCTCTTGTTGTGGTTGTATTAATCTCATGTGGACGATGATTATGTTGTGCCATGTAATGTCTGGCATCTTAATTGCCGATGACTCATCTTGTGTAATGACGGTGTCCCTTTGTATTTATCAGCGAAAAGACTTTTCATACTCATCGGTTGTATAGAGTGGTCCCAAAAAAAAGATCGGGAGCTGATTGTGTTAAGTATCGAGTGGAGGATGGCTATTAAGTGCCATGTTGCATCTGGCACCTTAACAGTAGACAGCTCCTTGTATTGTAATTGTCGTCATGAATAAGAAAGTGCAAGGATGGAGTTCCTTTTTAGATCTTCTCAGTCTGAGCATGTGCAAAGTGTGTCAGACTTCATGACAAAGATTTTAGCAGTTGTGGTGACTGTGTGTATTATGTGTATCTGAAGATTGTGATTTTGCTGATAGAGCAAGCATTGTATTTTGATGAAGACTTGTTCATAATATTCTATGTGTTAATAGTATCTGTGAGATACTTGCAGCTCTGAATGTTTTGTGTATGCATGGTAGAGGTGATCAAACTGTGATAAGGTTTAATGTTTGATTGTTAAGAGTGAACAATCATAAGCATGAGAATATTGTAATTGTGTTGAGCATACAATAAAGGCATCATCTTTTGGGTGTGGCTAGGTTTTTCCCTTGAGTAGGAGGCTTTTCCCAGGGTATATCTATGTCTGGTTTTTCTTGTGCTTTGATGTTAAAGGTTATGATTATTGCAGTGATTATATTCTGGTTCGAAAACTTAACAGATGTAAATTGTTTTGATGTTGTATTTACTTATAGTTTTACAAAGACAATTTGTTATTTTAGTTTTGCTTCAGACTATCAGGCTATCAGCCATCAATATTCCACATGAGGATGTCATTTTGTACCCAATTTGCATTTAAATATATCTATACTCTGCTTGTTTCTTTTGTTTACTCATTTACTGACTCATTGGATGCATCTCCTCAATGAATTTTGCAAAACATATGAATTTCTAATTAAATTTAAGCGAACTTTTAAGTTGTCGAGTTTTCACCGAGTTTTTTTCTCTGGTCTTGGAGAGTTTTTGCTTTGGTGAGATTTTCAACTATGTAAATAAATCATGATAGCTGTAGTATAACAGCAGTACGAACTATAAAACAACAAAAAAATTAATCATAAGATCCATAACAAGGATTTCGGAGTGGAGACCCTAATGTGTTTGAGGGGCAGCAATGATAAGATGCACAAGGTGTTAGATGAGAGAAAAACCCAATGATAGAGGGATGTTTGGATGATTAAAAAGATAAAGCATAAATGAAGAAAAATGCATTTACAAGACAAAATTTTGTTGTTATACTACTGTTGTGGGGGACGCTTGTGTTGAAGATGTGTAGCTTCAGAAGTTATCCTTCTTTGCTATGATTGTTATTCATGGACTTCCCTGCTAAACGAAAGAGAGGACTGCTGAATAACTCCTTTGGAAATATGAAGTTTCTCCACCTAGTGACACTCAAGAGACCCACGTGGAATATGATAAGTCATGCGGTGGAGAATGGAAAAGTCTTCCATTCGAAGAGCCTGTCCTTTTGCATTCTCAGTGCCTACCGTTTCACGATTTCTTTGCATTCAATGAGAATATCATCAGACTTCTTTGCTGAGCCTCTTGGGTGACATGTTTGATGTTGATAGTTCTTTCTATAAATATTCATTACAGGTTTTGCGTTTTCACTTACTACGATATTGATTGGAGAGATTTTGTGTTCAAGTTCTTGATATTCTGGATGTGGTTGTAGCATATATTCTGAGCATTTCATTATTGCAGAGATTCATTGTTGATTATTATTCTAATTAAGTGTCTCAAAATATTGAAGCATTGTATTCAGACTTGTTTCATAAATAAAGGAGATCGTTTTGCGGTGTAGTTGGGTTTTTCCCTTGTGTAGGAAGGAGGGTTTTCCCAGGATAAATTATGTGTCTTTGAGTTCATTATTTGATCTTTTGTTGTTTATTTCAATCCTGGTATAGAAACATTAATAGCTTGGTTGTTCCCTCAGACGTCCCCGACCGTCCCGAGGAAGGCTAGGCGTCCTCACGCAGGCTAGGAAGGCTTTTGGGCATTTCCTAAGGTTTTTCAGGTAGGGGGACATCCCCATAATGTCCCCCATCCTGGAAACGGCAATGGGGACGGGGACACCGACTCTAGGAGCGAGGACATGTCCCTGTGGAACCTTGCAAAAATCCCTTGATTTCTAGAATAATCATATAATCAAATTGCCAAGAAATTGCATGCTTGGTCTTCCTATGTAATTTGCAAATTTTTATTTTTGTGGCTCATTTTTACCATTCAAAATTCTCTTTTCAAGAGCACATTCAAAGTTTGTCAAAGCAATAACACTAGAGACCAGAATTGACAGACATTGCATAGAATATGATCAACTGGGGCAAACTTATTCTTCAATGGTTCAACAATTTTCATCCACGTGAAAGGCCTTTTGGGCTTTTCCTCTTTAATTTTGTTTGTAAGTAATGTTAAACTTTAATAGTGAGGGTTTTGCATTACATTAAACAATAACAACTTCGATTTTTTTTGTAACCCTAAACCTTTGGGGTTTTTAACATTAAATAGTAAACCGTAGGTCTTAAGGGTCTTTATGTTTTGAACATAATTACCAAGAGATGCTGGGGTATTTGCGTTGGCATGAAGCCGGGGACACTAATGAGATTAGGATACATTAGTAAATGAATATGGAGACAACTATTTTACATGTAAATGTAATCAACAAAAGTTTTGGGTACTAGGATGGGTACATGGTCCGTGTGCCTATAATGGAGTTTCTCAACAACTATGGTTTTTATAATTAAACATAAGTTGTTGGTAGAAGCACAAGTACATGGCTATAGTACAACGCCAATACAACTAATGTTTTTAAAGGGTTGGATATGTTCTAGGTATGTCCAAACAAAAAATTTGAAAATAAGGATAGAGCCATGTGGGTAGCGTATGCTAGTTCAACAACAAAATTTTCCACGGTGTGGCTACATCCATACAAAAAACTTACAAATATCATAAGTAGCCTAAAATCAAGAATCAAGTTTGAAACACCGCATATCACGCATTGAATGGTGTGACTTGTGTTCAATGGAATACTTAGATTTGAAAATTGGTGATTTGCATTACAAATATAGTAACTAGGTCTTACATCAAGTGCCCTTCTATTTATAGGTGAAGTTAGAATCATTCAAAAAAACATATTAAAAAGATATACAATGACAAGTTACATTACAGATTCAATTCATCATAAGAATTCACTTTATATTTTCACTTCATTATATTATATTATTAAGGGTTGTTGAAGTAGATCAGATTTGGAAGATATATATTGATGTATTTCTGTACTTGCCTTTTGATCGATCCCAATCAGATTATATACTTAGTTCATAAGGCATGTCAATGAATAGACATGCCTCCACGTACGTGGAGACATGTCTCTTCATTGACATGTCTACATAATTATTAGTTAATGTAATCAGCAAGTATACCAATTCTCATAATCGGTGTGAGATAATCGATTTAGTTAAGATATGTTCTTGGATGTGTTAATGAAGGCGATATATGTATGATCATATCATTTGATCACTAATCGATACTTAACAAATCAGTGCTTCATAAATTATACATTAATCATTGTGGTCGATATGATTATTGATTCAACATAGATTAATATACCAACATTATGAGTAATGATTTAAATATAATATTCACAAATTATGTATGTATGGATATTCAATATATATAATAATAATAAAATCAATTATTATTATTATTTACATTAATATGTATACATACATATAATAAATCACTATTCATAATGTTGGTATAATCAGCATTCCATTTATCTGACCGAAGCTACCATCATTAATACTCCCTCTTAGCTAGGGAGTATAAAATCTATTCAAGAGTAGAACACAATAAATCCATTAATTTTGTAGAAGAGATATCACCTCATTGTGATTTCATCAATCATTATGGCATATACCTAGATATCACATCACGTGATATTACATTCAATACTCCATAATGAATGTGATTAATCTGACTAATGCTACAAATCATTATCACTCCCTCTTAGCTAGGGAGGATAATCACAGAATAATGAGCAAGAGTCACAAAGTAATATCAGAGTTTATAGTATGTTTACGAATATCAGTTTTTATGATATCCACCATAATGATGTCACCACATGACATCAGGAGTAATGGTCTACAAAATATCAGGTCTCGTGATATTCACCAAGTAGTCACAATTTCCATAATGATATCATCTCATGATATCAAGAGTAATGGCCTACAGAATATCAAGTCTCATGTACTCACAAAAATATCCATAACTATGGTATGTGCACTAGCATCAAGTCTCATGATGCCTACCATACGGATATCAGATCATGGCATATCTATAGATATTAAGTCACATAATATGCACCAAGATTATCTCTTGAAAAATCATTATGGTTTAATGATATCAAGTCTCATGATATCTACCATAATGTCCTAAGAGATATTAACTATCATGACATGTCCACAGGTATCAAGTCTCATGATATCCATCATGATAGTGTGGTTAACTATTGTAAAGTCGTCACCTTACAATAATAACAAGAAGTATAAGTGTTCATCATTAAGAGATAGTCACCTCTTAATGATGTTCACAGGGGCCAATTTATCATAGAACCAATGAAGTCATGGAATGACATCCACCTTGACTCATCTCAGAGAATGGATCCACCATGGCTCATCCCATAGGGTGGAAACAAGGGCTTTCACTTACTTCTCTCTCAAAGAGAAGAATGCAATACAAATAATAGATTGTTGATACTGAAAACTCCTTTTCAGCTAAGGCTTCATTCTCCAATGTACCAAGCTTATCTTGAAAGTACACAAACTTCTCTCTAGCAAGAGACTTAGTGAGAATATCGGCCATCTATTCTGTAGTGATAATGTACCTTGACTGAATAACATTCTTATGCACTATATCTCTAATATAGTTTGCATCTCTCTTGGTGAACCCCAAGCTATCCAGGAATCTCAAAACTTAGGTGTCTGCATAAAGGCATTTCAGCCTATGGAACTCCATCCCATGAATAATAGTCCTCTGACTATTATAGTTTCTTAATCACTAGAGAAACCATATGGACATGGTCTACTCCCTCTGAATCAAGATCCTCGGATGTCCATTGATGCAGATCCTCTAGCTGCTCTCTCCGAAGCTTTAAGTGTTAACATCAACCTCCTAAACTTCTCGTTCAAGATTGCCTCTGCTAATATATCAGACTCCCTCTAAATGTTAATTCTTCCTCTTTGAAGAAACGTTTTCAGCCACCAACTCAATCCCATGACTACAAGCATCAAGTTCTTTCTCCCTTGAATGCAATCTCTTATGCTTCTTGATTCATCCTGAAAGCATTTCAAGGAGAGATTACAAATAGTTCATAATACTATACTATCCCAAAGGGAAACACCAATGATACAAGATTTACTATCCCAATGTTACACATAAATCTACAATTCGAGGTACAAGTATCAGATACTTATCTCTCTATGTTGGTACAATGACAATAGTAACATAGAATCATGAGTTTTCTTCAATTCCTTTCGCAGTATGAGCCTCAAGTTAAATACGCTAATTGTGGCACACTGTGGCATTCACTATTTTGTGGCACACTGCGGCATTCGCTATGCCATTTTATTAAGGAACTGGCAACAACTATTCACGAACTCGAACCAAATGCCAACATTGCTTGAAAATCTATTTCTTGGGTTCTTTCATTGAATATACAACACGAGTATATCAGGTGTATTTATTAGTGATTGTTTTAGTGTATAGGAACCATGTTCGGCCCTCTATATTGTGTTTTCCATTATCAAACGCATTTTCCAAATGTCATGTCATTTGAGTTTATACTCCTATGTATGTTTCTCTATTTCTCGATAGAGCTCTACCCATTAGACTTCTCCAAAACGAATGTAGGTGTTGATAAGTGTTGTGAATATCAAATTTTCTTGTCACAGTAAATCTAGAAACGACCTACAATATGCATAAGCTATGATACGGTTCTTTATTTGTCCCAAAATTTGTAAATCAAAGCCTTCTCATTTGTTTCTCAATGAACCACGATCTCAAGGCACAAGATAGAAAATGAATATGGCTAGACTCTAAGGCTAATTTTGAAAGGAGAATATTCATCTTTGTAGCTTCTCTCTGTGCATATATACCACAAGAGTGACCTTCCCTCTTTATCTTTTCCATACGGAGTTAGGTAATATCCATAATCCCCATGATCATACATCGATCACCTTCATTAATACATCCAAGAATATATCATAACTAAATCGATTATGTGAATCGATTATCTCACACCGATTATGAGAATTGGTATACTTGCTGATTACATTAACTAATAATTGTGATTGATATGATTATTGATTCAACATAGATTAATATACCAACATTATGAGTAATGATTTAAATATAATATTCACAAATTATGTATGTATGGATATTCAATATATATAATAATAATAAAATCAATTATTATTATTATATACATTGATATATATACATACATATAATTAATCGCTATTCATAATGTTGGTATAATCAGCATTCCATTTATCTGAGCGAAGCTACCATCATTAACACTCCCTCTTAGCTAGGGAGGATAAAATCTATCCAAGAGTATAACACAATAAATCCATTAATTTTGTAGAAGAAGAGATATCACCTCGTTGTGATTTCATCAACCATTATGGCATATACCTAGACATCACATCACGTGATATTACATTCAATACTCCATAATGAATGTGATTAATCCGACTAATGCCACAAATCATTATCAAGGGCAAAATAAATATTAGGATTTGAAGAATGACTTGGTACACATTTTCAATTTTGTCCTTAACAAATATAGCAATCGAAATATGAAGTTACAAAAATTGAAAGTGAAACATATATGAATTAAGTACTAGCAATTCCTTTATAATAGTATAAAATGAAATATATACTATAATAGTGTGATATTATTTATAAATTAAGTTATAGCATATGAAGCCAAGTGAATTTAACTACACTATAAAGCACGTCACAATAAATCTTCAGCTTTATAACAAAGAGTTTGGGGTTCAAAGCAAGGCATCAAATTTTCATGATAAAAAGTTTAGAGATTGTGGGGTCCACTAGGTGGCCTTTTTCTAAGACAATCGAGAGAGGCTAATTAATTTGCTATTCCTAAGACCCATTTGGCATTCGCAGCTACTTTGTTGTTCCTACATATTTTCAAACACCCAAAATAAGTGATATGGTGATCATTTACTGTTTTTGTTGGTCAAAATGTCAAAAAAATGCATCAAAATTTTTACATGCCTATGAAATCATGTCAGAAACATCATTGAAATGCCACATCTAACATGAAGTCACTAAGTTTGTCCCCTGACAATTCCACACAATTATGACACAGCAAGAATAAACATTGAACCCTACCCAAAAGCCCATGCAATTCAATTCCAAGAAAAATCATACTTGGAAATATTTTATTTTCATGTTAATTTGGAAACTAAGAATTAAAGCCCAACAATTAGGCCCAAACATTAAACCCTAAAGCCTAAATAGTAAATTGTTTCCATTTAACAAATGTAGTTAGGATTTTTTTATTTTAAATTCTATTGACCTTAAACTTGGTTTTGTTAAGAATTGGGGTTAAGAAGTTTTTTATACTTTTTTAGTACATTAGTACCCAGCATAAATTGAAATTTTTAGGGTTTTGGATTATGAGTTTATGTAAATTTGTATGTACAACATTAATAACCCCAGTATTTTTAGGTTTTAGAGTTATGGTTTGTATTAGGGATTTCTTCTAAGAGGTTGATCTAGCAAAAAAAATACAAAAATCATATATATACTTCTTATGCAATCCAAATTTCTCTTATATAAAGTCTATTGTGATCTACAATAGGGGAGAGTGAATGAAGGTCAAAGGCGAATAGAACAGCCTCATTATCATCTTCAATGAATAATTTTTGAAGATTCAAACCCTAGTAGGCATCCTTACTCTGTTTGAGTAATCTAAGTCCTCTTCCAATTTGTGTAAAACGCCCAGTAGTACCAAAAAATTTAAATGACAATTTCAATGTGGGCATTTCAAAGTTCTTCAAATTGATCAAAGGAAAAGGCATGCCTCCAGCAAAACCCTTGCCTAGACCGCCCAAAATCTGAAATGAGTTCAAATCAAACCTAGATTTGAGGCTTGCAAGGAATGAATCAACTATTTAAGATTTTTTGTCATCCTTATTAATTCAAACAAAATTAACTGAAATTTGTCACCTTTAATGCTGAGACATCTATTGCTTCAACAGAATTTGGCTATTAGAATTAAATATCTCTCTATTTATGTTTCTCTCTTTCGTAAATTTGTTTCTATTTTAATGGTCACTCTTCTTCCATGTTTCCATATTCTCTTTGTTCAATATGAAAACTTCCATTTGTTTCTATTTCTCTCTTCAGAATGTTTCTATTTCTCTCTCTCTGTTCGTTATAGAAACATTCTCTTGTACACTTGTATATATAGATCATTTTTTTATCTTTGTTTAATAACACATTCATTATTTTACCATAATATGGTATCAGAGGTATAGGTTAACTTTTTTGAAAATTTTGTAATCCTCCATTGAGTGAATTTTCGAAATAGTTTCAGTCTTTTTCCTGGCTCGTGTTCATGATTAATTTTTGAAAAATTAATATAATTTCTTTTTTGAAATTATTCAAGATTGTTAATTATTCAAAATTTATCTACTACCCCAGGGATCTTCTAGCGGCTCATTTTTTTCCTGCACACAGTTTTGGGCCCATTAATGGCCACCTAGGGTTTCTGCACTTTCGACTAGGGTTTTGACCCTTCAGTTTCAGTCGAAATATTATTTTTCTTGCAGATTCTTGGTGGGTTTTTCAAACCCTCAATTGGGTCATATTCAAAAAATTTGGGTGCCTCAATTTTTGCGCCTCGATTTATGTGCCAATCGATTTCAAATCTGACTTCAGATTCCATCTGGGTTTTTCGAGCTTTCTTCTGGGTCTTCGTTCTTTTTTTTTGGGTCTTCCGTCAATCTACCTCAGAATTTGTGCTTTGGATTCATTCGACGCCTTTTCAAATTTTTAATGGCGTCTCTCACCAACATTATTTTGGAAGGCAGTCCAAGATTTAACGGCAAGATTTACCACACCCGAAAACAAAGAGGGTCTCAGCTGGTTTTGATCGATTTTTCACCTCAAAAATCGTGACTGGTTTTTATCAATTTTTCACCTCAAAAATTGTGCCTGGTTTTTCCTGTTTTTCACCACAAAAATCGTGACTACTAAGTCTCAGCTCTTCTATGCGCAACGAAGTTTTTAACTGCGGTTTTCGCAAGGTTTTCACTTCTCCTGGCGCCTTTTGAGGATTCACTTGCAAACTTTTGTTTTGAAGTTAGATTGACCATTAAGGGAGGGTATTAGAGTTAAATATCTCTCTATTTATGTTTCTCTCTTTCGTAAATTTGTTTCTATTTTAATGGTCACTCCTCTTCCATGTTTCCATATTCTCTCTTTGTTTAATATGGAAACTTCCATTTGTTTCTATTTCTCTCTTCAGAATGTTTCTATTTCTCTCTTTGTTCGTTATAGAAACATTCTCTTGCACACTTGTATATATATCATTTTTTATCTCTGTTTAATTACACATTCATTATTTTACCATAATATTGGCAAAGGTGGCAAGGCATGATGTTTAGCCTCCCAAAGAGCACCTGCAAATGTCACCTATCAAAATTTGATGGCTCTTGAGTCTCATGAAGAAATAAAAATAAACAAAGGATGATAGTTCGATTGATATCTTCTACGGAAAATATATCCTTTAGATAATGCTAAGCTATCAAAATTGTAGCAGCCTATTCAAGATTAGTCTACACCTTTTTGTACATTACAAGGACCTAACTCAAAGGGTGGTAACCATAGTTTGCAGACTCAACTCAGTGAGTACTCGTCAAGCCCAAAATTTTCAACTCGGGAAATCCTCGACAAAAACTCGGCAATTTAGAAAGTCCTAAAAATTAAAATCTCTTAAAGAAACTTTTTTTTTGTAAATTAAATTGTCAAATATGTTAATTTGAAACTTGACATCGCGAAAGAGAAAATGCATGGTGTTATAGCAAAAACATGTGAAACACGCATTTTAACCAACGTTTTACTTGTATCGACATTTTTACCCCCGTTTTTTTGTGCCCATAAAAGTGCAAGAGTTAAACTTGTGAAAACTCACCCAGCAAAAAAAAAAAGAGTGCTCGGCAACTTGGAGAGGAGAGTCTCGCAAAGTTTGCAAACTATGGTGATAACAATAATGCCTTCTTTGCATCTTGTATTATACCTAAAGCACAACCATCTTTAAAGAGTATAGGATGGAGGAAGAATGTTCATGAGTAGGCCAAAAAGACCACTAATAATTTTTGGTTCAATTCTATGTTTGATAAGGTGATTATTATGGTCCAATTGAGATTTTTGATGGAGAACTATCCCACTTTGTTTTGAAGCCCATTTGTAGTGCATTGTCTCGATTTTACCTTAGAAAACATTGGCAATCTTCCATGGGTTAACTTTGCAATGGAGAGAGACCGAACTATTACAACATTTATTAACAATCACACAAGAGTGTTGACAATGATGTGCATTGTCATACATTAAGAGCATACAGGAAATACTAAGAGGGGGGGTGGGTGTATTAGTAGTTCTGAACTTTAAACTTTTAAATGCATAAACCATATAAGCATAGAGAGGAACCATCAAAAATGCTAAACACCAAATTTCTCATGGAAAACCCTTTCGGGCAAAAAAACACGGCATATAGTAGCTTTCTCATTAATAAAGGGCACCAACCCAAATTACAAAATGTGAGCACCAACCCACAAAGAGCACCAACCCTCCTTGAAGCACCAACTCTAAACAATTGAAGCACTACATTCAACTAAGGCACCAACCCTAGTTTGAGAGCACCGACCCTCCTCAAAGCACCCACTTGGAATAGCTGAAGCACCAACTCCAGATTAAAAAAATCAGAACAATATCCTCTTCAAAAAAACACATCTTCAATCTGCTCAAATCATTGACATCCTCCAATATTGTGCACAACTCAAACAACATTTTCAGCACGTCTGATACGACATACATGCTCGACTCATAATCAAAGTTCATCGGCAATGTATCAAAACAGCCCAAACGAAGCTCTCAAAACATCATACTTGACTTAAAAATCGCATGACTCAAAACATCATGCTCGAGTCTATCACAGAACCTACTCCTTCAACACCCAACTCCTTTTTTCCTTGCAACTCCAGAACTCACAAACTATATGGAAAGAAGACCATACTTTATACTCAACAGAGAAACTCCGCCCTTCAGGAAAATGAGTTCATTCACCATGCAATCCTTTGAAAAATTACACAATCAATAACTTTCTTCACATAGATTAGTTCATTGTGCATAATCAACTCAACCTCCTTTTCTCAAAATCGCAGCTCCCTATATATGAAAAATGCCCAGTCATCATAAGTAATTATATTATTAAAAACTCAATACCCAGCCATGTAAATTATACAAAAAAAAAACTTCATCTGCAACTGAATGAAATGCTCAATCCAATAATATCATATTTTCAAAAATATACTCGACTGTTATATCTCTGCCCAATCACATAATAGCAAAGATAATTATCGCTGCTCAACTTAGATACACGGCCCAAGGATTACCTCCACTAGAAAACGCACGTCTCCAAAATATAGATAGCTTATTTTTTAGAATGTACTTCCTTAAAATATTAACGAACGGCTCCATATATTCTTTTAAACACATGACTTTAAGGCTTGTTCTCCTCCTCAAGCCAAGTGTGTCTTCCAAACATAGGTTGTCACTCATACGACAAAATCATTAAAACTCAGTCAAACAATAAATAAAATTCAACACAAAGCTTCACCATTAAAATGACTCCTTGAATAAGGCATGGCTGAAGAATTCCTTTTAAAAGCAAACCATTACAAAAGTCTTACGCTGCTAAGAAATCATTAGCCATCATACACATTTGGCAGTCGTCCAAAAACAAGGGCACAATACGCATAGAATATTCTCATATTTTATTGACACCTTTCGTACATGGTGCTTTTCATAATAGAAGCAAAACTTTTCTTTATGACAAGGCACGATCATAGAAACACCGCCAATAATAAAATTTGAAGCCACTAAGGTACAAAAAGAATTAATTCGATGCATATTTAAAACTTAGCCGCCACACAGACCTCGATTAGGAATTATTAAATCAATTCCCTTTTTAATTTGATCCGACGACATAACCATCCAACTAGGCAAATGATTTGACATGGCAGCTAAGCTGACTTGGCACAAATCAGTAGACAAGTAGGCAGCTCAACCAAACACTCAACCAGCTCAACTAGACAACCAGGTAGCTCAAGCACCTCAAGCAACTTTCTATTACTTTGTGTAATCTTTTGATATTTATAAGACCTTAACCATGAACCTTTGACATCAATGACTACATACTCAACAATACATGGTAAGGAACTTTAGCCAAGGACAACAAGTTTTGCCACACACTTCCTTGCATTACAAACTGTTTGGTGATCCCTCTGGCATGTGTTGGCATTAATGTCAAAACCATAAGAAGATGCTCATTGATTACATCTTTCTTGGAACAGTTGGTAACATTAATTTGGCATACTTGTTTAATTTACATCATAGCATCTTGAAGCTTGGGTACTTCACTTTGAGGCATATGCAATTCTTTATAATAGTTTCTTCATTTGATTGGTTGGTTAAGTATTGAGAACAAGATGATCATTGCAGTACATATTGTTCAAGGTCTTGTCACCTTACATATGTAATAGGAGATTTGGTTTGAGATCATTTGCTAAGACAGTTGAAAAAGTGGTGTCATTTTCATATATTTCAGGTGGCATTGATATTCATGTGCAAAAAGGGTTTTAATAACAATCTCATTAATTCAATGTTCATTTCAATTTATATGAATAAGAACTTCCCGTTTGTTTGTTGGAATTGACCTGGAATTGGAAAACGGGAATTGGTGAATTGGTACAGGCCAATTCTAATTTTGGTCCAAAATGAGCATTCTACAATTCCACCTCAAAACCTAGAATTAGAATTGAGGCATGGAATTGGAATTGAGAATTCAATTTTGAGAAGGGAAACCAATTCCCGTTTTCCAATTCCAGGTCAATACCAGCAAACAAACAGCAAGTCACTGAGCATAAGTATACATGCAAGCAAGTCTACAAAAGTTTGGTAAGCAATGATAAAGATTTGTCACTTTAAAAGTGATCCTTGTAAAGGCATTTGTAAAAGTTTTTAAATAGAATGAGAGGAATTAAATCCCATCTTGATGACATTAAGGGTTTGAGTTTTTAATGACATAAGTCATTTTCTCAAGCTGGGGCATACAAATGACAGTTAGGTTTTGTTGATTATTATCAATGAATGTAATGTCCCCGTTTTTATGCGCATTGGAGTTTGAGGGATTTGCCTATATTTGGGCCCTCGTAGGCTAATCAGGATGATAGAGGGGGTTGTGTGGCAAAGCCAGTGGTCAGTTTCCACTCTGGAGGTCTATGATGTCGGGATTGCTCTTCGTTTGAGTCAGATCGGCACACTTACTATTTATAGTAAGTGTCTATTTTGGGTAAGTCAGAGTTTCTATCTTTAGCAGGGCACCTGGACTGTTTGCTAGCAGTATGGAGTTGTGGTAACATTGACAGAGCTTCCAGTTTGAGACTTACTATTTATAGTAAGTCAAATTATGGTCAAAGCTATTTTTGACAAGGGCACCCAAACTCATGGTATGCACAGTGATTAACTCAATTGTCAATTGGCTCAGTTTCAGGGACTTACTATTTATAGTAAGTTAATGGATGTTAGAGAGGGACCCTTACTATTTTTAGTAAGGAAGTTGGGTGCACAGTGTACATAATGGTTAACTCCCAATTTCAGACATAATTGAGAAATAACGATTATTTGTGGAGTTATGTTATTTTAATTATTAATAAAGTGATTACTTTATTAATAATTATTTATAAGGTTAAAAAGTCACTTCATATTCAATGAGGTCATGACCATTCATTTAAGTGACTTAAAGTGCAATTAATGGATTATATTTTGGAGGCCAAAATATTAAATATTTTATAAAGTCAATGTGCACACAAGTTATATTATTTTAAATGATATTAAAGTGCATTTATAATCCATGAATATGAGCACCCAAGTTTGAAGACTTATTATAAAGTCTTATTAAAAAACCTAGAAGTGGATTTAAGAATAGATTTAAATGCTATTAAGGAGATTAGAGTTATAAAAGCACATCAAAAAGCAAATCAACCTCATTATTCATGACTTGTGCATTTGCTTTGTTTGTGTAGAGAAGAAATTGAAACAAGGGTTTCAGATTTTGAGCTTGAAGAATTGTAAATTCTTCCAAGTTATTTCAGCATAGTGAATTGGTAAAACACCCAACGAATTATGTCAAGCGTTGGCTTCATCTTGAGGCCAAGAATGAATTTATTGTTGCAGAATTAAGGGTTTGAATGCTTCATTATTTACCAGAACAGTTTACAGTGATAGAAGGAATTGGCAGCCCTTATTAATCAGATTTCAAAGCATTTATGAGCAAATTTGTGAAGTTTATTCAAGGGTTTCAAGACATATCATACCTGTAAGTTCATGAATTGATAATCTTAAATTTTCTGGGTATTGTTAATTTAGATAATAGGGAATATTTTATGAACTGGGTTGTCGATATTTTGTGAAAATACCGAGTATCTAAGGTGTTATAAAAATCTGGAATTTTCAGCTATATATTCCCTATGTAATGTCCAGTTTTTTAGTTGAAATAATTATTGCAATATCTTCTATTTTGCTGCATTATATTGTTGTATCAAACATTGCAAATATATTGAAAAACATCAATTACGACATACCAAACAATAACATATCAAACAGGAACTCAAATCAGCAAGCTCAGACATTGTTTGCTAAGTGTTTGACGAAATGTCAAGGCACTATTAAATCAGAAAATACGGTGATAAAGTTAGAACCAGCAGGGGTTCTTACAATGAAGGAAGAAACACTGAGCTAGGGCACGACATAAACTATTGGGGCTTTTTGTTCTCAGCCATGATAAGGAAAGGTTTTACAATTTGAACAATTTTGAAGGTAAATGAATGATAATTTGAATTCGGGAGGTTTAGTGATATGATACTGACAAGCGGTTTTCAGTGACAGTTACTTTTCTTCTCAGTGACAGGCAGCACAAACAGGTGTTCTCTTTCCATTTTTACAGTTTATCATTTCAAAGAAAATAGTAAAGGTGTTTTTCTTATTTGTTAAATTCTTTTTGGTTATCTATGGTAATCTTGTATTCTTTATCAAGTCTCTCTTTTGTTAAGCAGTCTTTGGAAAGCATATGTGTTTAAAGGTTTTATTGGTTTTTCATAAAACACAGTTTTGTGTGGGGTTTTGTCAAGGGTTTGTTACCGTTACTAAACAAAGTATTTAGTCTTGCATGGGCTAACGTATTTTGTTTGTGCATTTGTTTGCATTTCTCTATTTAAAATGAAAAGTGATTAAAGTTTTGGTTTCAAACCCCAGTTTATTAGTATGGGTTACTTGAACAATAAAGGGTTTGTATTCTAACCTTAGTTCGGGTTAGCACTCCACTGTGTAAATTGTTTATTTGTGTTTTGACTATGGTTATTATAACCCAGTTATGGAGAGTTTTGTTTGGGTCATTGTGTTTTCAGTTAAGGGTTCCATCGTGGTTTGTGTTTCAGTTTTCTTCATTCTTGTATGGCACTTCAGTTTAAACCATAGTTACAAAGATGACAGTTTCTGTTTTCAGTTTGAAATATCGCAGAGAATTATATATTTCTGTTAGAAGGCATTTGATACATAGATTTTAGAGTGTGTATACACAGCGATGGTTTTGGGTTTTATACTCTGATAAGAGTCATTTCAACAATGATGTAAAAGAGTTTCGTTTTGATTCATATGTGTACAGCAGTGAATTGAAAAGTGAATACGTTCGATATAAAGATTGTATCAGTTGCAATACAGTATAACATTGGATATATCAAATATATATACAATGGTATGTTGTAACAACCTTTGCTTCTGATATGAGATCAGAAGATGTTGAATAGAGAAACAGAGATGATACTCTGTATATAAATTGAATATATTTGAAAAGTGATAATGTATAAGCTAGTGAGGCACATTGTCAGTGAGACACATTATCAGTGAGACACATTGCTTTCCTAGTGAGGCATTTCAAAATCTATCAATGAGATAGTATTGTCAGTGAGACATATCAGTAAGTGAGGCATTGTAAACTTAAAGGTTTTCAGATAAGCCAGTGAGGCATTGTAAACTTGAAGGTTTTCAGATAAGCCAGTGAGGCAATTTTACGAGTATTTTTTATTCCCAAAGAGGGTTTTCCACTCATGAAATTTCATGTGTCAAATTGTGCGATTGTTTGATTTACTTGTCACTACTTCATTTCAGCCATTTGCTTAATACTGTTTCATAAGCAAATTTAGTAAAGTGGTTTGAAGTTGTTACTATTTGTTTTGAAATGTATGAACACTGATTCACTCCCCCAGCCCCCCTCTCAGTGTTCATTGTACTCCAACACCCTTTGCATAGAAGATAAACTTGAAACAAATGTCCATTTCAACTAAGTAACTTGAATCTATCTTTGCTAATCATTTTGATTGTAAGACCATCACCATTGTGTTTTTTATTAAGAGCTTTTGGTCAAATGCAATAGCAGATAGTGCAGATTTAAAAGCATTTAGTCAATGTTTTGAGACTAGTTGACAGGGAAAAATCCCCCATAAGCTATTTCAGATTTCTATGAGGCCAATATGCAAAATGACAAGGAGAATTACATGCTCATCTGGGTGATCATCAATGATAGATTAGACCAACAAATACATTGCTACCTCCATGTCATTGGATACTCTAAAACAAGTGATATTTATTATTGATTTCCTTAGAGATGAAGTAAAGGTGACAAAGGACCTCTTCGAATGCATCTAGAGATTTTCCCTAATTCAAAGGATCAACAGTCAACTATTCAAGAGTTGCCCTTATACTATCATGATAACGGATTTTTCTACAATATTTGTGTTGTAAAAATCAAGATGACCTTGAAACCAGGTATTTAAAGTAGACTTTTTCCTTTTCCTCTCTTTGAAATTTTAAAGTTTGAAGTTAGAAATACACGATAGATATTAAATAGATCATAGATGATAGAATCTTGATGAGATTTGGCTTTTGTGAGCATAACAACACAATTCTTGGGAAGGAAGTCAAAACATAAGATGAACAGCAAATGTGTATATTGAGCCAACCTTGCAATTCATCTACTTGTAAGTGTTCTCGGAGTGAATTTGAACACACACTTCAAGAAACACACCATTGACTCAGATGCAAAAGAATAATTTGGTGTTTGTTCACCACAACCTCCACCTTCAACTCAAGAAAAATTGAGTTCATTAAAACTTGCAATTCTATTTTTAACCATTATACCTGTTGGAACTTGCAAATTTGAAATCAATTTGAATTTCTCACGCAGTGAACATACATATTCCATATATGTCATGAGCTTGTGCATTCAATTTGATTGTATCAAGGGGCATCAAGCATGACACAAGTTGATCGATCCTAATGAGATTGATCAAGATTCGGAATGAACATGATGAGGAGCCACTGTTTGATGAATGTGAGACCAATTAATTGAAAGCGAACATGGACCCTAGAGCTTCAGTATCACAATCTACATCCCCATACCGAATGTAACAGCCATCCTCATAGGCTCCCTCCCTATTTTTGTTACTTTGTAGGTTCACTTTGCATTTTGTAATTAAATGACAAAGATGACTGAAGTGTGCACCTGAGTCATTCAATCCAATTTTAAATGGTATTAGTGGCTTGAAGGCGAACCTAGGATGGAAAGGACATCATTCAAGTGTAAACAGAGGAGGAAATGTGTGCCTGAGCCTGCATACCCATTCCCTTTAGTGGCAGGAATACACTTATAACATGCATAGATGTTTCTTTTATTGGCAGAGATAGACTTACCATATGCCTAGCAGGAGAAAAATTTATGTGGCTGAGACCAAGCAAGCACACACCTAAGCTGCTCTTGTTGAAGTGGAGACGTAAACACTTGGAAAAGAAGCACTTCATGCAGATTTAGATGACAAATGTGCTGATGAAATGTGCCTAAGCTTGTTAAAGGTTTGTTTGATGGTATAAGAAGATTAATAGAAAGCCCAGCTATTGGTTAGCTGACTAAGTCATGAAATAGACGCCCATGCCTGTTTTGACAAGGTATCCAGCTTTAACAGCAGCAAACAGCCTGTTTCAGTCAACGGCCTGTTTCAGTCATCAAGCAAGGTTTCAGCCTCTCACAAGAAGCAAAAGACAATGTTTTCAATCATTTGTGACACAAGTTTTCAACTATGCATGAGAGCATCTTCACCGCAGTCCACTTCTCCACCTTACAAAAGATATATCAATGCTTAGAACAGTCAGAGTAGGCAAGAATGGAGGGCATTTTCAGTATGAATCCCTTTTTTTTGTGAAAATTTCCCAAGCTAGGGTTTGGCTGATACAAAAGATTTATGTAATGGTTTATGTTTACCACAGTATCATGTTCACTAACAAACAATGCAAGGTAGTTTACAATTTGGGTTCTGATTCAAGTGTTCAGTCATATCCTCATGTGGGAGTTTCAACTTCAATTTTTCAGCCTTTTCAAACTCTACACAATGGTTCCCCAGTTGACAAGAAGGATAAATGATGGTTAAATTTTCTTTCTATATTGGAAGATTTACTAATTTAGTAATTTCAGAATATATTTTTCTTCAGAAATGCAAAGAATGTTTTGCAATGGCTATTTGTACCAGTTCCTATTTGCAGAAGATCTATTCTTAGATAGAGTCTTGCGAGCTATTTTTGCATGCAAAACCAGCTTTTCAATCCTTGAAATTGCTTCAAATTGTTTGTTGTTGATGTAAGATGTTATCTTAGAAATCATGGCCACGTCTAATTATTGGTCTCTGTATTACACAATAAGAAGACTTCTTGTCCATGCTTAGAGTTGACTGTCAGTCTTGATTTTGTCTATAGGTTAGCATCTAGGGTGGATTTAGATCTCAACGAGCTTTTCCTCATAATTTTAGGAGAGGATTTACTACACTGTTCCAATTTGAGTTGTCTTGAAAGAAACAAATTAAAAAACTAACAGATATGATGAGAAAGAATATCTAAAACCTCTGTAAGCAGCCACCCTTCACCCTCACAAATGCTTTATAGAATAGCATTTTGTCATTTTAACCCCAATTTCATAATCTCCCAAGAAATACCAATACCATATGAACATGGAAAAACTAAGAAGCTTACACACTGAACACACAATGGTAACTAAGTCTTACACTTAACCATAAATATGTCATATAGAAGAATGGAATGTATAACTGCAGAATTTACCCATTAACACCATTACATACATAATGTGGAAGACGAGCAATAATGATGACAAGCAAACATACCATAAAGAATTCATAGTGTTAGTCAACAAGTTACAAGCATACCATATTCGTATAACCATCATGAAAATTCATGATGGCGTGTCTCCCTATTTGATTCCTCTTTGTGACTACAGATAAATATGACATTAAGGCTAGTCAGAAAATATATGCTAGACAAAAAATTAAATATAGCACATATAGAAAATTATACACAAAGATTAGCAAAAAGTAGGGTTGAGTGGATAGTCTTCTCATTCATCACCTGCCTCCCCCCTTTTCCACTCCCCTTCCACTGCCCTGCTTCCCCCCCCACCGCCCACCCCCCACCCTTTGTTGATTTCAAACTCCATTTAAATACAAGAAGCATTAGTTCAGTAGCTCAATCAAAACTACCTAAAACACCCCCAGTTGAATATGTATCACGCCCTATCTTTTACATACATAACTCAAACTTTACCTTTTACATAAATCTCAGCCTGTAATGATGGGCCAAAATAATGAGAAATGGACTCAATATCTCGCAGGTACACTTTATTACAAACAGCTAATACCCTAAAAGTCTGCCAACCTTTTAATATCACTTAATTAGACTCTTGTTTAAAGATAGTTTACATATTATTATTTAATAACTTTACCACTTTGAAGCTTTGTTGAGATTCTTTTTACCTGGTCCTATTTTGAAGGGGGGTTGAAAATGGGTGTCAACAAGGTGCTACCTTCATTCCCTTCTTCGTTTTATTGCTTGATAACCTTTAACTTTTGGTTGTTAGAATTACTTTTACCCCTGTTGATTGGCCATTGTTGTTCCATTCACCTAGTTTTGGTCATCCACAGACTCTGAAATAAATTCTCTGCTTTCATTTCCTTCACAAGATTGAGATCCATATTTGATGTGGAAATAAGCCTCACATTATTCCATTAATTCATCTATATTTGAAAAATAATGCCATTATTGCTATTCATTTCAAAGTCTGACACCATGCCTCAAACAATTGCAGCTGAGTAGCTAAAAAAATCATCTTTTGCTACGCCACCCTTCGGGAATAGGGACGATAGGGCATGGGGGGAGGCATTTCAAGGATGAAGACAGCAAGGGATGGCTATTAAATAAATGAAAATTTCAAAAAATAGAAGTTTTCAAATATTCATATGATAGCATTGATAAAGCAATCATCATATACATCAAAAAAGACCTAACACATAATATTAGAGTTCAACTGATAGATAGATAAAATTATTTAATTGCATTCATTGACAAATACAATAAAATGTCCAAAGGCTGCAAGTTTCAACAACAAAATGACAAAAATTTAGAAATATGTAGCTGTCCCTAATCAGCATCTCCTAACACTACATCAAAATTGGAGCTTGAGTCACTACCCTAATCATTTACTCACAGGTGTGCTCTTCTTTTTTCTTCTCTTCAAAATTTGCAAAATGACACAAATGGGCTATTTTATTGGTTTTGAATGTTTAAAGCTACACTCTTTATTTGTTTTGCTTTCACATTTAAAAAAAATAAAACTTGAAGGAAAAGATGTGCTGTAGGGGCCAGCTACCCATCCCCTGCCATTCCTGGGACTTTCATAAACGTCCTTGGGATATTTTTTAAAAAATGGAGACTGCGCGAGGAAATTTTTGACCCATCCTTGTGTCCCCAAAATGTTCCTGTTGGGGATTCCCTATTTTGACCGGGAACATGTCCCCATGTTACATAGTCTTTTTGGCTTTGACTAAAGTGTCCCTATTATCATCTATTTACATATATGTTTTCCATCATGTTAGTAGGAAAAAACTTAAGTCGAATTATAATATATGCTACAATCTAATCCAATATATGCTGCAATCCGTTTAATTCAATCCAATTATCATTGACGTTTAGTTGCTCCAACCAATGCATAAAATAGCAAAGCCTCAAATGTTTGCTCTAAAGAATGGTAAGCATTAAAAACATAATTCAACAAAAATGCATCCTTTGCAAAAATTACATAGGCATCAAAATACAACAAAGAAAGCAATCCAACTTCAAACTGATGTCAAAAACTTTCTAATAAATGATATATATATTCATGTTAATAACAGTTTAGTCCATTTGGACCTGAAACTTATACACATCCCATCAAAAAAGGTAACAAGCTCTCATGTACATCACAAAACATATATTAATGCATACCTTCCAGGTATATACTTTGCGATTTCAGCCCACTTGTTACCATATACTTGATGAGCACGAATGAGAGCCAATTCTTCTTCTTGTGACCATGCCTCTTTCTTAATTTCTGGGTTTAGATGATTGAACCACCTTCACAATAAATGCTAAGCATGCATTAGAAAAAAAAACAGATTGCAAACGCAGAAGTATGGATGCCACAGAAAAGACATGTACACAAATGCATATATTCATAAACCTAAGGGAATAAGGTGAGATATGTTAACATTAGCCAAACGTGCATATCAGTATTTATTTTTACAAAAATAGCAAAATATATTAAAAAGCAATTTTAAACAAATGCCCAACCCCTGGAATACACTTGACATGGACATGGCATACCAACCGTATAGTATTTTAGAATTTTGCATTAAATAAAGCAAACTTCGAAAAGCCACAAAATACATTGCAACTATAGGCTAATCCAAGCTGTCCTGCTACTGAAAATACACATACTTTCAAAATAACATCTGCCTCATCAATGAATATGTAGGTCATGCTTTTGAGACTGATCAAAATTGCCAACTTTTGACAGTCGAGGACATGGGAGACAACGCTTCCGCAATGACTCACTACATTAGAAATGGCTTAAGTTTGATTTGAAAAATTACTCCATAAAGAAATTCCATATGGGTACAAAAGCCAGCTCTCTAGTTCATCGAGTAGACTGGCATCTTATCGATTCGGCATGGACCCAAGTTTAGCTTAGGTCAACTGAACAAAAGGCTATCCTAATGAAACAACAATATAACACAAGCACAAAAACAAAAACTTATTTACAACTGGCACTGAAAGGAAACAAAGCAAGCTACACAAAAGCATTTACAAGTTGAAAAAATTTGCCGCCCTTTCTTACAAGCTGAGAAGGCAACCATAGTAGCAACATAGGGAACTATGGAAAAGGCCTCTTATGGACAAACACTCAAAACAGCCTATGCGTTTATGTAGAGAAAACATGGGTGGGAATGAATTATCACATTTTGGCTAATAAAAGTAAACAGGAAAGAATTCAATGTTGACAGGGCCCATCCATACTTGCTGATTGTACCCTGCTGAAGCACAATTATGTTGTGGATCCTCATGGATGATGATCCACAAAACAAAAGGATAATCATTATCTAGCTTGTCAAAAATAGTTATTGGAGTGCTAGAACGAGAAAGAATATGACCGAAATAAGTAAGCAAATGTGAGTGTTTCAACACCATACAAACACAACCAAGATAGCTTGAAGAAACCCTTTGCAGGTAAAAACTGCAGAAAATATGAGTTACTCTCACTTAGTGCTAAAAAATGGATTTAAAAGATGATTGCAGAACTAGTTGGACCTTCCACGATGCTTCAACAAGAAGTGTAACTCTCCTAGTGTTAGGATGGTGATATTAACCTCAATCCCACGACTATGTGCCTTAATTTTAATATTTTAATATAGTTCGTTATCATTTCATGTGCATCCAAGAATCATGGAAGGGGAACATGGACATCTCAATTTTTTGGTAATTTAATATTATTTCCTAGGCACTTGAAATATCCTTTCCCAAGAGGCATTAATTTTGCCTATGATAGCATCATTGGACACTTGGCATGAAATGGAAGGGAATATACCTATTTATGGTCTTGTAAGAAGTGTAAGAAACATCTTTGGCATTGTAAGAGATGTGAAAAAATATCTCTGATGATGTGCAAAAAGACAACATCCTTTCTTGGAGTTAGGAAATAGTTATGTTGTCTTCTAGTGGGTTGTTTTTGTCCTCTAACAAAGTTGGGCATCCAAGTTCATGAGAAAAGGTTCTAAAACTTCTAGAAAGATGTTTGCAACACTCAGACACATGTCATGAGCAATTTTTTGCATGTAGACTAATTGGCTCATGGCTTTAATCATAGGAAGACAATTGTTAAAAAGGTTGTGAGGTTTTTTTGTTACATGCAAGCATTTGCTTTTTGTATTTGCAAATTTATGGTGGTATTGGAAGTTGATCGAGAAATTCAACGGAACCAGCTATGAGCTATAGAAACTCAAGATGTAGGATCTCCTTGAGGAGAAAGATCAATGATTGGTTGGTAATTGCAAGTGAAAAGAAGCTAGAGAAGATATTTGACAAGAAGTTGCAAAAGCTAGATAAAAAGATGCAAGTCACCAATCACTTTTATCTTGTATATTTTGTGCTACTACAATCTCTACAGAATCCACTGTTTACAAATTGAGAAATATGGTTGACAAGATTAATCAATCCAAAAGCATTGTTAATAAATTAAATTTTAAAAGAGAATTATATGCTTTCAAGAGGAAAGATGGGGATCTATAACAAAGCATTTGAATTCATTTAATTTGATTCTGAGTTAGTCCATCGAAAAGAGCTATAAGGATGCAGTAATTGTTCAAGAAGGCCTAAATAAAAATGTATATCAAAAAGGGATAAAAAAGACATCTATGGAGGGATCTGAGTCTCAAGGTTGTCCTAAGAACCCCAAGAAAGAGTTGAATGAAATACTGGAACTATGTTATATGGGGGCATGTCAAGAAGTTTTCTTCACTTTAGCAAATTTTGTGTCTGATGAATCATGGTTGATTGACTCAAGTTGTTTGTACCATATAACTCCTCATAATGAGTGGTTTTCTACCTATCATGCATATGATGGAGAAGAAGTGTATTCAGATGACAACATGTTGCATAAAATCATTGGTCAGGCAAGGTACACTTGTGTTTCAATGATGGGAGGGTGAAAACAATTGCTAGTGTTTAAAATATTCTTGGATTAGCTGAAATTTGTTTTTTTCTTTCAAAACTGAGTGATTTGAGGATTCATATGATATTCAATGAGTCTCATTAAAAGTTGGTAAGAAGGAATCTACTAGTTTCTTAAGGATCCCCTGTCGGGCCATTGTTTAGGCTAACTGTCTCCTCTTTTTGCAACTCTGCAAATGTAACTAGATGTATGTTGTGGCACCAATGTTTAGGCCACATTGGTGAAAAAGGGCTTAGGACACTAATTAGTAAAAAGTTGGTTGACAATGTTTTTTTAATTCTAATAAGCATTTTGACTTTTGTGAACATTGTGTGTTTGGTAAATAGAATAGAGCAAATTCTCTTTCAAGGAATTCCAAAGTTAAGAGATTGTTCATTTGGATGTATTTGGTCCGGTTCAAGTTCAATCTATAAACACAAATTCCTCTTTCATTACATTCATTGATGTTGCCTCATGCTAAACAAAAATTTACTTTATATATTATAATTTATAAATCTAAACTGTTCACTAAGTCTAAAGATTCTTGAAGAAGAGCTTTATATGCAACAACCTAATGATTTATTGTTAAGAGATTGAAACATTTCATTTGTAAGATACAATAGCCATTGTATGGTTTAAAGCAGTCACCCCGTGGTACCAAAATCTTTATTCCTTCAAATTGAATTTGGGTTTTGTTCGGAGCAAGGAAGATAATTTCTGAACATCTCATGAGAGAGTTTTCGCAAGATTTTTTGCTCGTTATTTTAAATAAAATCGAGGGTCTTCAGTTTTTTGCGAATTTTTCAAACAAAAATCTTGTTTCTGCAGATTTCTTTACAGTTTTTTCACCAGAAAAACAAAGTTTTATTAAATATGCATGGATTCTCTATTCTTGTGACCGAAAGTTGCTGGATTTTCTAATCTCAAAGAGTTTGCACTTTTTTCCCAAAATCGTGATTTTTCTAATCTAAGCCGATTTTGAATGATTTTTTCCCCAAAATCATGGCCTTTTTTGCATGATTTTTTCGAAAAATCATGGAGGGTTTCTACATGATTTTTTCCCCAAAAATCGTGGAGGTTTTTTCCATGATTCTCTTCCCGAAAATTGTTCCTTTGCTGCTTTTTGACAAAATCGTGGGTTTTTTAACCCTTTTCCTACAAAACAAAGGTTTTTGACAATTTTTACACAAAATTGTGTATGGTTTCCGCATACACCAAGGGTTTGACGATTTTTCCACAAAATCATGGTGTTGTTTTGCAGCAGCTTCTTTTACGATTTTTCTGAGTTTTTTGCCAATTTTTCATCAACAAAAATTAAATTTTTTGAGAAGATGATCTTGGTTTCCATATCTCTGGATAGTGGGAGGGAAGGCTTGCTTACCCAACGTTAGGTTGGAAGGTGTTAGAGTAATAGTCTCTTGGGTTATTAATTAAATCATTATGATCTAATTACTAACTCACCTATTCACTCTAGTTGCTTAAGCTAACCTTAGGGTTTCCCTTTTAGGGTTTCGTGATTCCTTTTATAAGGATTCACCTCTTTGTATTTAATAAGGAGTTTTCACATCGCATTGTAACAGATTGAAACATATTGTTAATAATATATTCTTTCGTGTGCATATGATGTCTCTGGTCTTTTGGCCTCCATAGTTTTTTCTTCTTCTGTTCTTTGCTTCTTCCATGTGACAGGGTTATGCATGCAAGTGTTCTTGGGAGATTAGGTTTCTACCTACTCTAACATGGTATCAGAGCCATCTTGCTGCTCGTTGTTCGTATTTGTGTTGAAGTGTTTCAGAAGCTGGAGGTTTTTCTGGCGTTTTCAGAGTTTTTATGTGGATTTAGAAGTGGGTTTTGTTTCTGGTCACTTTGGGCTCAAACGGACATCTCCATTGAGCTCAGAGCACCCAAAAACCCCAGAATCCATATAAAACTTGTCCATTTTGGACAACTTGGCTCTATGTCGTACAGCCACAAAAACTGAGGAAAAAAAGAAAAAACATTGTTTTTCATGTTTTTTATGCGTTTAAATAACGCAGTCAATGATTTTTGTTTGGCGCCACCGGTGCTCCACCACTGCCGGTTGTGCCTCCCGTCGGCTCTGTGGGTGCCTCCCGGCTCCTCCGGCCCCCGCCGACCTCAGCTCTGGCGCCCACTGCCTCCCGGCCCCCGCCGCCACCCAGCTCCGCTGCCGCCCAGCCCGGTTGGCCCTTCTCCGCGCCGCTCAGTTGCTCCACCCGCCCGACGGGTTTGTTTAAGCCCCGCGGGCTTATTACCGCCAACGGCGGTCATATGGGCGACCGAGAGCTCCGGTTTAGCCCCCTGCGCGCGCCGTGCGCCCACGGGCTCATTTTTTTCAGCCCCAGGGGCTTAAAACCTGCCTTTTAGAGCTTTTTGACCCTCCCTCGCTGTTTTCGCTCTATCTGGAGCATACGGAGGCATTTTTCCGACTTCTTTATATCGTCGGAAAGCTCTTTCCGAGCTCTTTCCGATGATGGAGGTTGGGGTTTTGGGTTTTTGCCGTTTTGACAGTGTTTTTTGCTGTCAAAGTCCGATGTTTGGTTTTGCCTTCCGGGAGCCATATCTTGCTCATCCGGACTCTGTTTTTGGCAAACTAGATATCGTCGGAAAGCTGGTTTAGTGAGCTTTTCAGCTGCAGGGGTCCTTTATCCAGATTCTGCTCCAGGTTCTTTCTCCTCCGAGTTTTGCTCTTTCGCACTCTGGTGGATTACTTGGGTTCTACAGGTCCTGGGATCTCTTCGTCTATTCTTCTAGCTCACTCTTCTTTCTGACTTCTGAGCATTGTATGCTTCTGTAGCATTCTCTTTTCTGTAAACGCACTAAGATAAAGTGTCTGCTTTTGCATATCTGGGATTTCGAGCACCTTGTGTTTGTTTGTACTCGCACTCAGTTATAAAGTGCCATGGGGGGTTATGATGTTTTGCCTTTTGTGCTCATCCACCTTTGTCAAGTGAGCGTACCTTCCACGACATTAGCCCATGCTGTGTGTCTGTGACACCGCCCTTTATCCTGTGCTTCTACTTCTGTTGCACTGTTGGTGTTCCTGATTCTTCTTCCTGCAGATGTTCCTGGCATTGCATTTCAGTGTTCCTGTCACCCCTCTCCCTGTTTAGCATTATGGGGGGGTTCACCTGTTGGTTCTATTGCTTCCTTGGTTCGGTTGAGTGATCTACGTATTCTGTTTTTGTTCCTATGTACTAGGCAGATGCAGTGGCTAGGCACCTATGCATTCCGGTGAGATGGATCATCTATAATATAGACACTCGTTCATTCCTACTTTTGGAGGTCACCTCTTCGATTGATCAGCTCTTCAGACTTTGTCTTCTCTACCTAGTCATGCACTATTTCAGTGGGGGTTCCAGCAGTTACTTCTGATAGTGTTTACAGCTTCATGCTTCGGAGATGCTTCTTGCTCTTTCTTGTTCCTTTCTTTGGAACTTTCCCTAGATTGGAGGCTTAGTTTCCTTCATCTAGTCAATCTCTTTTTGGGGTAGAGTTTTTCCCACTGGGTTTTCCCTATTTCCCCGCTTTACAGAGATTTCTTGTTTTGGGTACCTGATCAGGCCTTGTTGTCGGGACCCTTCTTTCCTGCTTTCTGCAGTAGTCTCCTAGGTTTTTGCTTCTCCCTAAGCTTATCTTAAGGGGGGGTGTTAGAGTAATAGTCTCTTGGGTTA
>MU223218.1:69341-87444 GCA_018584345.1 Thuja plicata
ATTGTTAATAATATATTCTTTCATGTGCATATGATGTCTCTGGTCTTTTGGCCTCCATAGTTTTTTCTTCTTCTGTTCTTTGCTTCTTCCATGTGACAGGGTTATGCATGCAGGTGTTCTTGGGAGATTAGGTTTCTACCTATTCTAACAGAAGGCACTCAGCTTGTTTTTCTTCTTGGTCATATGAGAAAATTCTGTAGAAAGTGGTTGGCTAATCAGAAGTCCAACCAAGCAGGGTCTCAGAAGCAGGCTCATGTAGCAAAATGTTCTAAATAGAAGGAATCGTGACCAAATGACTTGCAGATTATGTCAAGTCTTCTGTAGGGTAGTTAGTAGAATTACCATTAAGAGAGGGTATTAAAGTAATATTGTAATATTGAGTATAATGGTCATGTAAATAACTTTCTTTTAAGTCAAGACAATTTTTAGTAACTTTTTGTTTGTGATATTGCTATCAGGATTCAACTGTGTAATATTTTAGTCAAACTCATTGACCCATATTTCATGAGTAGCGGTTCACAATGTTGATGTTATAGCGTCAGGAGGTTTCTTTCATGAGCAATGAAGAGATAGCAGTTACGTAAATGAGGTGATCTTTCATTTTAGAAACCGAATGACTTCATATTCCTCAATTAATCGACTCCTAAGAAAAACGAAAGGTCAACGAAAGGTCATCACTTGAACACATAATAGTAGAATCGAAGCATCATGACTCTTCAATGACGACAAAGATGAAGGGTCAAGTTGAGAATAAATATGTCAAGGACGTAGTGTAAAGTGAGATTGAATGGCTGTGTGTTTGGCCAAATTGTATTTCAGACTTCTGATTTTTTTCATAATAAAAGAGATATTTGTGGGTGGCTAGGTTTTTTCCCCTCAAGTTGGAGAGTTTTCTGAGGATAAATATTAGTGTCTTATTGTTCCTTTTTGATCTCTTGATATTTATCTTTATTCCTGGTAATAACATTAACATGGTATTAGAGCCAGGTTGAATAATAGAAAATAAGGGTTTCAAGTATTTATCTCTTATCGTGCATGCTCTGTCATATCATATGGTATTATCTTGTGTGCGGATATCTTTGCATATGATCATAGGAATCGAGTCATGGAAATATTTTCAAGTCTTATCATCAAATCCATTCTGATGATTCCTTGCAATCAATTGCAATCGAGTATTGTTTCAATGCCTAAAGGTTATGTCTGAGGTTGCCTTGGAGTATGGGATCGGATGTGTGTGAGGAAGGTTCCATCACTACCTGTTGGATTCATTCAGATTGATCAACCATCTCTTAGATGAACACGATGCCGAATATGGAAGTTGCTAGAGGCTTTATCTCTTCCCTGTTTTTATTTCTTTTCTTAGCGGAGGGCTCTAGTCGTGGTTAAGAGTTATATTTCTGTATAATACGCATCTTGCTTGGGGTTACCATCGTTGATGACAGGCCTTAATTCATGCTTATGTCGCTTCAGCTTCTTCTTTTATGTATTTATCTGTTTATTCCATTGAATGTTGTAGCAGCTTGAGAAATCATTCTTGGCTTTTGAGATTTTGCCAACAGTGGGAGCATGTTAATTTCTTTCTATTGTGACGTATTATTGCTATGAGAAGACACGTGGATGTCAGTTGAAAATGTTTGAAGTCCAACACCCCAAATACATCAAAGGGGGGTGGACAAAGAATAAAATTTTGAGCACTGATTTATGCGTAAATTAATACCATTCAGCCAACCAAACTCTTCAAACATGAGGCGTGATGAGTTGACAAAGATAGGACTAGAGTCTAAGGGCTCGTGAAGCTCTTTGAAAACTTTATATTGTTATTTTTTAACAAAGAAGATATACTCTGCAAAGGAGGTTGCAGATGATGCTATTGTCAAGGCATTGCTAAATTGATCAACAATAAAGAGATAAGTATCTTATGTTTGTACCTTTTAATAATGATCATGAATAATTCATGCAATAATATTGGGAATAGTGAATCATGTATGCTTTTAGCATTGGTCTATATATTTCTCTTCAAGGTATTTTAATTCTATTAGTAATCTCTCTAAAATGCTTCCAGGACGTATCGAGGAGCATGAGAGGGAGGAAGAGCTTGTTGCATCCTGATGAATGGAGACACAACTCTTTGTCATAGGACTGAGTTGATGGCATATAAATTTTCAATTTTTGCCAATTTTTCATCAACAAAAATTAAACTTTTTGAGAAGATCTTGGTTTTTGTATCTCTGGATGGTGGAAGGGATGGCTTGGTTACCCAACATTAGGTTCGAAGGCACTCAGCTTGTTCTTCTTCTTGGTCATATGAGAAAATTCTGTAGAAAGTGGTTGGCTAATCAAAAGCAGGCTCATGTAGCAAAATGTTCTAAATAGAAGGAATCATGGCCAAATGACTTGCAGATTATGTCAAGTCTTCTGTAGGGTAGTTAGTAGAATAACTATTAAGTGAGGGTATTAAAGTAATATTGTAATATTGAGTATAATGGTCATGTAAATAACTTTCTTTTAAGTCAAGACAGTTTTTAGTAACTTTTTCTTTGTGATATTGCTATCAAGATTCAACTGTCTAGTGTTTTAGTCAAACTCATTGACCCATGTTTCATAAGTAGCGGTTCACAATGTTGATGTTATAGCATCGGGAGGTTTCTTTCATGACCAATGAAGAGATAGCAATTACGTAAATGAGGTGACCTTTCATTTTAGAAATTGGATGACTCTTTATATTCCTCAATTGATCGACTCCTAAGAAAAAGGAAAGGTCATCACTTGAACACATAATAGTAGAACCGAAGAATCATGACTCTTCAATGACGTGTTGATGCGAGTTTTGTTCCACTTACACAACATGCAGGATTAAACATTCAATGCTTCGAGGTCAAACATAAAACATCAAACCCTCTCTTGAACAAAGTCATCTCTCATGCTAAGCTTTGCAATTTGAGATCATGGAATGACTCCAAGGTTCCTATATCTTGTGGATATCTAGCTCAGTTGAAATGATGTGATTTGTTGGTTAATCACTTAAAGGGACTTGCGCTATTTTCTCAATTGGTAATCACACTTAGCTTTGCAATGTATACTCAAATATCTCTCTTGACTTCATTTTCAACTCTCTCAAACTACTACCTGTAACTATCAATGGAAGGATTAGCGGATGGACTAGGACTCTACTAAATGAAATCTTATCAGTGACCTCAACTCCACCTAGTGCAAAGCTTCAAAGGATCGCAAGTGGTTTTCATATCAACACCTTCTCCTTAATCCAACTTAGAAGTACAAACTAAAGATCCAACGCCAATTAAACTTAAGTGCAATGACTAGCTTACCACACAAGGCTTCCTTACAATCAGCAAGGAGGCTAGTGGCCTAGTATACTTGAGTCAATCCAATCAAACATTCACCAATACTTTCATGCAATCTACAATCTATCTCTACTCTTACTTAACAACTTGAAATGAAAATCCTATCTTAATTGTGGAAGAGGAGCACCATGCAATAACACAAAGTTGATCAAACTTAATCACAATGCAAAACACAACAATAATAAGTAGAGCAATTTTGGCATTATATTAGCAACAATTTTCTCCAACCAACACCTTTAATGAGAGCAAACGGCTTTATATAGGAGGCTGAAGTACAATGAACGGCCAAGATTAAAACAGAATCAATGGCCCAGATTACATCGTAGAAACCCTAATTAGGGTTGCCACCCTATCGACCAATGAGAAGAGGACGCCTCATTCAAAAGACAAATAGCAAAATAACAAAGATGACAACCAATGAAATGGCGCTAAATGGTCAGCCGATCAGAATCAGACACCTATCCAAACCCAGACATGAAAGCAAATAGCCACATGGACTTACATCAAGTGATCTTCTAAGATAGTCCTTCCTTTGTCTTTTATCCTTCTAGCCAAATCAAGGAACTTGACCAGCACACTGTTAACCTCTTCCAAAGAAGGGGAAGGGGTGCATCGAATTCTTCTCTCAGTTGCATCCATCTCCTTCTTCGTTGTAGCAAGTGTCTTTTCCTACTCAGCTAAGCCATCCATAGTGAAATTCATGAGAAACTTGAGAGATGAAAGAGCCCCCAAATGTTCTTCTGTGATAATAGCTCCTCCAAAAGATCTCAACTTCTCAGCTAAAGTCTCCATATTCACATTGTCTTCTCTGATGTCTTCAATGTTGAAGGCAACCCCTGTTGCACTTATGATGTCCCTCTAACAACAACGCCATTCATGACTCCCTCTAACACCTCCAATCTGTGAAGGCAAAATACCATGCCTCAATGATGTCCTTCTCACCTGCCTTAATCACTTTATTCCTTTCCAACAATCTATCTGGAGTGTCAATCATAGCCTACAGCAAGGGAATAGTCTTCTCCTTGACTGGGAGGAAATCCCTCCAAATGTCATTTAAGGCGTGGAACCTGGCTTTAAGAGCTAGAAATGCTTGAAATTGTTCCACAAATCCTCACAAGAAAGCCAATCCCACCTGAATAATCTTGTCAACCCAAGATCTAGTCTCTTGTAGAGTGACCCTTGCATTCTCCATATCATAAGTATCTCCTTGCCGCAATGCAAGTGGTGACATGACTATACGATCTATCTGCTGGATTGGTCTGCAAGCATCCCTGTAGTAGGCCTTCAATCTCTGATTTTCCTCCTTATACTTGTTCTTTTCTTCAATTTCTTTCTCTAACCTCTCCTTGAGAGCGTGAATGCCTTTGTGCAGTTCCTCACAGTCTATCTCTTTTGTGGTAGTCCCCAGCTCATGCTCAACTATCTCATACTCATGGGCCTGGATATTATCAACTGCTTTGTTTACTTTGGGAATAGCAATCTGAACCCTATGAGTGCCTGAATCACCTCTGATAATCTTTGTCATAGTCCCCGCAAGCTGACTCTCTTTCTCAATTACTTCTTCATCCACAATCTCTTCAATATTCTCAATTGGCTGCACAGGTGCAACCTCCCCCCTAGGCTTGAGGAGCTCTCTCAACCATGTTGGCATTGTACACCTTCCTACTTCCAAATTTGGTTCATCTACCACAGGTAGAGCCTCATCAGTCCTCTTTGGGGCTTGACTTCCAGCATCAACTAATAGGGCATCTACATCAATTGTTCCAACTTCTTTACTCTCTGGAGCAAAACCTTTGGCCGTCTAATTCTGGGTGAGTGGAGAGTAATCCAAACTGTAGATGTAACCCTTGGATGATTCTAAACTTACTTCGAGTGATTCTGGGTGAGTGGAGAGTAATCCAAACTGTAGCTGTAACCCTTGGATAATTCTAAACTTACTTCGAGTGAAGCTTCCTCTTCTATATCTCCAACAATTTCGTTTTGAACTAAAGTGGCGCTCTCTCTGAATGGTGCAACATTCAAGTTCTTCTTCTTTGTTGGTGGTTCATCATATTCTTTCTCTTTCCCTTTTGCACTCTCCACCTCCTTCCTCTTTCTGTTACTTGCCATTACTTGTTTGTCACCAACATCTTTATGTTGTCCAGAAGACTCTTCTGGAACCTCTTCTATTAACTTCATCTTCTTATATGTGAGAGGGGCACCCTCTGCCTGCAATCGAGCCATCTTCCTACTGAACCAATCCTTGGTGTATAAATCTACTGGCTTATTACTGCCTCCAAGGGATCTTCCTGATTGTTATCCCACTCTATAGAGTCCAATTCATCCTTCCTAACTAATTCAAACTCCGCCCTTAATGTCTTTTTATCATCCACCAGCTGATCTGGAATGTCGAGCCCTTTCCATCTATAATTCCTCATCATATCCACTATAAGTCGAGAGAAGGCTCTTTTCCTCACTTCAAAATCATCACCCGCATTAGCCCAATAATCTTCAATATGGTGAATATGCCTGTATGTACTTCCATAAGTTGTCTTGATTTGATTGTTAGGATCAAAGCTTTGCCTTCCCTCATAGAGTGCCAAGGCATAAATTTCTAACTCTTTTGCTGCTGCCATGGCAGTAGGATTGTGACAATTGTCCGCTCCTGCTTGAAGTGGAAACACAACCCCTGCCTTGCTCTTTTGCTTTTGAATCCTGTCAAAGTGGCCAAGCTGCCTAACTACTTCCACCAGTACCAATCTGTCTGGTGGGTACCTTGGAAGCTTCTTCGGACAACATGTACTTCTTGCAATCCTAATCTAGGTGAATCTATGAAACTAGATGTACCAACAACCATACTTCTTTATCAACCTCTCTGCATCGGGAGTGAACCGCTTTTGAGGAGCCTCTTGTAGTGTTCTTACTGCCTTCATGGCAAAGGCATAATAAAATATCTTGAAGTGTTTGGTGTTGTGCAGATGGAGTTGTGGGTAGCAATCATGCAACATATATTGTCCTGCCTCTTTGCCTACTTCTCCTAAAGCTTTCAATCCAGGATGTTGATACAAGCCTGCTATCATGTAAAAAAGGTAGGATCCCATGTAGAATGTCTTCGAGTCTTGCACCAATCTCAGTTGGAGATCCAAATTCTCAGAGTTGTCCCCAATCAAACATTACCTCTCCACTTGCTATATTTTCAATATAGTAGTACATCCATGGTTCAAGTAATGCAGCTTGCAGAACACCCATGACTCTTCCTAACATTAGGATGAGATCGCCATACTCCTTGAAATCTGATCTTGTGAACTTAGGCAATCTTGAATGTAGCTTCCTTGGTTCCTTCAACCATTCCTTACATAAGAGGGCCAAATAGTGATCAGTGTTGTCTTTGAAATGCTTGGTTTCTTAATCCTTTGTCATGAAAGTTTCGGCCTTATGGTGTGGAATATGAAATACTTCTTCAATAGCTTGGTCACTTAGATTAGCAAGTACCCTCTTGTCTTCGCCATAACAAACTGATTTGGATTGGTAGTCATAGTGAGTTGCACATTCCAATATTAACTCCGGACATGGCCAGGTAGGAGGGAAAACAGCAACTTGTATAATTCCATTTTGAAACATCCTCTTAGCAAGCCTTGAGCAATTACCTCTTGTCAATCTATCCTTCATCTGCACTAAGTTGACTAGCCCCAGGTTGGTTTCCCCAACCTTCTTGTTCTTAGATGGAAAGAGAGACTTAGGCATGATATCCTCCGTATCCCTCTTGAGTTGAGCCAATTGTTGTCTCTTAGAGGAAGCAGAATCAGTCATGCTCCTTCCTACAAAACCATAAAGCTTGAATTACTACACTTGATTGAAATAAGACATTGCCAAATGAAACTTTGAAAATTTGATTAAGTTAATTGAGTTAAGGTTGTCATGTTGTTGAGTTCAATTAACTTGATCACTTAAACCTTTAGATTGACTCCAACTTAGATTGTCAATTTTAGCCTTTTAATTCCCTGAGTTACGAATTTGCCATGAGTTGCTCATCTATTAGCCACTAAATTGCATTTGATTGCCAATTTGATGTTCATTTAACCCTTGCCAACTAGTTAGCTTAGAGTTTACATTTGTTTGTTAACTTAGTTGTATTTGTGTGTTACTTAGTTTGATTTGCCATTAGAGATCGAAAGCAACAACACAAGCTAATGCTAGGAAAGAAACAAGAGACGAGGGAAGTTCACCACTTTGTTGGTGAACTTTGATCAATGGAGGACCCTCCTCAAAACCAAAATCAATAAAATTCAAGCCCTTACAATGCTGATCATGCCCAGATCTGCCCATGAAGATGCAAAAATATAACCCAGATCTGCATGCAAACAATGGCAAATACCTCCTTACATCCATGGCAAATCACCCAAACTCTTACCTTGCAAGTTGGAAAAAACTACCTTCAGCACTCTGATTGATTTGACAACGCTAATAGGACACGAAATGCCCAGATTTGCTCCCCAAAATGGCTAATTCGCCAACTCTTAATTCTGATATGGAACTTATGTAATCAAAATCGGATGCTTCCAAGGAAATTCGATCTTGCTTAGAGTTTAAAAAATGGATTGCCAACGCCCTGCTTGACTTGAAAAGTTGCTCATCACAATAAATTCCCTAACTTGATGGTAAAAATTGCCATTTCCAGACTCAGATCTGCAATTGAAACATTCAAATTTGGATGCCCTAGTGTAGGAGTTTCATGGAATCAGGGCTTGGAATGATGCTTAATTCTGGTCGCTACCTCCTTCTACTGATTTTTTGCAAAAGCAACATGGAAAATTGCCAAGGGGGCTGGAAATGCCCTAGAAGAAATCACTCCAATCTGAAAATGGAATTTCAGACCCTAGGGCAAGAAAATCGCTGCCCAATGAAGACTTCCTCACCACCTAAAAATCGCTCCTTGCTGGAAAATTCGGCCCTGCAATAAAATCAGAGAAAAATGCTCTTGTTTGTATTTGAAATGATGCCAAAATGCTACTTATATACCCAACTCAATTGCCCAAAGAGGGACAACTTGCATGGGGAGTTTAAACAATTAACTTTAAATTGCCACCCTTGGATTTAAAACAACATTGAGATCTTCAGCCACCTTGAAAAAATAGGGCCGACTTGGGGTTGTTGAATTTAATTTGCAAGCATGTAGGCCCTATTTTTCGAAATTTGTCAAGCATGCGGTTTTTAAAAAAATGCCTCGGAGTTTATCACCATGTAGGCTTTAAAATCGCATCGAATTTTACCAAGCATGGGGCCCAAAAAAAATGAAATTGAAATTTTTACTCATGGCCCCATGATTAATTTCGAAAATAACACATCAAGAGGCCCCAAATTAAATCAAAATTGCCAAGCAAGAGGCTGGGAATTAACTTCGAAATTTACAAAGGCAATAGGGTCCCATAATTAATTTCGAATTTTGCCGAACGCTTGGGTTTTAAAAACGCTTAGCTTGTGGATCCAAATTGGCACAAAAATTGAAATCCTCGAAGGAGTGAGAACAACTTATAATTATTAAGTTGGAAAAAATATAACGATGTCAAGGTTGGGTTGCCAAGAATAGGTCCTGACAGAACCACCAAGCCAAGAATCAAATTTGATGTAGTAGCCGCCTTGCCAAGATTTAAAATTTGTATCAATCACCTCGCCAGAAATGAGAAAATTTGTAAGAGGTGGCCTGCCAGAAATTGATTTTGCACCAAACTCTTTGTCCAAATTTCAAATACAATTTCAATTTTCAACTTTATTTCCAAATTTGCCTTGTAAGATCAAAATAATTAAAGTACCTTTGCCAAAATCAATTTTTCCAAAATTTTCACCACTCAAGCCATGTCAAATTTAATCATAAACACCATCCCTAAATCAAAATTTTGCACCAAGCTGGCCGCCCAGAATTTAAAGGTGAGGTGGTCATGATGTCAAAAATATGTAAGGGTGAGCTCGCTGAAAATAAAACTTGTAAGGACTAGCTCGCCAGAAATGAAATACTTGCATGAACCACCATGCCAGAAATTCCAGACTTAGGCAAAAATTTCCAAACTCTATCCAAGATCGACTTTTCACTCAAAGCTCAAATTCACCAAAAAAATTGGAGTTAAAATTCCAACTCCCAAAATCATGCCATAGCCATCATGTCGAAAAAACGACATAACCACCATGCCAGGAGTTACAACTTGTATGAACTGCCACGCCAAGAATTCAAAATTGGCATGGGTGGGCTTGCCAGAATTTAAAACTTGCAAGAGTCTGCCACCCGAAAATACCAAAAATGGAAAACCAAAATTCTCCAACTTAGAAAATCCAATTTTCACACTTAAGCTTGAAATTTCCAGAATTTAACGATCATCACAAAATCAACCAACAATCCAAATCTTGAATTTGGATTTGCAAAATCGCAATTTTCAAAAAATTACCAGATAGCCAAAATTTTGATCTTGCAAATCATTATTGATCCAAACATCCTCATTTTACACTCAAAATCTCCACTAATGCAAGGGGGAATCAATCAGACTTGGGATCCGAAACCATCTCACTCTCAAATTCTCAATCTCAACCCGGAGAAACACTGCCAAGGCAAGTTCAAAGAAAGGGAGTCCCCAAGAATTGGGTGATGGTGTGAAAACCTCACAACATGACGGCAAAGATGAAGGGTCAAGTTGAGAATAAATATGTCAAGGAGGACTTAGTGTAAAGTGAGATTGAATGGCCGTGTGCTTGGCCAAATTGTATTTCAGACTTCTGATGTTTTTCATAATAAAAGAGATTTGTGTGGTTGGGTTTTTTTCCCCTCGAGTTGTCGAGTAGTGTACATGAAGGACCTAAGTCAGGGACTTTCCAAGGAAAAGCATCATCAAGGCCTCCTGACCCCTAGCATGGCATTGGCTACATTTGAATTTTTGGAACTTTGTACTTAGTTTATAGGTTCTTTGTACAAAGTCAAATTATATTGTAATTGACATTTTGACATCTGTTTCCATCTAGTTGTTTTTTTATACTATTTTGATCAATTTTGTGCAACACTGCAATGTAATCAACAATATGAATATAAATGATGAAAATCTGTTTTCTACAATTAATGGTTGAACTCTATATTTTATTTGCTCTCAATATATCTATGTTGTGGAAATGCCCTTTCATTTGAAAAATAAGAAAGTAATTTCTAATTGTTTTTCTTCAATTTTTTACGTTTTTTCGTAAATCCAATTTTTTCCCCATTTTTTCAAAAAATCCTACTCGTCTGGTTTGCTGATTTTTGCTTCTATGAACTTCAAACGACCATATAAGAAAATGAATTAGCTTGAATACCTTATCTCTTGAACAACCTTCTAATCCTTGCTTGCATCATATATTAATATATTGTAAGAGTTTGAATAAATATATAGACATGTCTACCGATGACAAGACAAATGTTAAATATCCTCAAGGCATATTATCATAAAATCAAGAACTCTTCATCTGATTTTCTAGCCAATTGCACGATTCTTGGAATTAAGGAATTATCAGCGTCTGAAGTAATATTGGGTGGCATATTTTGTTGTTTTAATCAAGAACCAATGCCGCTTTTGTCAGACTACAATATTAATGCCCTAACACAACTTATCATGGGGCATTCGATCCTTTCAACAAAGAAATACACCTCTGCGGTGAAGTGTCGAGGCGGAGTGGGACTCTCTTCTTGGAACGACTCCCAAAGATCACGACTTTGTTCTTCAAGAACGGGAATGGGAGAGACAATAAGTAGGGGACTCAAGGAAATCGTTATGTGCTACAAAGAAAAGCTTCGAAAGGAGGAATATGAGAAGTGAGCAAGGGATGATATCCTATGACCTAGCTTGTTATATTTTGGAACCAAGCACTCTTAAAGGAGCTCAGCAAACCTTCATTTCTATACATCTACTCCTCTCTTCTTGGAACGACACTCTCAAAGTTGTCAACTCTCTTGGAAGGAGGTTACCTTTTACCATTTTGGAAGAGCTGCAATTCTGAGAATTAATAATCACCCTGTCATCGAATCATTGGAGAATGAAATTATAATTGATTGATATTCAATATTAAACAAAGGAGAGTACACCTTAAATAGAGATTACATATAGAGTTTCTAAAACAAAAACGAAAGACATAAAAAAACATTCTAAATAAGAATTAACTACGAAAAGGAAAGATCCTAATTGAATGACCACTATAGAAACATTACATAATTACTTCAACACCCTCCCTTAATGGCCATTCTACTAAATACCCTACAAAAGACTTAACATAATCTACAAGTCATTTGGCCATGAATACATAAAAGGCTGCCCCCTTTCTTCAGAACACTCTACAACATGAGCTTGCTGAGAGACCCTCCTGGATTCTAGAGAACTTTTGGATATGACCAAGATTACCACAATCTTTCCAACCTGTTGTTGAGTAACAAAATCATCCCTCCTTTTATCCAAACACACCAAGACCAAATTAAAACTAAAACCACTATTTTGTGGAAAAATCATCAAGCCCTCGATGTGATGTTGAAATTACACAACTTTGTTTTTGTGGAAAAAAGGTAAGAAGAACCCAAAAAAAGCAACTGACCACCATGATTTTTAGGACAAAATAATGCAAAACCCTCCCTAATTTTTATGAAAAACAAACAAACCCTACCGTGATTTTTTTGTGAAAAATAAAAATAAAAAAACAGCACCATCAATCATGATTTTTTGTGGAAAAACTCGGAAAACCCTCTAGCAGAGAAAGAACCCACAATTTTTGTGTAGAAAAATCGTGCAAAGAAACGAAAAGTCATGACCGTGACTTTTGTTAAAAAAAATTGCAAGAAACTTCAAAAAAAATCACAGGAAAAACTCAAAACCCCATGAACTAAAAATTCTGGAGAAAACCCACTATGATTATTTTGGGAAAAAATCATGCAAAACCTTTCCATGATTTTTTGTAGAAAAAGAAATCATAAAACACTTACATGATTTTTCGTGGAAAACATCAGAAAACCCTTACATGTTTTTTTGTGGGAAAAAATCAGAAAGATTTTTTGAGGAAAAATTTTGAAATCTTTGTTTCTGTAACAACAAAAAAACCACATTTTTCATAAAAACAATCTGAAAAGTTTTTGGAAAAAAATTCCAGGCAACTAACCACGAATTTTTTTTACGAAAATTCATCAAAAAACTTAACCCGCTCTGATACTATGAAATGATAATCGATTGATATTCAATATTAAACAAAGGAGAGGAATCTCCTTAAATAGAGATTAGATGCAGAGTTTCTAACACAGAAATGAATGAAAGAAAAGAAACAATATAAATAAGAATCAACTATGAAAATGAAAGATTCTAACTGAATTACTATTATAGAAACATTACATAATTACTTTAACAGAGATTTCATCGAACTATTAAGCATTCAATGAATAGAATTGCCAAAGAGCTTTCATTTCATCAGCTCGCACTTTCTCAGGGATTGAATCCCATTCATCACTGCTCGTCACCAAGGACAGGCAAGCAATTCTTTTTGGCCAATGATTGCATTGTCATTTATTTATTATTGATTTCTAGTCATCATCATTGAATGGAATTTAATTGAAACATGATCTTATTGCATGAAAAGTATGAATGAGCATGAATAACAACCGTGGCTGTATACTATTGGAATGCACAAACTTCTATTAGAAAGAATGTAAAATATGCCATACTAGATATTAGTCACTGTTGCCCTTTCATCATAAGGAATAACATCTTGTGAAGTGTTGCATGGGAATTAAATCCAAATTTTGTTAGCATCTTATGGCATTTGAAATCATTATGGTCTGCATGAGATCATACTGAATAAATGATAATACTTACATGTTTATGCCAAACAAAAAGGTCATGATTATATGGAAACAATTGTCTAATAGTATCAACTGAAATGAGCAAGCAAGCCGATACAAAGACCATACCATATGGATCGGCATATCCTTATTCTGCTGCATTACAAGTAATCTAGGAATTATTATATGAACCTTCACTCAATGCAATTCATAATTCCCTTACTGTCATGAACCGCCGATGAAGAACTCTGTTGGGTTATATCTGTATATCTGTTTATTTATCCAAACATAATCAGAACTTTATACGTTATTATTGAATCTATTTCAAACAATCAGGTTAGGGAAAACCTGTAACTCTAATGATGAAACTTTCAAAATAAACAGAAATCTGATCTAGCTGATGAGGGCCTCAATCGCCTAACAGCATTCGATGCTAAATATGTCTTCTTCCAATACAATGATGAAACATAAAAGAATTAATATTACAGTACCAAATGAATTCTTGGGGTGGGTTAACCAAAGCTTGATAAGCATGTGATAGATTGTCACCAGTTGGGATTCTGTACTAACTGATTCTAATAGGAAGCATACTCAATCAGTAATCCATACACCAGAAGTGAATAATAGCAAAAGTTGGGAAGGGGCACGAGAAGGGACACCCTAGTGGATATGAACTATGTATATTTTCCCATATGCCAATGAGGCACTTCAAATTGGACTATAAGTCTTGATAAGGCTGGGGAAGACCAAAAGAGTCTTATGGACTCAAATATGAGTATGTTGATGAAACCGACCGCACGAAGTACAATGCTTGCAATTGTAAACCTTGGCCAAGGTGTTATGCAATAGTCTAGAAACAAGTAATACAGGTCTAGTCAAGAAGGTCATTCTCATAGGCGTGGATGTCTACAGGGTGTGACTGACTAAGATTGTTGTGGGTTCTAAACACCAAGATTTGGATGGCAATGATAAACCGGATCCTATTTCTTCACCTCTCGAGAAGGGTCGGGCCATTTCTGAAAGGAAGTTGTGTGGGAGCCCGAAAGGTCAATGAATGGGAGGTAAAACCTCTGATGATGCTCTTCCTCTCCCTGGATGACATCAAGATCAATATCAAAAGAGGAAAAAGATCAGAGGATTTCATGCATTTAGTTGGTTAATTCAGTTATCAAGTTATTTTCCCTTTTAGAATGATCAGTATTTAAATTTGTTATGCCAATGTCATGTGAAGGTAGTTATTTTAATATCCCATTACTTCTTTAATGAAGTAGTTAAGTTAGTTATTAGAAGTTATCATGTTCATATGAATAAGAGGCAGTTGATTGCTGTTATATTGGTTAATTGAAAAGTTTTATTTCATATGATTTGTTCGGTACATTATATATAATAAGTAGTTAGGTTTAGCATGTTACAGATTGAAAACCCGTGAGTATTCCTCTTCCTATTGGGACTAAGCTTTTGTTAGATGTGTCCTAAATTAGATGATGATGTAGAGGATGCTTTGCACTAGACTTAATATTTACCCAAACAGTAAGAATTCCAAGTTGGTTTGTCTCGCACTAGTAATTACGAAGGACTTGTAATTACTATTTGTATTTGTAATGTGGTAAATTTGCACCCCTGTGTAATTTAACATTACGCAATGTCCCTACCTTAGCTAAAACATGAAATTCAAAGTCAACCTTTGCATCCCTCTGCTTTGCCTTGTCAACCACCCGCTTATATTCTTGGCCACACTGTCTGGTTGGCCCAGGACATATACACGCCGCGAAGACGTCCATGAGGCACGCACTCGTCCCCCGAATCTACAGACGTGCAATGATTTGTTGAAGCATTACAAGTGCTACCCTTGCAATGCAATGCCTCATACCACCGCCCAACAACGCTAAGATTCAACCCTTTGCCATTATAATCCAATTTTTGAACTTCATTTGGTCTTCTTCACGAATCTTCACACTTCTTCGGCAATTTCTTGATCTCTCTCGCTTCATACTTCATTTTCACAGCTATCTCATCACATTTTCGAGCTTCTTACTGGATTGGGAAAGCTTGCTAGCAATCTCTTGATCATCTTTGCCTTCACTCCGTCGAGGTTCGGCTTTGTAGTTGTGAAGGGGAGTCACTCACACTATCTTATTTCATATTTTGTTCAGCATATCATACTTCTTTATCTAAATCTTAAAATATTATCTTTTGTCTATTTATCTTTGCAGTTATCTATCATTGTTATCTTGTCTATTCAGTTGCTTTGGACGTGGAAAAAACAAAACAGGGATCTACCTGAGGCAGGTCTCCAAAGTCCTTTGTCTTCGTGTGTGCAAGTTCATTGGAAGGAGAAGTGGGGCAATTCATCAATCTTCTCAACTTTCTTTGTTTGTGAGTCTTCTATTTTTTATGTAATTGTATCGTCTTTATTTCATAGTTTAGTCGTATCTTTTCTACTTTTTGTTATTAGCTTAGTAAGTTCTTTGTTTTTTTGTTATTTTCCTTGCTTTCTATTTCGTCCTTTGTACCCGCGTTGTTGTCCTTGACCTGCGCATGCGTCTCGAGGAATGAGCTTGCAAAGCTCAACAGTTAGAGTAAATAGTTAGCTCTTTTATTTACAATAGTCAAAACATTTTTATCAACTAGTATGGTTAAAACTTAAGTTAATTTAAGTTCTTTTATTCTTTCCTTGTCTTTCCTTATCCTCCATTCTCTTGTATTCTCTTTATTTTCATAGCGTAATCATCTTTTCTATTTTTTGCTATTAGAATAGTTTCTTCCTGTTATTTTAGTTAGTTTTCAATTTCATGTCATAATCTTTGTACCTTATCTGTACCAAACGTGTGTGTCGCACGATTGTCCCATACCTACATTGTCGTCCTTGAAACACATGTGCATCTTGAGTAGTGAGCTTGCGGAGCTCGACAATTAGAGTAGATAGTTAGCTTTCCTGTTTTGAATAGACAAAATATTATTATATGTTGTTATGTCTTAGTTAATTTAGTACTTTTACTTTCCACATTGTGTCATTTAAGTCTTAAACTTTCCTTCATTTCGTTGTCTTGATCCCCTAGCTCACCAGAGCACTAGTTGAAGTGAGGTGGCACAAGGGGTAGTTCATCCCTTGGGACTTTAACCAGCCTTGAGGTCGGTGAATTTTCCCTTCTCCACAGTATTATCACAGTGCCAATGATGTGGTTAAGACATCACACATATAGGGCCATGTGGGTGCACATTAAACATGTCACTAGGATAGACGAAGGTCCACTGGTAGCTGTGTTTACTTTGGTGGTGCAATGAGTAAGATGAGTATGAGGTAGCCCGCAATTGTTTTGTCTACCACTCAAATAAAGTATATGGCCACTAGACATGCTAAAGATGTGGTCATCATTTTTTGTTATGGGATGGTTAAAATTGGATGTGATACTCAAACTACTATTTGTTTGGGCTCTCATTTACTATGGTAATACTAAGCATGTTGATGCGCAATATCATTTTGTTCAAGAGATTGTAGAGAATGGTAAGGTCTTTGTTACAATGGTAAGAGATCGTAGAAAATGAGAATGGTAAGAGATCGTAGAGAATGGTAAGGTGTTTTGTTTCATGGCCTCCAGCAGAACATAGTCAATGATAGATAAAATCGTTTCCTGAGTGCTTTCTAGGTGGAAATTTTTCGATTGGCAAGCACATAGTTGTCACCAAGTACGAGCTATCACCCCTAGACAAATGGTCAGACTGAGATTGTAAATAAAGTAGTTGGAGGGCTACTTGAGGAATTACACAGTAGCGCAACAGAAAGCATGGATCCGTTGGCTTCATTTGGGAGAGTACTGCTACAACAATACCCATCATATGTCATGTTGTGAGGTTTTCACACCTTCGCCCCATTGCAAATGGGGACCCCCTCTTTTCGCTGGTAGGTTTAGGTGGTAGAGCAATTCTGGCAACAAATCAGAGTTTTGCAAGCCTTCCAAAAGTCGAGTTGCCAAAATTTGGAAAAAATGGCATTTTGTCATTTTGGCTAAGTGTCAAAATTTGGGAAAATTTGAGGAAATTTGTCTAGGGGGTCAAAAAATGGAGAAATTTGATAAAATTTGACAAGTCTGGAAATAAGTAATTAAAACAAAAAAATTGAGCCAAAATGTAAAAATTTGCCTAACTAAATCGTCATAAAAGAGGAAATAAAGAGAAAATCATTGGTGAAATTAAAAAATATTTCCCTCTTTGTGTTGACACATAGAGAGAGGCGGATTCCACCCCTTTATGTGGCAAGTTTTCCACATAGAGGAGTGGATTCCACCAACTTTTCTAGCGATTTGCCACATAGAGAAGTGGATTCCACCAACTTTTCTGGCAATTCGCCACATAGAGAAGTGGATTCCACCAACTTTTCTGGCCATTTGCCACAGAGGAGTGGATTCCACCTCCTTATGTGGCAAGGGAAGGAAAACATGTCTTATTGGCTTAAGTTAGCACCTCTATGTCTTAAGTTCGATGAAGGAAGGGAGGACCAATGCAAAGGGAAGACGGTGATAAAATTACAACCAATCATTAAGCTTCTTTACTATGAAATGTGGGCCTTGTATGGTTAATCAACCCTTAATTTGATGAGGCATAGGACCAGCCCCTAAATCTGGGAGAGCATGGCCCTAGATTCAAGTGCAAAAGCTCAAACCCAAACGTATGGGTGCAAAAAACAGGGCATCAGACCTAAATTTGAATAGGGCAAGCCCTAAATCCAGCGTGTGTGCCTTATATTAGCAGATTAAGTCTAAACTCGAGGTTGGGGCCCAAATTCTAAGTTTACAGCCCCTGGGTCAAACATGTGAACCTGATCTGTATAGATCAGGCCTTAAATTCAATTGAGAATGGGCTTAAATTGAACCCCAATAGCTGGCGTATGTATGTATGTATTTCGGTCACATATATGTCTGCAGATTATTAACATAAA
>MU223218.1:99029-124403 GCA_018584345.1 Thuja plicata
CCGGTCCCCCGCCACCGTCCCCCCACCGTCCCCAAATTGAGGCCCCTCTGTCCCCCCGTCCCCCCAAGGCGGTGTAACTATGTTAAATTGTATTTGATTCTGATTTCAGTTCAATATAAATATCGATCATTAATATATTTATATATATCTATTACTATATATATATATATATATATTCATATATATTGAGAGAATATATATATAAAGTGAAATTTTGAAAAGAAAATTAACGGTCAAATAACCTGATCGAAAACTTAACAACTGCCTTGGACAAGGCCAAAATCTTTTGCCAAAAGACAATCAATACCATCACCAACCAAGTAAATGCAACTGTTTAAATTCTATACAAACCATGTGTTGATATTTTTTGTGGTAATTAATTTTGACAATGCATTCCATAAATGAATATGCCGCCTAAACTACAAAGAAGTAAAAAAAATAACTGTAACAAAGTACAATTCCAGTCAGGTTGTAAGTCCACATCCCTACAAAGGAAAACACCTCATATACTAAAGAATATTGAAAACTACATTCAATGAGGTAAAAGTCAGACAATCTTGCAAAGATTATGTTGACAAAACTGGTAGTATGTCTTTGCGTAACTTTCCAATTGCACAATGAAATACATTAGAGTTAAAACAGGATGTAGAAAGATCAAAAAAAGGTAAATAATCACTTAGACATCAAGACAGCCTTCTCTTAATACACAACCTGAAGTTTTTCAGTCATTTCATTACTAAATGCTACTATTTCAGGGAACCAGGAGTACGTCAGGTGAATTGTTCTGTTCTATAGATGTAAGATAATGAGATCTGGTGGTTCTCAGCTCCGTTATTTTGGAGAGAAGCATTTTGTTGTTGTGGATTCATCTAATTTTCAGTTCAAAACCCTCTTATTTCTCAAGTTCCTTGGTAAATGTGTTAGAATATTCCCTTTCTAGTATTAACATTGCAAGCAGTTTCAGTGTTATGCCTTGAAAACCCTCTCATTTTTACAGTAATTATATATTATTCTCTGTGTTCTCTGAAATTGCAAAGCAGTTTACCTTATCTATATCATGTTTGTAAGTTTGACATTTGTACTCACCTCCTTCCTTCTCTACATATAGTCATTGGCAATGGTCAAGATCCACATTGCAGGTCCATTGGCAATTTATGGCAATATCTTTGTCACAGCTATGACATAGCTTTGAAGAGTCTCCTTACATAAGTGTCCTCTTTTTTGGGGTGGATTCCATTCTCCCGTATCAATTTATAGTTATACAGGTTTAAATCTAGTTTTTCCTATTTTTGAAGGCTTCAGATGTTCTTCATATTTGTTTGCTTTCAGTCCATTTACAATTCAAAGTATCTGTGATGGTTTCCACTCGGCTTTTATAGAATATGAGTTTCATTATAATATTTGTGTTACTAGTAAGCTGTGATTTAAAACCAGTGTCATACCATTGAAGAGGTTTCATTTTTCTGCTTCAGTTTCTCAATCATACATGTAGTGTGTCAAGATTTCCAATTTCTCTTGGTTTCATATAGCCTTTTATTTTATCTAGAATTTATATTTTCAGACAATGAGAGTTTTTTCAGTAATAAAGAAAAACCAACATGAATTGCAGAGTATTTCACAAAAGTATATTTTTAATTAAACCAAGAGAAAATAAACAATAAACTCGACACAACTGGAAATGCATTTTCCACCAAATATTAACAGCTCAATCTCTCAAGCAGAAAAAGAAGCTAAAGAATTGTTGGCTAACAGTAGGAACTAAAGAAATGGGTAATATATTTTGACAAATTACTATAGCATTTGAATTAGACAGGACTGCAGCCTCCACAACCATTCAAAGGAAAGGAAAGCAATAGACATAAGTATTAAACGATACCTTTCACGACATTGTTTTCCAATGCGACCTGGTAAAAACTGTGAAATGAAAGACCACTTTTTTACCCCATACTTGTGTACAAGCTCAACTATCTTATTATCTTCCTATTCAAGCAACACAAGAAAGGGACGTCAAAATATTAAAAAAATAAATTAAAACAAATATATCAAGAGTTCGCTCTTCTCAGTGAGAGAATTAGATTGTACAGACCTCTTTTGTCCATGGTCCTTTAATAAGATTTGGATTGATAACTTTCTGCCACCGGTGCAAGCACTGTACATCTGTACGGTTTGGAAAATATTGGGCTGTTGAAACATTCAAAACTAATATCAATAAAGGACACAGGTTACCTAACAATACCACATGATGCATGTCACAAATAGCAATAAAATCTAATAAAGAGACTATTATTGTCTCCGTGGAAAGAAAAGAGGGGCACCCAGAGTCAATATTTCAAAGGTTCAAACAAATATTTATCAGCTAGTCACAACTCACATCCATGATAGCATATGCACAGTGAAAATAAACCACAAAGTTATATAGAAACTAGAAGTTCAGGAAGCCGCAAAAGAGCCTAGAAGCTAGACACTATGAATAAAATATGAAATCATAGTTACAGAAATTGAGAAAAGATCAGAATTAATCATCATTTGGCCTTGGTGCCATTTTTTTTTAAATCACAAGTTTTTCATATTTATTAGTTAAACCAGATTTATAAACTAAGTAATCATGAATTTTTCTGATTTTTCTGGGATTTTCCTGATCTATGAACATTTTCTTCTGACTTTTCCTTTACCCTATTCCAATATTTACCAACAATTGAAAAAAAACTTTTGGTTTGCCAATTTCTTCCCAGAAAAGGTTCTCTCTACCATGGATGAAATTATATCTTATTAGAGAAAAATGGGTTGGAAGGTAAGGGTAAAGGATTAAGCACATAGCACCTACAGAAAAGTAACTGTGCCCAAAAGAACTCCACTAAAATCATTCATCAATTGTTTTCCTTCACAGAATTTTCTATAGAAAATTAACAAGGATACAGCTGTAAAGCAGATTACGTTTAGTCCGTTATAGGGCAGCAACTTAGTGTTCAGGATATGACTCACTTTGAAAGGCGTCTCGACTAATTCAACATACATAAGACTGCTACAGAAAATGTAAAACAGACTGCCATTTTCAAAGAAATATGAATCACTTATACCTCGCTCTTACTCAAAAATGTGTAAATGAAGTATATGGTGGATTACATCTATAAAAGCTTTTCTAAGATGAAAGCCAACCTATCCAACCATCTATTGATGTTGTAATGACACTATCTGTTTGTAATATTTATTTAATATTTATGCATTTGTGATGCGTTATGTATAAACCCTAGATACCAGACCTTAAGATAATAAAAAATTAACATGTACAAGCATGAGGTGGTGAGAACAGTTCAACCGCATGCATGCAGGTTGATCATGTTGATTGCATGACTCCCCTTAACTGGCAGTTACATCCAGATGAATCAAACACACTTTGTGGATCTCCTTGTTTTCTGTTGCACAATGGTGCAGTAGGCCTGGACTCAGAGGCTAGGCCCATGGTGCATATAGTTATTCAAAGAGTACAAGCCAAAAACAGTAAGAAATTTATAAAAACAACAAGCACGCCTTCCAAGCAGCAAAACGTAACCAACTAACAGTAATAATATACAGAACCCAAATCATCCAGAACATCTTCAATGTATGTCTCTCCAAGCACAAATCCTTGTTCTAAAATAGCAATAGCAAAGCCAACAAAACAAAAACACTAAAATCAACTACAAACACATCTTCCAAGCTGTAAATATTAAAACCTGATAAAATAACCATAACAATAATTCAATCCAGACCATGCAGAATAGCTCCAACAATGCATACTTGCACAAAAAGCCTTAATAGAAAATTATAATTATTCAAGCCAACAAACCAAAAAAACTAAAATGAACCACAAGCACGCCTTCCTGGCTGCAAAACCTAATCAAATGGCAATAACCAAAGTTTAATGCAAATTATCCAGAACACCTCCAATAAATACCTTTCTGTGCAGATCCTTATTCTAAAATACTAACAACTAAAAGCAAACAGACCAAAAACGGTAAAAGAACTACAAGCAAACTTTCCAAGCTGCAAAATCTGACCAAAGAACAATAACAATAGTTCAACCTGAATTATCCAGAACAGCTTCAACAAATGCCTCTCTGTGTAAATCTTTTAAAAGTAAACAAACCAAAGACATGCACTAAATTAAAATAATAGAAGCACTTTTTCCAAGCTGCAAAACCAATCAAATAATGGATTCAATATTTCAACCCAAATAAAGGGCCAATCTGTCTCCACTTTCCATTTTAAGCGGCTCACATTACAGGCAGGTAAGATGATTTTCTAGAGATAGAGATCATTAAGCAATTGGACAACAACATATATTTATAGCTATAGGATGAGAAGCAGGAGATCAGAACTCATGTATATTGAGGTCTACCCTTGGTCAGGTCTCTAATTAAGTCTTCATTCATTTGCCCTTGTGCTCCATTCCTCTAACCTGGTATTTAAACTCAAACAGAAGAGATGAGTTTATAAAGTCTTAGTAGCAACCATCAAAGTATATTTTGTGCATAATATTGTTCTACGCTAAGTCACAAGGTTCGAATTCGAGTTTGAATTCGGCAACAATAAAATTCAGATGAAGTTCGACAAGGGTTAAAATTCGGAAAAAAATTCGACATTAAATTTGCCTTATAATAATTATTTTAAATATAAGTAATACATCTAATAAATTATTTTATTAGCTTAACTATAACTTTGGAAAGAGAAAAGATCTTAAATTTAAATATATTATAATTAATATTAATATTTTTTATAAAAATTTACTATAAATAATATACTATTTTAATTTTTTACGACATAAGTCAATATCTAAATTAAAAATACAAAACTTTAACGTATGTTAAAATTTTAATAGAATTAAAAAATGAAATGGAAACTAAAGAAAAGAGCATTTTTATATTTTCATAGGATATCAAAAGAAAAATGAAAATAAAAACCTAAAACAAAACTGAAACGATGAAAATCTGTCGGCAGAAGTAGTGGTCGCATCGGACTTCTGCAGTGTCGTTGGTGAAAGTATATTTGAGTCCCCATTGTTCGCGCTAGACTTGCAGGGTGTTGTTGGCTCGCATCAAACAAAAAGGGCGCTGCTCCTATTTCCACCCGTTGTATAACTTCTCTTGCACGAGCAAGCACGTCATATGTATATCAGTAGAAAACCCCAAGGAAACTCACATTTTTCAAATGCATTTTGATTTAAAAAACCTAACCCATTTACGCTGCGAATTTTAAGGCGAACTGGAACGAATTTTTTGAGTTTTTTAAAAATTCGTTGAATTTCGAATTTCATAGATGAAATTCGCCGAACGCTGTGACATAGGTTCTAGGTACAAAAAATGCATACACATAAATGAACAGATGTGGTATAGATAACCAAGTTACAAGGACCTACATACATGCAACCAGAGGCAATATTTCAGATGTTATGGTAGTTACTGAAAAAAACAAATATGATTTAACTCTTCACTATAGATACCCTACACTTGGGTGGTAGCTAAAGGGCACTAATTGCCTAAATTTCACAATGGGAGTGTAATCAATTGAGTACTTTCCCAATCAACTACAATTTGTTTTTACCACTTCCAACCATTCCGCTCCAATTTTTGCTTAAGTTCTGAATTCTTGCTTATTTTATGAAATACTTTTTCATGTTCAACCTCCAAAATTAATAAAATAGGTCTCATAGTGAAATTCATTATTAATAATATTTTTGAAATGTATCAATTGTATTGTGTTTGGGAATTCATGGTACCTTGTGCATAGACAAACATTTCTGAATTTGATTCATTTTCTGTTTCAAACTATAATATCAAATCATCCTGGAGACTGCCCAGAAATGACTATAAAACATCTTGGATATGGGTATGTGCACGGGCAATTCTAGGACGGATCTGCACCACCCTGTGCTATTCCACAGGATAGCACTTGTTTATGAATTATAACCGTCTCTTCATGATACAAAGTAGTTGCAACCATATTTCAGATGTTATGGTAGTTTCTGGATTAAAAAAATATGATTTAATTCTGCACTATGGTACAGTTTATTGTATGATGTTTATCAGGTTCAATACATCCCAATTCAATATGAATTCTCTCAAACTCTCAATTAGGAATGTTCTTCAACAGTGATCCCATATCCATGATAACTCAGAAACAGGGATCTTCAAGATTTGTGTCTACTATAGATGCATATAAATGGCAAGTGAAGCAACTACTACCTTGTTATAACTGTTGAATGTGGTTCACGCCATTACTGTCAATATAATTGGTATATGTTGGAACATTATAATCAATATATAAAAATCTATTACACCATTGTGTAAATGTTAATCTGTTATGTGTTAACATAAGCTAGTTTGGTAGTTGGTCAGGTATGCCTAACCTGGCCAGTAACCCCTCTGACTGATTTTCATTTGTATATATTGAATTTGCCCCTCATAATCAAGTTGCTCATTGCTTCCATTTCTATTATGGTATCAGACCACAGAAGAATCGTGTCCCTGTGATCGATTGAAGAATACAAAATGCTGCCCACACCAGAGAGGATAATGAAGAGCGTTGTGCCCATGCCACACATTGCTGTATAGAATATTCATGTCAAAGAGCAAGCCCACCAGATGGAAATTATTAATAAAGCATTCTCAAAGTGCAGCCCAGGAAAGAAGGATATTCTTCAGCAAATCCTATTCATCCAAAGCACAGGAATTATTCCTGCCGCCAAAGGAAATTTGAAACCTTAACACATTAAGGAAATAAGCCATGATATTCTATTCAATTCACAAAATAAGTGCAAATCACAGGTTCAAAAACATGAGAAAACATCTGCACAAAAGAGGGAAAAGTCTGGTGGCAATGTCCAACACGCTGCTCTTTGTTAACACATCATAAGCACGATGTGTGAAGAAAACTACCAATTCTAGAAACCTATGAGCAAAACAAACTGGTTCCATAATTTATATCATTTTTCTAAATTTTTGAAAGAGACATTATTAATATTATTTTTTGTCATGCCAAAATACTATATCTAACACATAAAATATCTGTAACAACGACATGTGGCATCAACCCTGTAAATCATTGCAGAGAAATACAGGTGAAATCTTCTTTTGGGGGAGTTAGGGACCTCTCTCATTAAAACGAAAAATGGCTTCCCATACTCTGAAATAATGATTTCAAATTCTCAATTGCTAAGAGGTGATAATTATTCAGCCCGGAAAACTAGAGTCCAAACTAAACTTGAGTTTGAAAATTTGTGGGATATAGTTTCTAGAAGAGTCACCTAATGCACAAAAGCTGTAGATGAGCAAAAATAATATAATATGGCCAAAATAATAACCATGTTTGGTGTTACCAATGAGGTTTAACCTCACATCCTAACAACGACAACTACCAAAGAGGCTTGGGATTGTCTGAAGAGACAATATATGAATCCGAGAGTCAAAATCAAATCCTCCAGTTGTAGCATCAATTCCATTATTTGCAAATATAAAATGGTGAAAATTGGAGAATTTTTCCAAAACAATTGCAATATTAAGGACATCACTACAAGCGTTAGGGGAAACAATATTAGAAAACTCTCTTGTACGGTTGTACCCATTTGCTTTTTTGTTTTTTGTCTCAATGTGGCTAACAAAAAGGAATCATTTATTAAGTAGGTAAATCTGCTTCAACAAAAAGAGGCAATTCATGATAAGAGCTCAAACTCTCTAGACGATCAAACTCTCACATCTCAACATAAGGGGGAAAAACCTAAAAATCAGAGTGGTCCATCAAGTTCATCAAAATCCAAACAAAACAATACATCTACATAAAAAATTAAAAAAAATTCATTTGTGGTAAGGAGTATAATCTCCAAGAATGCTGATATAATTCCTTTGCCTATGGTTAACCATGCCGATAAAAACCAGATTAGAATCCTCAGAGGAGCAAGAAGAAAAATCCCTATTAACAAAAAAGGCAGGAGCAACATGGAAATGTTACTTCGATGGGTGATCCTGATGGTCTTTTGTATGTTGTGGAGACTCGGACATCCACTTCTAATAGACCCGGTTGGTACGTTGATTCTAGTGCACCCATACACATGAACATTTTTTTGACAAAGATATATAGATGCAAATTATGCAAGAACTTGGGATGACAAGAAATCTACTTCAAGCTTTGTTTTCTTTTTGGATCAAATTTGGAGTAAAAAGAAAAACATTGATGCTCGCTCTTCTACAGGAGCAAAATATCATATTAAAGAGGAGCTATCTATGAAGCAAAACGCTTATGCTGCATCTTGACAGAAAAGGGTGCTGTTGAAACCTAAAATTCTGTTTTGTGGCAATCAAGGAGTGTTGAAGCTTGTTCATAGTCCATTTTTTTATGAGCACACTAAACACAGAGTTTCAGTGACACTCTGTCCATGAGCATGTCCAATAGTTGAACAATCAGCTCTAATATTGTTCCACTCAAGAGCAAGGTGTTAAAATCTTTACCAAACCACTTGCATCATGAAGTTCAATGCTTTCCAAACCTTCTTGATTTTTACTCTTAAGAAAATGATGTAATGAGAATTGAACAGTTAGAATATTATAATACATATATAATTTTTAATAATCTATTAAATCATTGTATAAATGTTAATAACAATACATTATTATTAGTATAAGGTAGTTTGCTGGTTGGTTGAGTATGCCTGGTCTGGTCAATTACTCCTCTGATTGACTTTCATTGATATATATTGCATTCTTCCTTCATAATCAAATTGTTTATTGCTTCCATTTCTATTAGTTTGCACAATATTCTACCATTACAACTGGAAATTACTTACAAGTAGTCGGGTATTTTATCACTTCCATCTACAATCATCTTTCTTAAAGATCTTTCACCTGGTCTTCATGTTCAGCTAGTAAACTATTGATAATACATATAAAATTAGTAATAATCTATTAAATCATTGTATAAATGTTAATAATAATACATTGTTATTAGCATAAGGTAGTTTGCTGGTCGGTCGAGTATGCCTGGTCTGGTCAATTACTCCTCTTATTGACTTCCGTTGATATATATTGCATCCTTCCTTCATAATCAAATTGTTTATTGCTTCCATTTCTATTAGTTTGCACAATATTCTACCATTACAACTGGAAATTACTTACAAGTAGTCGGGTATTTTATCACTTCCATCTACAATCATCTTTCTTCAAGATACTTTCACCTGGTCTTCATGCTCAGCTAGTAAAATGTTGAAACCTCAGTGACAAGCGTCTTAAAAGTGAGATACAGTACCTTTAATAGTTCAACGTATCATATACAATCTACAACAACAGTGCTTCTGCTTTAATGTAGAATGATTTCTTAGATTATCCTACTTCTACTCACAAATCAATACATCTTGTCTTTTAGATATCCAGGCTACAGATGAAAACTCTTATTTGATGTAGTTCTTTCCTTTTTACATTTGGTATTTCTTCTATCACAATTTCCCACTGTTTCAATAAGAATGTAAAGCAATGACAACAAAAATAAGCTATAGTATATTCAATAAGGTATATTTTGGGAATGAAATTGAAAAACTACCTATTCGCTTCCAATTTTTGCCGTTATAACACTGGACAGCTCTCCTCAAAATTTCATCCTGCCATTTTATAAACATAAGCAAAGTGCAGACAAAATGCTTCAGAAGAAGGAACTCGGGATCTCTTAGACTACACTACATGATACCTTCTAAACAAGTTATAACATTATATTCCAAATGAGGTGTCCTATGATACATCAACATGTGTGCACAAACTTCAGCAAAATTCAAAAACTAAGAAATCCAAAGATATCCTGTGGATTGCTTTCAAGATTTTCTGATTTAACTAAACTCTTCTCAATTCATAGTTGAATTTTGATAGTTGATAGCATACAACCATTCAGAAGAGCATTCTAGCATTACCCAAATAACTACAATAAAGCCTATATTTAAAAAAAATTGACAACCAACACCTCACCTCTTCTTCCGTCCAGCCCCCCTTGGATGAACGCCTTTGAGGACCCCCTGTTGGCCTGGAAAAGCAATTTTTCATTTAATAATAACGTAATCCCAAATTTGAAAATCATGCACACAGAGACATTCATTAAACAATAAACTTCTTCAAAGAAGCCCCAAAAATATAATTAATTCCAGAAGAGCTTAAGAGACTTGTTATTGATTCGCAACTCGTAAATAATGCATATACAAAGATACCCAATGAACAACTGAAGGAAGAAAAAAAGATGAAAATGAATTTAGGAAACTAACAAATGAAGCTCTTGAGATATAGTAAATCTGGATAAAAGGAAACGACAATTAGATATGAACCAATTGTTTATGATGGGAATGATAGACACAATAGTATTGCCACAACAGCACTAGAAAACGACCAATAAGTTCAGCACAAGTATGGTGAATTTTTAATCTAAAGAAAAGAAGGCCCATTGATGTTAACCATCGTATCAAAAGAGTGCAACTCAAGTTATTACTCCCATCACCATTGTAAGGCATGCCATATTCCAAAAAAATGCATGCCAAGAAAAAGAAATGTAAGTTGAGAACACTAACAAATAATAGATACAACAGAACCATTGCTAGTATCATAAGAGCTAGTTTTGTTGCATTCTGCATGCATTAAACAGAACAAGAATATTGATAACAATACCAAATAGAATTAAGATATCATAATTCTAGGCAATCTATCAACACATACCACCACAGGAGAAAAGTTTACGAATGTTATGACAAATAAGGGAAAAAATGAAAATAAATGCTACCTTTTGCAAATCAATAACATTAAGAAATGCATATGATGAGTAGCGTCATGATATCCATGAGATGAATAAATCAATTCTTTCAGAAGACGACAACTAAGGAAACTTTTGATGAATGCATTTTGACACTTAGTTTAGAGAAGTTAAGCATTTTAAAAGAAGTTAAGCTTTTTAAAGCAGGAATTGACAACATTTTTAAAATCCCAACTTGCTTACTTTCATAGAGGTGTCAATTGGTCCCCTCTTGGGGCAGGATCAGATGTTATTGGATAAATCTTATTGTACCTTCATTATTCAATTGACATGATAATCCTGTGTCTAGGCAACTTTTCATAGGACAATATTTCCCAAGTCCATAAATTGTTTGCCTTGCATAATTATCAAGTTTCTTGATGTACACTAAGATGCATTTCTCAAAAAAAAAAAGATGTTAAATGAAAGTGAAATCGGGGGCTTTTATATAAAAAAATACAAAAGCGAATTCAGAACCTTGAATTTAAGTGGTAAATGAATTCCCATACCCTTTGACTGGAGGCAACCCCTTCACAGGACTGTCAAGACTCTCCACTGATTGAGATGAACATGAAGCTCCATTACTTTTATCATTATTAGCACAGCTTTCACCATCTCTATGCACACCTACACTTTCCAATTCTTCTTTCCCTAGTTCCAATCTCTGTCCATGATCCAATCTTATTTGCTGCCCCTGCTCCAACATGGGCTCTTTACCCTTCCTCGGCCTTCCTTTCTTTGGCTTCAACACCGCTGCTACTAGTGGCTTGTCCAATTCAGCTGCCACTTTCCCTGTCTCTGCCCGCACTAGCCCCTGTTCCTGTTCCACCTCCATCTCTGCTCTCCTTCCCTTACCCCTTGCCACCTCAATTCTCATTTCCAGCTGAACTTAGTCAACCGAGTCAAACACAAGCCCTCTCAAATATTAATTCACCTACACAAAACTCTATCTGAAATCGAAATTAAACATACACCAAAATTAACATTAGAAGGTCTGCCCTCCAAAAGGAATTTGTATGGCAACAAATTCAATCTCTCTTCACAACCCTTAAGTGGCAATAGCCCGCAGCTTTGGCTTTGTGGTGCCATACACCAGCATACTCTCGTGGAAATTAATAAAACCATTTTATTTCAAAGCCAAACCCCAATCTTCAGCCATATCTTTCTTCCAAGCTCCAAAACCTAACCAGATAACATCAACCATAACAATGATTTAAAGCAAAATGCCAAATAAAAAAGTATCCAAAAAAATTTTGGCAAGTATCTTCCTCCATAAACCTTCCTTCTAAACTATCAATAATTCAAAAGAGATGAACCAGAACATCAATGATGCATAAGTACACCTTCCAAGTTGCAAAGCCTAAATAAATAACAATATAAATATAAATAATTCAACACAAAGTATACATAAGAATTTTGCAAATGTCTTCCTGCAAAAGAGAACAACAATTCAAACAAAACAAACCAAAACACACCAAAAAGCTAAGCTATTCCTACAAGTCAAACTACAAATCTCTTCCAAGATCCAAAACCTAACCAAATCCTAACAATAATAACACAATGCAAATTATCTCTATGACAAAGGTATTCCTCTAAAAATATTCTTTCTAGAATAACAACAATTAAAACGAGATAAACCCAATAAAACCAAAAGAACCAGATGTGCAGCCAGCAGACCGTTCAGAAGTGACAAAACACAACAAAATAGCACTAAAAATAATTCAATGCAATTCATAAGAGCTTTCAAAATAACTTCCTTCCAAATCCTTCCTTTTAAGCTAACAGCGATTCAAACGAGAAGAACCACAAGCAAACCTAAAAGCTTGCAAACCTAACCATATAACAATATTGATAATTCAGTACAGATCATCCACAAGAGACTTGTCAAATGTTTTCCAGTGACAATCTTTAATCTAAGACAACAATATTGAATAATTCCAACAAGACTGAACCAAGAAAACATTAAAAGAAACATTTGGATGCAAGCAATCTATAAAAGCCTTGGCAAATGCTCTCCAGCAAAAGTCTCATTTCAAGACAACAATAATTCAAAATAAACAAGCCAATAACAATAAACGAACCACAAACACATCAAAATGTAAAGATGCCCCTGGAAATTGAATTAAAAACCCCTTTCAAGTTACAAAAACTTGACCAAATCCTAATAGAAATAATTCAGCCCAAGTTATCCAAAAAAAACTTTGGCAAATGCATTCCTAAGAAAATCTTACTTATAAAATACCAATAATTCACAATAAAATCCACAAGCATACCATCTAGGGGGCAAATCCAACTAGATAACAATAATTATATGCATACCATCCAAAGGAGCCTTTACAAATGCCTTCTTGTGAAAACATCCTTCAAAGACGGCAATAATTTATAGAGAACAAACCAAAAACATTGAATGAACCACAAAGGCATTAAGCGCCGAGCTGCCCCTGCAGAATATAAAGCAAACCTCTTCCGAATTGCAAAACCTAACTAAATTCAAAGAGCAGTAATTCAATGCAGAACATGCAGAAAGGTTTTGGCAAATGACTCCCTCAAAAGTCTCCATTCTAAAATAACAATAATTCAACAAGTTCAAACCAAAATCTCTACAAAACAGAAAGCACACCTTACAAGCTGCAAAATCTAATTAAACAAAAAAACAATAAATACAACCAAAATCATCCATAACAGCTTCGGCATATGCCTCTCTATGTAAATACTCATTCTAAAATAGCAATAATTCAAGTCAAGAAACCAAAGAACACCAAAATGAACCACAAACACACCTTTTAAACTGTAAAACCTAATCAAATAACAATAACAATTATTTGACTAAATTATATTATTATCCAGAACAGCTCCAACAAATAACAACAATTAAAAGTGAACAAACCAAAAACATCTTTAAAAAAAACCACAAGCATACTTCTCCAAGCGGCAAAACCTGAGCAAATAACAATAATAATAATTCAACCCATATTGTCCAGAATAGCTTCAGCATATGTCTCTTTGTGTAAATCCTCGTTCTAAACTAGCAATAACTAAAACAAACGAACCAAAAAACTATATAAACAAGCACAAGAACACCTTCCAAGCGACAAAACCTAATCAAATAACAATAACAATAATTCAGCCCAAATTATCCACAACAGCTTCAAAAAATACATCTCTACCCAAATCCTTCTTAAAAATAATAATTCAAAATAAATAAGCTAAATACACCTCAAAAAAAGCACATACACACCAAAGAGCCAAACTGCACCATGCGAGAATCAAACTCTGACCAAAGTAATCACTTAAAGACAAACAGTACAAATTACTTTTAAAACAACACACGTACAGAGCTCACTCAATTTAGGGCAAATTTCAATGCACAAGCTGTTTAGCTGAGCTCCTCGACAAATAACAACAAATGTTTTCAATTATAATTAACTAATGAATTAACTCGATACGCCTTCACAAACCCTCGAGCCATCTGAAACGAGCTTACCTGAGTTTTTGCCGCCCACGCTTTGCAGGGCTTCGATCTCTCGACCTCTCGAAATCTAAATGGAGGCTGCTGTGTATTCAGGATAGAGAGGAAAAATTTTGAAGAGTTTATTTTGTTTTTGTGTTGGAGTTGCCGTTAGAAATTTGGAATAAAAATCCTAACGTTCCCCAGGGAAGCACTTGACGGAACGAAACGGCGTATTGCAACCGTAAGTTCTGACTTTTAACGGAACCTTAACCTGAGGGTAAGGTGGTTACTACGGTTACAAGCTGGCCTAGCCACTTCGGACTAGTAGCGATACTCTAGTAGAGTGTAAGGGAACTAACCACAAGAGTGCATTATCTACGGTAATAACAATTAAAATTAAATTACTATAAAATTTAAATAATTGGATATTATACTTAGTTTACTAATTCAAGATACAAATGGATATTCATTTGTACTAAATTCATTCTGGATGGTTGGGTGGCTCCCTTCTCCTCTCGTCTCTATGGCTAGGGTTTTTACCTTCTAACATCGTAATGTTGATTGGTGGAGTTGTTCGTAGGCGAAGCCTAAGCCGACCTCATTGACTATGCGAGTTGTTCCAAAGGCTAGTGGCAGAAACCCCTTTGTTTTTTATAGATTTTTTACGGAAGGACATAATTTCTGGAGTGTTGATAGTGTTGAGTCTAGATGTCATTTGCATATCTCTGCAAATGGTGTGGACACCTCCAATACCCGTTGTGAGGATGACAATTTGTGCTCAAGAGCTTTGAGAAGGGAGAGGCATCATCTGGTTTAGTTTGTAGACCTGGTTTTCAGGAGATCACTCATGGAACGAAGCCAATACTTATTGGGGTCTAAAATAGGGTCAAAGATAGACTCATAATTGGTTGGAAGGATGTTTGGGAGGAGAAAGGGAGTTTTGAAAAGGGTGAGGGTTATATGTGGAAGTAGTAAAGAAGGTGAATAACTAGGGCACGATGAGCACAAAATGGGTTGAGCCCCTTATAGATAGGTTAATAGTCCGTTTGGAAAAAAAATCGAAGAAGAGATAGCATAAATGCTAAATTTTTCATTTAGACAAGCTTGATAGGGAGATCTAAGGGTTCTAGCCCAGTCTGGGTGAGCTACATAGATGGATATCAGAAGTGTGGGGCCCCATTTGGGATGGGAATATTCAGATCTATCATGGAGCATGGATTTCTTTTGTGGTGTCATTTGACAATGAGCGGGATAGGAAGAAAATCTTATGTGATTTTCAATGGAGTTGGGAGAATAAGTTTGTGTTGTTGCCAAAACCTTGGTACCCGACTCTCATAACACAAAAGATTGTAGAACTATAAAAATTTAATGATGGAAATACATGAAGACAATGTTGAGCCTAAGACGATAGATCCTTGCAAAGAAAAAGACAATGAATAAGTCATTGAATCTAACCCATATGCCACAATATCCACTACAAAAATATTTCCCTAGGAGGATGAGGAAAGATGGTTCCATTCATAGATGTGGGTCAGAGGAAAGGCCCTGCACTTTATTGTTGATAGTGGTAGCCAAAAGAACTTAAAATCTGCTCAGACTGTAAAAAGGTTGAATTTGAAAACAACACACCCACAACCCTACTCCATGGTATGGGTAAGTGAAGGGAGAGATATTCAAGTGAAAAATCAATGTCATCTTACATATTCAATCAATCCCTTCAAAGATGAGGTAATGTGTGATGTAGCTCCTCTTGATATTTGTGATGTTTTGCTGGAACAACCATACATGTATCAACGCCATGGTGTATATGAGTCTAGGCCATGTAGTGTGACAATCAAATTGGGTGGACACAAGTACCAAATACCAGAGGTAAGTCCTGCACACTCTGCATCTTTGGCTAGTGCTAAATAATGTAGAAGACTGATTGCCCAAACTGGAACATTTGTATTATTGATGATTCATCGTGAGCAAGAAAGAAATGAATATGTAATTCCATGCCATTGCAAACACCACAACAAAGAAACAAAGATCAATGGATTAAATTTTGACAAAATATCTTAATGTATTTGAGTTACCAGTCGGGGTACCCTCACACTGCCAGGTTAGATTGATACCAAGAACTTCATTGCCTAGTGAACCAGTGCACCAGAGGTCAACACTAGAGAAATTAAAAGACAGATAAAAGAATTAATTCATAAAGGAAATATACATCCAATTACATCACCTTGTGGTAGTCCAATTGTTCTTACAAAGAAAAAAGATTAAACATGGAGACTTTGTATTGACTATCGGGCATTGAATAAAATCACTGTGAAAAATAGATATCCAATTCCTCATATAGATGATCTTTTGGACCAACTTAGATGGGCTAAATTATTCACCAAATTTGATTTGAAATCCAGGTACCATCAAGTATCAATTGATCTAGCAGATGTGTGGAAGGCTACTTTTAAATCTAAGGAGGGTTTGTTTGAATGATTAGTGAAGCCTTTTGGCCTAACGAATGCCCCATCCACATTCATGAGGATGATAAATGATGTACTTAGGTCATTCACTGATTCTTTTGTAGTGGTACACCTGCATGATATACTCATCTTCAGAAAAAAAAAATTGGGAGGAGCATATGTAACATGTGGAAAAAGTAGTTTCAACTTTGCAAGACCATGGACTTTATGCAGATAAAGAAAAGTGTTCCTTTACTATGCATAGTATTTAATATTTGGGATATGCCATTGACACTAAGGGTGTTCATGCTGATCCTAAAAAAATACAAGTGATTAAAGATTAGCCTTCTCCTAGAAATCTCACAGAGTTATGTAGCTTCCTTGGGATGAAATTTTTTTTTCACATTTTTGTGTTTAGATTTTTGCATTTGTCTTGGCCTTTAAATCAATCATTGTGAGGAGAAGTGAAATAAAAATTCAAGCGGACAAGTGCTCAACAACAAGAATTCGAGGAGTTAGAACAAATGTTATGTTTTGCACCAATTTTATCTCTTCCTAATTTATAACGGTCATTTCAAATACAAATTGATGCATTAGAGTATGTTGTAGGAGTAGTCCTCATGCAGCATGGCCATCCAGTTGCATACCGTAGTGAGCCTTTTTCTGATACAATGCATAGATATCCCACCTATGACAGGGAGATATATGCCATTTTTCAAGATTGTAAGAAATGGAAGCATTATATTTTGGGCAAGGAAACTTTAATCCACATAGATCACAAGCCTCTTCAATTTTTGCAAACACAAGGAAAGTTTTAGAGTGATAGACACCAAAGATGGTCAACCTATCTTCAACAATCTCATCTCAATATTCACCATAAGAAGGGAACACTAATAAAGTAGTAGATTGTTTGAGTAGGCCTCCAATTGCATCTATAAGTATGGTGTTAGAATCATGTGGTCGCCAAATATAAACTTGGGCTCATTTGTATGGTCATGATAATGAATTTTCCAATGTTTATAATCATCTTGTGGTGGGTAAACATGTGAATGATTTCTATTTGCAAGATGGAACACTTTTCCACCTTGGCCAAATCTATGTGCCTGATGTAGATTGCAAGAAGTTGATAAGAAAAGCTCATTACAACAAAGTTGTAGGTCATTTTGGAATAGGTAAGACTACTGCTATACTCCAAAGATATTTTTAATGGCTAAAAATAAAGAATGATATAATTTCATACATTCAAGCTTGTACATCTTGTGCTATTGCAAAGCCTACAAATCATAAGTTAGGTTTATATTTACCACTTTCTATTCCAGAAAAACCTTGGCACTCTATGAATTTTATGTCTGGTCATCCTACCACTAGATGAGGGCATGATAGTGTGTATGTTGTGGTAGATAGATTTTCAAAAATGACAGTAATGGTGTCTTGTAGAAAGGAAATTTCTCTAGAGAACACTACAAAGTGCTTCTTTGAGCATGTTTGGGATCATATTGGATTTCCAAACAACATTATTTCAGATAGGGATTAGTAGATTTCTCTGTAAGTTTTGGACTTTACTATGGGAAAAGATAGACACAAAATCAACAAAGTCTACTACATTCCACCCTAAAAAAGATGGCTAAACAGAGGTAGTAAATTGAATGATCATCCAAATTCTACGCATGTATTATTCAAAACATCCCCACACATAGAATGAAACTCTTCCATATGTTCAACATAGCTACAATAGGGCCATTCACAGTTTGAAAGGTCATGGTCCATTTGAAGTTTGTCTTGGTTATCAACCATTAGCACCTATGAATGTTTCCATGCCACTCATTTAGCCTGATTTTGTTTCATTTGTAGATAAGGAGGAATACAAGGCAATGTGGTTTATTGACAGAATCAATCACTTGTAGCAATAGGTTCATGAAATCTTGGAACACGCTAATAAGAAATACAAGGAGAGGTACGATGAGCATCAAACCCCTCATAATTTTCAAATTGGGGATATGATGGGGTTGCATATTTAGAAGGATAGATTGCAAGGTCCCAATAGGGAGCTCCCTCCTCTTTTTTATGGCCCATATAAGCTCATCAAGAAACTTGGTGACAATGCATTTGAGCTCAACTTGCCCCCATTTATGGGTATTCATCCAGTCTTCAATGTAGAATTGTTGAAGCCTTATTTTCCTCCACTATTAGATGTTACTGAGGAAATTAATAATCCATAATTGAATCTAGAAGTTGTTGCTCCATGATAGGGTTTCTTTGTGCCCCTCTTGATCCAATGATCCAATATTCTACAGTAGGTCTAGGGTGCTCAAGGATCTTCTCTCACCCTTGCTACTTCACCTAGCAGTCTCCTACCCAAAGATATCCTATCAAGTTCACAGAGTACTCACTCACCATCTACTTCTCTAAACCAACAAGTCTCCAAAAAACTCCATTATTTGGCATAGCATCTTGCAGGGTTATGGAGGTCATGTAATGTGTCTCAGAATGGTGGAAAAGATTCAACCAATCCACCCTTAATCTTCTTTTTCTCACGGATCTCCTAATTCCTTCCAATTAGGCCTTGTATCCCTCAGTTTGCCCTATTTCCCTACTTTTTTAGAATTAGCTTTTCAGACTCCCAAAGAACCTACAAAAACAATGTCCATTCTAGATACCCTTTTTGGAATCCCCAAAATATTTCAGAGGTCTCACCTTCCCATGGAGTCTGTACATGCCCTAATCCCAACTGAGCATTTCTAGGTCTTTGCAAGGCTTTTCTTGACCAGTCACTGGTTCAAGTCTTCAAATCCCTTCAAAATGGATTCACCAAGTCTCCTAACCCCATCCACACATTTATTAGACACCAATGAACATATTTAAATCATTTTTTTGATTCGTTCATTCATTCCCTGCAAGAATCAACACATTGTTGCTTGTCTATACCTAGTCGGGTTACTAAACAACTCGCCTAGGGAAATACTAAATAAATTCAACTAATCACATCCTCTTACCTCCTACTTGGTATGGTACACTATACATACGATTCATTCACGTATCCCAAAGGGTCATGATGATTTCATGGTGGGATCTCAAGAATGAGTCATTTTTCCACACCCTACTCTATACAGGCTAGTGAACTAGTAAAACCCAAAAGATTTACAAAACACAAACTATACTATTCCACACACACACCAAATGTACAGAAAAAAAGAAGGGAAATTCTAAACTACTACTTCAAAATAAAAATAATGGAGTTTCAATCCATTCAAAATTAAAATTTCTCAAAACACACTTGACTGAGATAGTAAATGTACTGATTCTTGTATTGTAAAAAGTGATCAACTACATCCAACCTTGGGAATCAAGCCTAAGGGGACTTATATAGTCCAACCCCTCATGGTTACATAATTGGTTATCCAAAACAACTAAATTCCTTCATCGTAGCTCCTTAGGAAAAAAGTTGTGCAACTTTGCAAAGTTGCAAACGTTGTCATGACAACTTTTGTCAATTTTTGCAAAATTACTTTTCTCATTAACTATTTGATTCCAACCTATCAAGAAAGGTGTAAAAACACTTTTAATGACATTTTAGGGACAAATTAACTTACTCCTCACATTTGGGAGTCTTTTCCACATCTTAGGCTCTTTTCTACCTATTTAGGACTTCTCAAAGACTAAGTACATCCTAAAACAACTAAGTCTCAACCTACCAAAATCAAAACCAACTATTCTATCAAAACAAAAACATCACTCAAACTCTCTACGAGTCCTTATTCCTTTACTGACTAGGCTAGAGTCAATACAAGTCTAAATTGGGATAAAATGGTACTTGGGTGCTCCTACACCATTCTCCCTAAACAAAAAAATTAAGTCACCGTTTAAGAGACCAAGGTTGGATCTATGCCCTTATTTTGGAAAAACATTTCAAGTACCTATGTAGCCTCTGATTCATTCATGCCCTGCCACTTGATGAGGTGCTCCATATACACCTTATGCCTTGTCTTTTTAGCTACTCTAGAGTTTAGAATATTCTCAGCCTGTGGGTTTGGCTTGACTGGTAATTGCAAACTCTTTGCATCTTCAGCACTATCAGACTCTCCTTGACTCTACACTGGGATTGGGCCTAGGTACCAAGTCAACTACATTAAACACTAGAGAAAGACCTATATCTGCAGGAAGATCCACTTTATAAGCATTATTTACATACTTAGCTAAGATAGCACAAGGGCCTAGTCTTCTTATTTGGAGTTTTTTAGGTACTCCTTTCTGCAATCTGGCTTTGTTCAAATGAACCATAACTAGATCCCCTACTTGAAATTGAATATCCTTCTTTGATGCAGGACATCCTGGGGTAGTTGGCAATCCTGTATCACCAAAAAGATGTTTTGGTTTGGCTTTGGTTTTTAGTCGCAAGCTCGATTGGAGACTTGATTTTCTCGGTCATTTAGTGGAAGTTCTTGATTGGAATATATGTTGCTTCATCGATGGACTCAATGACTAGGCTAGATGGTGCTCGACAATGTTGTTCTCAGTGGTGTCTATTTGGTGGTGTTCGTCTCAGCTGTGCCTCTCACCGAGTGGCTTGGTTTCAGTGTTCTTGATCACTAACAACGTTTTCCTGATTGTTTGGGCTAGACGACTGGTGCATTTAATTTGGGGTTGTGTTCCTTGAGTTTTGGATCAACCATTGGAGGTGTGAGGACCTAAATCTATTTTGGTTCACTCTCCTATGCAAATTTAATGGTTGTTGGAAGCCAACTAATGAATAACACGTTGGGCGTTGTGTTATTGATGTCGACTTATGTATGGTTGATTTATTTTAATTGTAAACCTGACTTGTGGTTGTGTTGTATAAAAAGAGGGTTTAGGTAGAGTAGAATAAAGTGAGTAGAAGGTGAAAGAGTTATTTTAAAGGTTCACAGATCTGAACTAGGTGAAGGATACCTTGGAGGGCTATTAGCTTGTTGGCTTAGGAAACAAGAGGATTTCTTGGTGGCTTGTGAGCACAAGTTTAGATCTGTCTTTAGTTTTCTTGCCAGATTCATGTCTATTACAGGTCTGGGCTAGGTAAGGGGGTGATCTGAAGCTTGCATAAGATATTTGTGATAGATCTTAGTGTATTTTTTGATCTACGTGGTTGTAATCGAGAAGGCCTTACAACTCAGAATGTTTGATGTAATTGCATTTTATTAAAGAATATGAATTGATATTGATTATATCTTGTTGTGTTGTGGTTTCCATTGTTGTTCTTGTTCTTGATGCAAGTCTGGACATATCTTTTGAGGTCTCTCCGACGTTGACTGCATCAAGTGGTATCAAAGCTGATTTGATGCTAGTGGTGTTTGCAAACTCATGTTCAGAACTTGGATTTTTTGCAGAGGGTTGTGATTCTTGGTATCTCCCTGGTGAAAAGATAGTCAATCAGAGGTCGTTGCACTAAGGTTCTGAAGATGCCTCCTCGAAGAATAAACCCTAGGATGATTGATCAGATGAAAGAGGATCTGTGAGATGAGATCTGTAATGAGATGGATGAATTGAGGAATGAAGTCATGGAGGGAATTAGAAATGTTGTTGGATTGTAGAGAGGTCCTAGAACAAAAGATGCTTATGAAGAAGTTGCTGAAATTTTTGAGGATGTTGGATCTAGTGGAGATGACACAGTCGATTGGATGGAGAGATCTAGTGAAGATAAAACTGATCGATTGTAGAGATCTAGTGCTCGGATGGGTACAAGTTATCGAATGGAGGTTTCCAATTTCTCAGGTATATTGAGACCCGATAATATGATTGATTGGATTGGTGAGTTAGAAGAGTAATTTGAGCTGGAAGACATTGGAGATCTGCTTAAAGTGAGGATATCACGGACTAAGTTAAAGGGACATGCTGCTCTTTGGTGGAAAGAATTGCAGAGAGATAGAAAAGAAGAAGGTGAGATAAAGATCAATTGGTGGAGGTTGATGGTGGAAAAAATTAAAGCTAAGTTCATTCTTGTTGACTGTGAACTTGAGTTGTTTAAGAAGTTGCAAAATCTAAAGAAGAAAGTGATGATTGTGGAAGACTATACCGAGGATTTCTACAAGTTGACTATTCAGTCTGGGCACAAAGAATTGTATAAGGAAAAGGTGGTGAGGTATGTTAGGGGTCTGAGATTCAATATCCAGGATGAGATTGGTATGTTGAAGATTGACTCAGTTGAGGATGTTTACTAGTATGCCCTGAAGGCATAAGCTAAGTTGAAGAGAAGACATCATGGTAATTCCTGAGGGAAAGAGAAGCAAGATCAGTTGGTAAAGGATAAACCGAGAGTTGGGGAGGAACCAAAACCTATTGAACCAAGGACAAAGGCAGGTAGAGGTGTATTCAGAGGTACATGATATAACTGTGGAGAAGAAGGACATCGGTCATTTGAATGTCCCCATGTAGATAAGAAGGTCGATAGTCACCGAAATGTTGTGGTGAATGAAGTTGTAGAAATAAACCTAAGGTGGAAGGTGTGAGTCCTTTTCTGAGGAGAACATTGCTTCCCATGAAACAAGTCAATTCTTGTCAAAGCAAGAACTTGTTCAGGACTGTGTGTAAGTATGATGGTAAATGTTGTAAGATGATTGTTGATGGAGGGAGTACTAATAACTTGGTTTATGAGGAGATGGTTCAGAAGCTTAGTTTGGGGAGGTTGAAACATCCTTGTCCTTATAGAATAATTTGGTTGCAAGAAGATCATGTAGTAGAAGTGAAGGAACAATGCATGATAAGTTTTCATATTGGTTCTTATAAGGATGAAGTATTATGTGACATTATAGAGATGAGTTCTTGTCATGTTTTAGCTGGGAGACTGTTGCCAAATTTTAGTCTAAGGGTCTTTAGGTCCTAGGGGGTAAAATTGTTCTTTGGTGACCTACTTCTCATTCATCTTGAAACCTTCCCCTAATGTGCTTATCAGATAAATTTTTTGCCTTGCCTATTTGAGCCTAGCGGGTTTTCAATCTTTCTGCTTCATCCAGTGTTTAGGTGATCTAGGTATGTCGGGAAAGGAGTGTCATAGCATCTTTTGAATGAGTGTTAGTCACCCTCGGATCTGTAATGCTCAATGTGTTTTTCTGAAAGGTAAACATGTGTTTTATATAAGTGATTGATAAAGCTTTTGTTCGCAACAAGAGTTTTTCAACTCTCGGAGATATCAAGTTGCGGAGTAATGGCGGTGATCATGCAGCGTCCAAAAAAGTTGGTCTCAAAGGTGCAACCCCGACACAAGTGAAAAGATCAAATAAGGAGTTAAGTGCTCCCAACGGAAAAGAAGTTTTTTAAGTGCACAAAGGACAAAAAGTGAAGCCATTGGGATACTTTTCCGAAATAAAGGAGACAGGCTTACAGGAAAAGTATTCTCTTATATTCTTTTCCCGCACAAGGTAAAATGGTCTAATGTTCATTCATTTCGGCATCGGAAGGAAAGTATGTTCTTTTTCCGCAAGACTAAAGATTTGTTTCAACAAGAGGCTAATGAACATAAAGTTAAGTATAAGTTTGAGGATTTTGAGGCCGTTATGTTCTCCGAAACAAGAATTTCAAATAGTCGTTGATTATAAAAAATTAAATGCTAATCCTGTCATTCCGTCCATTAGGTCACCTTAATGTCATTCGTGTGGTGCCAACGTTCGGATCTTAGCGGCTATTTCTTCAGCATTCGCCATTGTTTGTTGCTCACCATTTTTGTATAGAAAGCCATTTGTCTTTACTCATGTTCTCAGTTTTACAGTATGGTTGTTAAAAATTCTAGTTACGACAAATTAATTGGTATTGAGAGTGAATTGAAAGATGTTCCCGACACATCTCTAAGATTCTTTGATCTCGGAGATTTGCACAGAAGATTGAATTCTCATCCAGTTCACCCTATTACACAGAAGCTCAAGGACAGTGGTCTGGTAGAAGCTGTAGGGTTTCCCATGGCAGTTCAAGCTCCTGATCTCGTCAGAGAATGTATAGAGAAATACGACCCAGTGACAAAGAAAATCCTATTCCCAGATCAATCTATTTTGCTAACGATCGATAAAACCCTAATCCAATCCGCTTTCGGCATTCCGGCGAAAGACGTGTATTGCGATATCAACTTCGGTTCATCTGCATCTATGCTCAATGAGAAGAAGACTAAGGAGGGAAGACATGTAGAAGACCTGGTTCCAGACCCCTTGATCAAAGAAAAGTAAGATGCCAAAAACTCTCTTTGGAACAACCCTAAAGAGGGAAATTGTTGATATTCTGGCCTTGTTGACTAGATTGATTGGAAAACCCGAGATCGTGGATCTCGTTGAACATAATTTCTTCCTGGTTCAAATTGTTTATGCAGAAAATATGATCATTGATTGGGCAGAAATCATGTGTGAGAAGCTAGCACCCTGGATGAGTTCTTGTCAAGGATTCAAACAGTTCTATATATCTTCATACTTGATCTACGCTCTGGTGACTCAACACCTATGGCCTGGCTTACCAACAATCCAGAATTTCGACAACAACACCAAAATATATGAGTTCTACCCGAATCTGCAATTGCATCAGAGCTTTGAGGAATATACTGTTGTGAATGATGCTGTGTGTAAGAAAATACACCTTCATGAAATTAAGAATGAAAGCAACAATTCTATGGAAAGATAAACAAGTTAATCTAAGAATTGAAACTAAACAATCTATATCATCTCATGGTTCTCTATCCAAGAT
>MU223218.1:158680-172521 GCA_018584345.1 Thuja plicata
GATAATCTAAGACATGATTGCAATGCAATTATTCTAGAAATTGAAAGTAATCTATTGCAAAATGATATTATTCTATAAGAAACATGGCAATAATTCAGTATTCTAACAATGCATAAAAATGAGTGGGAGTTTTTCTGGAAGGCTTTGAATGAGAGATGACAGTTCTTTTATAGACTTAGAGATGATCAAAATAGAAACTGCCCTCTTTGAAATAAAACAGATAGAAAAGCCAGTTCAGAATAGAAAGCTTTATTTAAAAGAATTCAATAAATTGTTTTCTCTTTGCTTAAACTGTTTTCTTTCTTTGATTTAATTCTGTTTTATTTGAATTTAATTATTTTCTTTCTTTTTAAAGCACAATTAATTCAAAGATTCTATTTATGAATAGAAGAAAGATTTTTGAGAGATTATCCAATTAATTAAATAAATATGACCTCATAAATAGGTTTTTCTCAATTATCTGAATAATTAAATTCAATTATTGAAATGAGGATATTTATTTAATAATTAAATATTATTTAATTCTTTTTCATGTGTCTTAGCTAAAGAGGGTGAATTTAATTTAATTAAAGTGCTAGGACTTTATTAATTAAATTAATTCAATCATAAGGTTTGTTTAGCTAATTGGTATTTAGGAATTAAATAATTATTCAGATAATTGAGAAAAACCTATTTATGAGGTCATATTTATTTAAATATAATGTATGATTAATGCAGATTTAGGATTTTCTGCATTTGACACTTTGGTCAAGTAGAGTCAGTCAAAAACTCAGAATTGCCTAGTACAATAGGACTTTGATGATCTAGAAGAGTGATGAATGCAGCAAAATTGGTTAGGGTTGCAAGATGCCAATTGTGGGGTGTTACAGATACAAGCTTTCATGGAAGGATCGGATCAATTCAGTGATCAATATTTTGAAGGAAGTTCTAGCACCTGCAAGGATCTCTCTCCAGACAACAAGAAGGAGTTAGAACTTGGAGAAGAATAGTTAAAAGGTAACAAAATTCCTTGACACCTAATCTCCCTTGAAATTTTTTTGATAGAAATGATGCATATATTAGAAAAGAAAGAGATAGGAAAGGTGGTACCTCAGGGGATTTCGAGGGAATGAACATAGGCACTGAAAATAAACCTGAGATGATAAATATTGGCAATTGTTGCACAAAAAAGGAAAGAGAAAAGGCTAAACACCTACTCTCCCAGTATAAGGATGTGTTTTCTTGGGGCTATGAAGACCTCAAAACTTTCTGGAATGGAGACTTCAAGCACACGATCCCTCTCAAGCCTAAAGTTGTCCCTTTCCGGTAGAAGCAACGAAACTACAATCCTAAGGTTTCAGATGTCATTTTTAAGGGAAGTTCACAAGATGTTGGAGGCGAGAATTATCTACCCCATACATCACTCTACATGGATAGCCAACATCGTGCTTGTTCAGAAGAAGAACGGAGAAATCATAATTTGTGTATATTTCCGAAATCTGAACCAGGCTTCTCTAAAGGATAACTACGCCTTACCCAACATGGATCATATATTGAAAATAGTTGCTGGATCTGAAATGATGTCCATGTTGGATGGATTCTCGGGTTTCAACCAGATTGAGGTGGACCTAGAAGATAAGTATAAGACAACATTCACCACTCCTTGGGGAATGTTTGCTTACAATAGAATGCCCTTCAGACTTATCAATGCTGGAGCTAACTTCCAGAGGGAAATGAACTCTTCATTTGCAGACCTCCGAGATAGAATAATAGTTATGTACTTGGATGATTTAACAGTTTTCTCTAAGAAGAGAGAAGATCATTTGAAAGATCTCAAGAAAGTGCTAAAGAGGTGCAGAGAGCATGACATCTCTCTTAATCCCAAGAAGTCTATTTTCTGTGTCACCGAAGGTAGACTGCTCGGTCATATTGTTTCCCATGAAGGAATCTAAATTGACCCTGAGCGCGTGAAGGCCATCTAGAAATTGAACCTATCGTCAAGCAAATCCGAAACAAGATCGTTCTTTGGGCAGGTAAACTTTATCAGGCGGTTCGTTCTCGAATTTTCTGAGCTTATGAAATGCATAATTGATATGATGAAGGGTATTCAAATTTTCAAGTGGAATGACTCTAGGAAGAAGGCCTTTGATTTAATCAAGTACATTATAGCTAGAGCACCTGTGTTGGTGCATCCGGATTATACCAAGGAGTTCATATTGTACTGCTACGCATCAACCCATACATTGTCTGTTATCCTGATGCAAGAGAACAATGAAGGAATTCAGGTGCCTATTGCATTCATGAGCACTCCGCTCAAGGATCATGAACTGAGATATTCTCAAATGGAGAAGCATGCATATGCGGTGGTAAGGGAACTGAAGAATTTTAGATTCTATGTATTACATTCCCATTCTGTTATTTATATTCCTGATTCTGCTGTTAAGAGCATTTTGACACAACAAGATATAGGATGTAATACTAGAGGTGCATGGATAGCAAAGGTATAGGAGTATGATATTGAACTCAAGCCAATGAAGCTGGTCAGAGGAAATGGCTTGTGTAAAATAATGGCAGAAAGTTAGGAGATAGCTCAAGAGGAGGATTCTCCGAAGGTGTTAATGGTTAGTCTTCTTGATCCCTGGTTTTCAAACATCGCCTATTTCCTTACTTATGGAGATTGCCCAGAGGGATTGACATACAAGAAGATAAGAGATTTGAAGACCAAAGCAGCCAAGTATGTCATTTATGATGACCATTTATATAAGAGGGCAATAGATGGAACTTTCTTAAGGTGTGTGGATAGACCACAATAAGAAAGATTGCTCTAGGCATTCCATAATGACGCGTGTGGTGGAAACTTCTCATCTACAGTCACTGCATATAAAATCTTGAGGCAGTGTTACTACTAGCCTGGCATGTTTAAAGATTCCTACAATTGGGTGGCCAAGTGTGATAAGTGTCGAATGTTTTCCAGTAAGCCTCAGTTGGCTGCTCTTCCATTGAAGCCAGTTGTAGTAGAGGGTCCCTTTCAGTAATGGGGGCTTGATTTCATTGGTATGATAAATCCTCCCTCTTCTGCAAGTCACCTATATGTCATAACTACAACAGATTACTTTACCAAGTGGGTTGAGGCTAAGCCTACCAAGAAAACTACATCTGAGGTGGTTTGTGAATTTATCAAGGAGAATATCTTGGTAAGGTTTGGAGTGCCATTAAAGCTAGTGATGGACAATGCCACATATTTCTATTCATCAGAGATTACAGAGTTCTTCTACAACAAAAGTATCCATCTTAGTCACTCATCTGAATATTTCCCTTAGGGAAATAGTCAGGCTGAGTCAAGCAACAAGAACTTGATTAACATAATGAAGAAACTAGTTTCAAAAATTCAAAAGGATTGGCACAAGAAATTCCACGAAGCTCTATGGGCGGAGAGGATAACACCTAAGCGAGCTATCAGGATTTCCCCTTTTGAGCTGGTTTACAGAATTGAACCTAGTCTCCTACTTTCGCTAGAATTATCCATTTGCAGGCTGAAATAGGTAATTGAAGATCCAGTTTTCTAAAATGGTCTGGAGAAATGAATCATGTATCTAACCAAGTTGGAATAAGAATGAGAAAATCTTGTTGACCACATCACTGATCATTAGAGGAGAGTGAAAAAATTCTTTGATAAGAAGGCCAGACCAAGAAAGTTCATGCAAGGTGACTTGGTCCTACTGTGGGATAAAAGGCGCAAGTCCAAAGGAAAGCATCATAAGTTCGACTCACTTTGGAAAGGACCATTCAAGGTTATACAGGTGAACAGGAATAATTCCTTTATTCTAGCATATCCTTCTGGAGAGATTTTTCCATTCTCCTATAATGGCCAGGATCTGAAGCTCTACCAAATACTCAAGTGAAAGCAGGTAATCCCTATAGGTTAGTGTTAGTGTAGGTAGGTCTGCTTTGCATTTCTTCTACTTTCTTAGTCTAGTTTAGTTTAGTTTCCCTTCCTGTTGTGTGTTTTAGTTTAGTCTGCCCATTATTTCTCATGTTGGTCTTGTTGTGCAAAACCAGAGATTCTGGGTCCCTTCTCAAACATTGGCATGTCTAAGTCCCCAATCGAAGCCAGCTGTTGCCAAATTTTAGTCTAAGGGTCTTTAGGTCCTAGGGGGTAAAATTGTTCTTTGGTGACCTACTTCTCATTCATCTTGAAACCTTCCCCTAATGTGCTTATCAGATAATTTTTTTGTCTTGCCTATTTGAGCCTAGCAAGTTTTCAATCTTTCTAGTTCATCCGGTGTTTAGGTGATCTAGGTATGTCGGGAAAGGAGTGTCATAGCATCTTCTAAATGAGAAGTAGTCACCCTCGGATCTATAATTCTCAATGTGTTTTTTCGAAAGGTAAACATGTGTTTTATATAAGTGATTGATAAAGCTTTTATTCGTAAAAAGAGTTTTTCAACTCTCAGAGATATCAAGTTGCAGAGTAATGGCGGTGATCATGCAACGTCCGGAAAAGTTGGTCTCAAAGGTGCAACCCCGACACAAGTGAAAAGAGCAAATAAGGAGTTAAGTGCTCTCGACGGAAAATAAGTTGTTTAAGTCCGCAAAGGACAAAAAGTGAAGTCGTTGGGATACTTTTTCAAAATAAAGGAGACACACTTACAAGAAAAGTATTCTCTTATATTCTTTTCCTGCACAAGGTAAAATGGTCTAATGTTCATTCATTTTAGCATCGAAAGGAAAGTATGTTCTTTTTTTGCAAGACTAAAGATTTGTTTCAGAAAGTGGCTAATGAACATAAAGTTAAGTATAAGTTTGAGGATTTTGAGTCCGTTATGTTCTTCGAAACGGTAATTTCAAATAGCCGTTGATTATCAAAAATTAAATGCTAATCTTGTTGTTGCGTCTGTTAGGTCACCTTAATGTCATTCGTGTGGTGCCAATGTTCAGATCTTAGAGGTTATTTCTTTAGCATTCGCCATTGTTTGCTGCTCACCCTTTATGTATAACAAGCCATTTGTCTTCACTCATGTTCTTAGTTTTATAGTAAATGGATGTTAAAGCTTCTGGTTACGATAGATTAATTGGTATTGAGAGTGAGTTGAAAGAAGTTTTTGACACATCTCTAAGATTCTTTGATCTCGGAGATTTGCACAGAAGATTGAATTCTCATCCAGTTCACCCTATTACATAGAAGATCAAGGATAGTGGTCTGGTAGAAGCTGTAGGGTTTCCCATGGCAGTTCAATCTCCTGAGCTCGTCAGATAATGTATAGAGAAATACGACCCAGCGACAAAGCAAATCCTATTCCCAGATCAGTCTATTTTGATAACGATCGATAAAACCCTAATCCAATCCACTTTCGGCATTTTGGCAAAAGACGTGTATTGTGATATCAAATTTGGTTCATCTGCATCTATGTTCAATGAGAATAAGACTCTAAGGAGGGAAGACATGCAGAAGACCTGGTTCCAGACCCCTCGATCAAAGAAAAGTAAGATGTCAAAAACTCTCTTTGGAACAACCCTAAAGAGGGAAATTGTTGATATTCTGGCCCTGTTGACTAGATTGGATGGAAAACCTGAGATCCTAGATCTCGTTGAACATAATTTCTTCCTGGTTCAAGCTATATGTGCATAAAATATGTTCATTGATTGGGCAGAAATCCTGTGTGAGAAGCTAGCATCTTGGATGAGTTCTTGTCAAGGATTCAAACAGTTCTATATGTCTTCATACTTGATCTACGCTCTGGTGACTCAACACCTATGGCCCGACTTACCAACAATCCATAATTTTGACAACAACACCAAAATATATGAGTTTTACCCAAATCTGCAATTGCATTAGAGCTTTGAGGAATATACTATTGTGAATGATGCATTCACAATGAGAATATGTCAGGAACTTCAAGGTTTCCCAGAAAGAAGATTCTCGCGAGAGGCCATCTCGGCAATCAGTCAGTATGGATGCTCTTTCATCCAATTCCCATGTTTCTCTTATCTTTGGATAGGAGCCTTCTCTGGATTTCCTAAGAGATTGCCCTAATATCCTGAAGATAAGGTGGTCTTGGTGGAGCTTTGCTGACAGATATTGGAAGTGAACACTCTATGTTCAACTGTGAAGAAGATCGCCAGAATTTCCTTCCCTGTGGTGGTTGGTCCATATTCCTGTGCATCTAGATCTGATGCCCAAAATTTAGTAAAGAGTTTTGAGGATAAGATCAAGTTGCTTGATTATGAGGTTCTTAGCCCTCAATATGATCCTATGGGTTTTGTTAGAGATCACCTGAAGCTCGGACATGCCTACAGACATGTCCCAGATATTGAATATTTTTGGGATGAGTATTTTAATGAGTATCAAACATGGGAGAAATTGTGGTCCCATTTAACTTTGGATAAAATTACAATGTATAATAATGTTGTTGACGTATTTGATCTTGCAGATGATGACCTCTTCATGCACCCTTTGTCCTACAACTAGATCAAGGTGTTGCCCATTTCTTCCTCTCCACCAACTGGTCTAGTGATTGATTCATTGGAGCTTCTCATGAGAGGCATTATCAAGAGAACTGATAAGTGGGTAGAGTGGACTAGAGCATGACGGAAAATAACTTCTGGCACAAGTTCATCCGGAGGAATGACTTCAAGAGCTGAGCAATCATCTTCAGCAGTAACTTATTTTGTGGCGCCATTAGTTTTAGCAGGTGCAGTGCAATTGGTCAGGAAAGGAGGTGACCAGCCCCCAGAAAAGAATATTCCCATCACTCCGACCTGCAGAGATAGTTCTCTCCCAAACATTAGAAATGAAGAGGAGAAGGAAGAAGATAAGGAAAAGGAAAAGAAGAAAGAACAAGAGGTGCCTATGACCAAGACTCCCTCGCCAATTCCAGTTATCACCTTGGATGACACAAATCCCATGGATGGTTAGGATTCCTCTCAGCTAGTAAATACTCTGGCCCTTTCGGTGACTAAGGTTGCCTCCTTCCATGTTCCACCTCAAGACAAGCTGACTCGTCCAGTAGCCCGGAAGCTGTTTGATCCTACGGCTCTTCAGTCTATAATTAAGGTGTTATCCACAGACTCCTGGTTGGAGGAAACCATTGAGAAGAAGAAGAAATGACATGAGGAGGCCATTTCTTCAAAGGACCTAATCCTTAAGGCAACCTCATCTTAGCCATCGACGAAGAAGGCAAAGAAGCAAAAGTCTGTGGTGGCCCTTTCCCATGATTCCACAACCGGGCATATGTTAATGGAAATAGCAGAGCCACAGAAAGAAGGAAATTTTCATGAACTTTCAGCTCAAGATTTCCAGATAAAGACTGTGGACCTAGGAGTGTCGGTGCATGACTCAATGGTGAATATCTGGAAAAGCACCAATGAGCGAATTGAGGACAGATTAGAAGAACTCCAAGAAAACAAGGAAGTCCTCAAGTCTAAAAATAATGAGCTAGTTGAGTATATTAAATCTTCTCTTGGCACTACTTCATCAGCTCAATTTGACCCTAATGTGGAAGAGAATAAGAACTTGCTAGTGAAGCTGTAGCAAGAGAGATAGTTTGGCCAAATTGGCAAAGCATGGATAGAGGAAATGAAGGTTCAAGGCCCCATTGTCATTGAGAATTTGGGGAACCTTCTACTTGATGTAGACAAGTTGAAGGATACGACATCAAAACACCAGGAGACCATTTATAATGCATCCACTGGATTGATAGAGCAACTAGCCACCTTGTAGGAGGTGATTGATATGAAGACTAGTGTAGCAATCTCCAATGGTATCCTCAAGACCAGATAGGAGCCATTGTTTCACTAGAGGTAGTCTCTGGATTTCGTGGTTGAGAACTCAAATAGATCAGCAAATGAACTCAAGACTATGGTTAAGTTAGTGCAAAAGGAGATGGATAAACTTTTTGAGTTTTTGAAAGTGTTGCACACAGAATCTCAAGTTTCTGGAAGTGACAAGTTGGTGAATATAGAGTGAATGAAAGCTAAGTTTCTTGCTTTCATAGATGAGATTTTGGATCCAGCTAACTTCCAAGTGTCAAGAATCAATGAGCTCTCCGTGATAGATGTTGTGATAAAAAAGGAATAAGAGAAGCTCCAATCCCAGATTGCCAGGTTGGATGAACTGACAAAGATGCATGATTTTTGGATGATCTGAGCTGACAATATAATCATTCTGAATGCTCAGGATTTGGGCAAGGTAACGGATGCAATGAAGGCCTATAGAGGAAAATCTGTTACATAGAAGAAGGCATAGAATCTGTCTACCTGTGTCGTCTTCCCAATTTTCTGTATAGTGTAGCCATTTTGGGAATTTTGTCAGCTTTGTCAATTTTTATAACCGACTAGGTTTATTATTAGAATGTTCTTCTCAGAATATTGTAAAGAGGCAATCATTATTGTAACAGGTCATTTTTGAGAAGACCTGTATATGTAAATTTATGTAAAGTAAATAAGATCGACAAAAATTAGTTTGGGCAAACCCCTATAGCTGGGACTACTGTGTGCAACTCTGAGTTTGAAGTGATTTTTGTTTATCATCTTAGTTAGTTGTGTGACGTTTTGAATGAGGATGCTAATACTGGAAATTGAATGAATAGTAATGAGCTGGGTTTTGTTATTTTCATTCAGTGGATTGTATGTTTACTATCTTTAGCATAAGCACTCTGTTTTCTTTTCATTGCACATCTTAGTTCAATAGATTAGGTCTTGCATAAGGATTTGGGAAGAGGGTTATTAGAGAATGAGATCAAGATAATTTGGGTATTATCGAAGTTTCACAATCTTAGCAATCCAGGAATTGCATTATTACACCTTTTTTCTTCATCTCTGCTGGTAGATGGTAGTTTGCATTCATCTCGCACTGCATGATAGTTAGCATTTTAGATTGCATGTTATTGAGTATATCCCCATTCATTTCCTGAGTTGTTTGAAGCTTTGAGCAACTTGGTTGAACCTCTTTTGCTCTCCAGTTAAGAGCATACCCCTAAAAACTGAAAGACATAATTGATTGCATATCTTTCACATAAGGGGTACTGTACCTTTTAATTCAGGGGTCATTGATAGATTCCTACCATTGACCCAGTCTGTGGTTACTTTTTGTTCTACAAAAGCCAACATTGGGTATTTTCAAGAGTCATTATATAAATCAAATTAAAAGTAGACAAACTGTAAACCAACAGAGACCTTGGCAGTATGATAGAGAGGCTATTCATGACTATAAGAGGAATTTATTTACTATCCTGAAAGATGTATAGAAGTTCAATTTGATTCCTTTGAAGGATGAAGACAAAGGAAGGAGGAACTTGAGCATTGGAAGGAGACCTGAGATGACTGTAGAGTTTCATGTAGACATTTGAGTTCAGAGATCTGAAGGCACATCAGAGAGTGCTAGTGGTAAGTAGAAGCAGAAGAGGAATCGAGGCACGAGTGTATCGGTTGAGAACTCAGAGGACATGCCTGGGATCCATGTGTTGCATCCCAACATATGTTTTTCGAGCTGCTAAGAACATGTTTTATCACACGGGGTGTCTGATACAGGACAACCCTGGGGTAGTTGGAAATCCTATATCACCAAAAAGATGTTTTGGTTTGGTTTTCATTTTCGGTCGCAACCTTGGTTGAAGAATTGAGTTTCTTAGTCATTTGGTGGCAGTTCTTGGTTAGAAGATGTGTTTCTTCACCGATGGGCTCGGTGACTAGGCTCGATGCTGCTTGATGATGTTGTGCTTGGTGGTGTCTGTTCAGTGGTGTTTAGATAAGTTGTGCCTCTCACCAAGTGGTTTGGTGTCAGTGTTCTTGATCAACGACGGGGTTTTCTTGATTGTTTGGGTTGGACGACTAGTGCATTTAATTTGGGATTGGGTTCCTTGAGTTATTGATCGATCGTTGGAGGTGTGAGGACATAAATCTATTTTGGTTCACTCTCCTATGAAAATTTAATGGTTTTTGGAAGCCGACTGATGAAGAACACGTTGGGTTTTGTGTCTTGATGTCAACTTATGTTTAGTTGATTTATTTTAATTATAAAGCTGACTTGTGGTTGTGTTGTATAAAAAGAGGGTTTGAGTAGAGTAGAAGAAAGTGACCAGAAGGTGAAAGAGTTATTTTAAAGGTCTATGGATATGAACTAGGTGAAGGATACCTTGGAGGGATAGTAGCTTGTTGGATTAGGAAAAAAGAGTATTGCTTGGTGTTTTGCGAGCAAAATTTTAGACCTGTCTTGAGTTTTCCTGCCAGATTGTTGTTTGTTACAAGTCTGGGCTAGTTAAGGGGGTGATCTATAGCTTGCAGAAGATCTTTGTGATAGATATTAGTGTATTTTTTAATGTATGTGACCGTAACCAAGAAGGCCTTACAAAATGACATGTTTGATTTAATTGCATGTTATTAAAGAATCTAAATTAATATTGATTATATCTTGTTGTGTTGTGGTTTACGCTATTGTTATTATTGTTGGCTGCAAGTCTGGACATCTCTTTTGAGATCTCTCCAACCTTGACTGCATCATTATTCCTCTCATCAACTCTTTATTTTATCCTAGTTGTGTTATCCACTAGTGTCTATTTCACTGAATAATGAATCTCCTTCATAGACTGAGAAAAATCCTCAACATATCCACTGCTTGCTTCCATCACACCTAGATCTCAAAGTTCACAAATACCTCTTAGATGAAGACCATAAATAACTTCAAAAAGACTTTTTCCTGTGGTCCTATTGACATTGTCATTGTAAGAAAATTCAGCTTGAGAAATGACTTGGTCCCATGTTTGACCATATTATTTGGTAAAACACCGTAGGAGATTTCCCAAACTCCTATTTACAACCTCGGTCTGTCCATCTATTTGGGGATGGTAGGTAGACTCAAAAGAGAGGTTAGTTCCAAGCTTTTGCCACAAAGTCTTCCAAAAATTACCCATAAACTTAGAGTCCCTATTTGACACAATGATCAAAGGCAACTCATGGATCCTTATAACCTCCTTGAAGAACATATTAGCAATTTAACATGCATCATGAGTAGTTTTGCAAGGTACAAAGTGTGCCATTTTGCTAAACCTGTCAACTATGACATAAGTGCTATCACATCTTTGTCTGGTCTTTGGAAAACCCACTACAAAATCCATACTGAGGCACTCCCAAGGTATATTTGGAATGGGAGGAGGTTGGTATAACCTTGCATTTGAGGAAGTTCCCTTATCTTTTTGACAAACCATGCAAGTGTCTACATATCTCTTGATGTCTCTATTCATCTCAGGAAAGTATTAGTACCTATAAACTAGTTCTAGAGTCTTATTCACTCCAAAATGACCACTAAGACTCCCATTGTGTTTCTCCTGAATGAGGTTCTCCCTCATTGAACCTATAGGCACACAAAGTTGTCCACCTATAAACAATAAAACTCCTTGATGAGTATAATCAGATAAATCACCATGAAAATGATTTTGAAACTCCTTACATACCTTGTATGTATCTAAGAAGTATTCATCATCAGGGTAAAGATCTTTAAATCCATTTATGCCAATACTTCTTAACTGTACTTCTTGGACTTTCAAAAGCCTTCTTCTCAAGGTGTCTGCAAATTTGTTTTTCTGGCCCTTTTTATGTTTAATGGTAAAGGTATAGGATTGCATATAATCTGTCCACTTTATATGTTTATGGCTAAGTTTGTCTTGATATTTTAGGAAAGTCAAAGCCTGATTGTCTGTATAGACCATAAATTCTTTAGGAAGAATGTGGTGCCTCCATTTTCTCAAATCTTGGACCAATGTATATAACTCCAAGTCATATGAGGAGTAATTATTTTTAGCATCACTTAAATTTTCACTATGGAAAGTCATTGGTCTATTCTCCTGACTTAGGACTACTCCAACAACTATGCTACTGGCATCACATTCAACAGTGAACAACTTTTCAAAACTTGGTAGAACCAGAATGTGTTGTGAGGCTATCTTCTCCTTCAAGGTTTCAAAACCCTTTTTGTTTGCTCATTCCACTCGAACTTAGCTTTAATTCCTCCTTTTATGGTATCCAAGATTGGTGCACATATCTCACTGAACTGTCTAATGAACTTCCTATAAAATTGTGCTAGACCATGACTTCTTACCTCTATAGAAGTTTTTGGTGTAAGCCAATTCACTATTGCATCCACTTTACTGGAATCCATTTTCAAACTCCCTTGTGAAATAACAAACCCAAGGTAGACCAATTCCTATTTCATGAACTCACACTTGTCTAAGTTTATTGTTAACTTCTCCTTATGCAGTCTTTGCAACATAATTTGTAAATGCTTAAGATGGTCTTCCTTAGTCTTACTAAAAATTAGGATATCATAAAGGTACAATACAACAAAATTAGCTATGAAATACTTCAACACCTCCTTCATCAGCCTCATGAAGGTGCCAGGGGTGTTGGAAAAACTAAAGGACATGACCAACCATTCATATAGGCCTTCTGTGCTCTTAAAATTGGTTTTCCACTCATCTCCTTCATTGACCCTTATTTGGTGATATCCACTCTTGAGGTCAATCTTTGTGAAATACTTGGCTCCTCCTAGGCAATCCATCAAATCCTCTATCCTTGGGATTGGGAATATGTATCTTATAGTAATCCTATTTATGGCTCTATAACCGGTACATAACCTCCAAGTACCTCCTTTATTTTGGGCCAACATAGTGGGAACTGCACAAGGACTTATACTTTTTCTTATTAAGCCTTGGTCAAGAAGTTCTTGTATCTGTTTTGCAATTTCCTCATTTTTTTTGGGGTCGTCTTGTAGGTTGCTTTGTTGGGTAGGGAGGCTCTTGGAATTAAGTCTATCTGATGGCTAATGGATCTCGTAGGTGGTAAAGTGGCATGTTGTCCATCACTAACTATGTCCTTATATGTCCTAGTAGCTCTTGAACCTCCATTGGTATTTCTAGCTTCTTGTCCTTCTTCTCATCTTTAGGCTTCAACACTAAAGCAAATCCCACTCCTTCACCTTCCTCTAGTGTAATAAAGAACTCCTTTTCTCCTACCAAGAGCACATTAGGACCTACTAATATCATCCTCCCTTCTTCTAATATAGATTGTATTTTATAAGTGACTCCGTCCTTCTTAAAAGAGTATGAGTTTTGGTTCCATCATGAATGAGGCATGTCTATCAAACTACCATGGTCTTACCAATAGAAGATGACAGGCATCCATGGGAAAGACATCACATTATACCATATCCTTATATCTCCCTATTGTGAAACCTACCCAAGCCCGCTCATTGACTAACACATGTTGGTATTTATTGAACCAGGTGGCCCTATAGGGGTTAGTATGTGGGATCCTCTGCAAATTTAACTTATTAATTGCTTCAATATAAATAATGTTATTAGTGGATCCAAAATCAATGATAATTTTTAAAAGCTTACCTAATATCTTTCACTTGACTCTGAATAGGGACCTCCTTTGGCTTGTCTCTTCTCAGACTGGTTCTTTGACGAGTGTCCTTCTGATCATGAGATTATCTCCTACCTCTGAATCCAATGTCACTTCTACAGACTTGCTACTTGAGGTCTCCTCTTGTACATAGCTCACTCTTCTTTCTCCACCTTGATTTGAAGAAATATTTTTAGGAAATCTATATGCAAGATGCCCAAATTGATGGCAGTTATAACACTTCATATTTTTAAAGTGGGACCCTATGCTCACTAGTACAAAAACAACAATATATGACCAAATAAACTACCAAAAATTGTAGATAAATGACCAAATTTGTTCACGTGACCACTGGTAGTTTATTGCCGGTCATTTATCTCACGACCAAATTTATGACTAAACTATTTTAGTCATTTATTTGATCATTGATTTGGTCATATATTTAGTCATTTATTTGGTCGTTTATT
>MU223218.1:179071-220636 GCA_018584345.1 Thuja plicata
AGGGTTAAAATGGCCCTTAACTATTGGTATAACAAGTGGGATACCTAAAAATGACCCCAACACACCCCTAGACACTTCATAACCCCTCCAAAAGTCTACTTTAAGAGTAATTTCGAAATCCCAATGAAATGACCACACCCCCATCCCCCAAACCAAGGTATGCATATGGAGATTCACTAATGTACTAATCTAGGTAGGTGGACAACCATTCTCAAGTTGACATGTCATGGCATTAAGTACAAAACACAAGTTTCAAATGACACACACAACATTTACACATCACTAGGCCATGTCATATCCACTTAGGCAAAACTCACAAAGAATTAAGAAATACTTTTAAGGATTACACTTCCACAATCAACCAAATACATTTACGAATTAAATTACGAAACAACGAGGTCTTGTCTTTCATTAGATGCAACCTTGACTCAAATTGAGTTCACATATCCCTTTGTTTGGTTCCCCAGATAAAATACCATGGTCTCTTACCTGCACACTCAATTCAAATATCAGTAGTCCAAGGAGATAAATATACATCATAAGGAAATAAGCAATATTCGGAATTTAAGGAAATCATCAACATACTAAGTTTATTACTAAAGATCACAAGACTACATCAATTTCATTTTAAGCATTTAACATAAGGTAAGATTCACATTGCATGAAATCAAAATTAAATATCCATTTCTAATAATTCTCAAATTCATCAATTACCCATAACATAATCATAATGTATTACCAAATCAATTGTCTCAGAATAAATGTCCATAATAGAAAACATAATATATTCCATAAGGTGTATCATAAAGCATCATGTGTCCAAACATCCAAAATGATCAATCCATGACCTAAAGCATAAAATCCATAAGGTCCATAGTGCATCAAAATATAAAATATCATAAGCTAAATCTATCATAAGCAGAAAAATGGGAAAACTATGATGGGGTTTGGGGTGAGTCCTCACACCTTATATAGTACAAACCATTGTGGTTACATAGTTGGTTGTCAAAACAACTGAATTCCTTCTTTGTAGCTCCTTGGGCAAAAGTTATCGTGCAACTTTGCAAAGTTGCAAAAGTTGTCATGACAACTTTTGTCAATTTTTGCAAAATTGCTTTTCTCATTAACTATTTGATTCTAACCTATCAATACATGTGTAAAAACACTTTTAATCCCATTTTAGGGCCAAATTAACTTACTCCTCACATTTGGGAGTCTTTTCCACATCTTAGACTCTTTTCTACCTATTTAGGACTTCTCAAAGACTAAGTACATCCTAAGACAACTAAGTCTCAACCTACCAAAATCAAAACCAACTATTCTATCAAAACAAAAACATCACTCAGACTCTCTACGAGTCCTTATTCCTTCATTGACTTGGATAGAGTTAGTACAAGCCAAAATTGGGATAAAAAGGTACTTGGGTGCTCCTGCACCAATCCACAAAAAATAATCAGGTTGTGGAGGCTACTATGAATAACTTGAAACAATAGACCCATTCATCTGTATCAAGTGGTTAAAGATGGTCAGTTTTATCATAAGGGTAAGTGGCTTACTCGAGAATAGATTCAGATTCATTTTTCTCATCCACTGTAGAGTGTTGATGCAATGAGGCCTATTGCCTATTGCCTTTGAAGGGGGAGGAATGATCAAAAAACAATCTAGGAGTGTCTATATGGCGTGGGCACAATAAATAATGGAAAATATCACAACCATATTTTTTGGTATTTTCTAGGTTTTAAAAAATGACATTTTCGGAGGTCTTTGAAGCATTTTTGGCCTTTGAAAATTTGGAGGGTCCCTTATGAGTGTTGCGTTATCAATTCCAAGGGTATTCTAGTGACCCTTGGGATTTCATAAACATTGTATAAACATACTTTCAAATGGAATGGAATAAATTTTGGCTTGCATCAATTCTTGTCGAATTTTGTTATTCGTGTAATAGGTTTGTCAATACCACAGGTTATAGACTAGGTATTCTACTCTGAAATCATAATTTGAATCACATGATATCCTAACTTTCTTACAAAAAATAATTTTCTTTGGGAACTCTTTTATCCTGAAAAAGTAAGTCCATAAAGTTTGGAGGTTCATACATGTACAAATCCATGAACATGGTAATCTTAAGGGTCATATGGTAGGTGGTATTGTAACAATACTTTCCTAGGTAAAACCATCTGAGTCATGCCTCCTCTTTCCATTATGAGTCATGCCTCCTCTTTCCATAGTACATAATTATGAATATACCCCTCAACCCACTTGTTTATAATTTCTATTTTACCATCATTATGTGGGTGATAACTGGTGTTGGGAGTGGGCTTAGTACCACTCAACCTGAAGAGTTAATGCTAGAATAAACTCAGGAACTTGTTGTCCCTATCACTCACAATTTTCCTGGGCATCCTATGAAGTATAAACACCTCCTTGAAGAAAAAGCCTACCACTTGTGTTTTTATATATATGGTTGCAATAGCAAAAACTGTGAAAATTTTGTCAGCTTTTCAACCACCACGTAAATGCAGTCCTTACCCTAGACTTGGGAAATCCTGAAATGAATTCCATCGATATAGTTTCCAAATTTTGGCTTGGAATTGATAAGGGATGAAGTAATCTAGCTGGAAAGGCATGTTCATCCTTGTTCTGCTGGCAAACTGGAAATTCTCTAACATAATTTTGGACTTTATTCTTAAGTCCTTTCTACATGAACATCTCCCAAATTTTCTTATATGGTTTAAAGAAACCCAAATGTCCAGCCAATGTTGCATCATGAAATATCATCAAAATTATTTCCTTAAGTTGTGAAGAAAGCACCAAGTAGATCTTTTCCTTATATAAGATGAGATTCATGATCATTGTATACCTTTGATCTTCGGTAGTGCCCTCAATTAAACTTGTTTCCCATGAATCCTTAGCATATTCCATGTTGCAATAATTTCTCTCTAATCAACTAATATCCCAACCAATGAACATATGGGCGACCGTGAAAGTGCACTCACTACCACATTTTTCTTACCTTTGACATATTCAATGTCAAAGTCATATGCCTATAACTTGGTAATCTACTTTTGTTGTCTATCATTAAGATCCCTCTAATCCATAAAGTATTTTATACTGTTGTGATCTATTTTAATTATAAATCTACCTCTCACCAAATATGATTTTAAGTAAGTCAATGTATCCATGATGGCCAACATCTCCTTTTCATAAAAGGAGTATATTTTCTCTACCCCTCTCAATTTTTTGTTCTCATAAGCTATACGATGTTTCCCTCACATCAATATTGCACCAATCCCTTCTCTCGATGCATCACATTGCAACTCAAACAGTCTGGTAGACTTAGGGAGTTCCAAGACTAGAGAAGAAGACATCACCTTTTTGAAGTGTTAAAAACACCTCTAAGTCGATTTAGACCATTCAAAGGTTCCCTTATTCATAAGATTTGTAAGTGGATCTACTATTTGTGAAAATACCTCCACAACCTCTTGTAAAAATTAAACAAACCAAAGAAACCCTTATGCTGAGTGAGATTTGTAAGAGTCGGTCATTCAACGATGGATTTAATCTTGTCTAGATCTACTCTCATCCCATCTATACTAATGATACAACCAAGTTATAAAATCTCTATCATTCCAATTTCACATTTCAATTCTTTTGCATATAAAGACTCACTCTCCAAAATACTCAGGACCTCCTCTAAATATTGTAGATACTCTTCCCAAGTTTTACTAAAAATTAAGATATCATCAAAGAAGATCAACACAAATTTCCACAATTATTTCCTGAAAAATTGATTCCTGCAACTCTGTAATGTGGTAAGAGCATTGGTCAGTCCAAATGACATAACCAAAAACTCAAAGTGTCCATAATGACATCTAAAGGTTGTCTTCTGAATGTCTGCATCCCTCAACCTGATATGATGGTACCTTGACCTTAATTCTATTTTTGAGAAGTAACACAATCCATGTAATCCATAAATCAAATCATCAATCCTTGTTACAAGATATCTACTCTTTATTATTTTCTTATTAAGAGCATTGTAATCAATGTACATTCTCATCTTTCCATCTTTTTTCCTAACCAAGACCATTACTGAAGCGAAAGAACTTTTACTTGGCCTAATATGTCTCATCTCCAACAACACTTTAATAACCTTTTTAGTTCATCTATATGCTTCTTAGGATGATGATAAGGGGTAGTTTTAACTGGTTTTACCCCTTCTTCCAACTGTGTAACATGATTTACTCCTCTCTCAGAAGGAACTCCATGGGGAATATCATCAAAAACCTTAGTGTGATTGAATATCACATTTTTATGTCTAGGTAATAACTATTCATCTATTTCTCGATATCTGTAGGCATAATAAGAAAATTTTGGGCTATTCCACTTGATCATGTCTAAACAATCTCTTTATCCATTTTAATGATAGAATTTTGGGATCTTCATAAGAAATTCGCCTAAGAACTTCCTTCCTTCCTTGGTGTTCAAATGTCATTTCTATCCTCTCTAGGTTAAAGGAGAACTCTAAAAATGACATCATCCATATCATACCTAGAATGACATCATCATATGGCATGTCCACTACAAATAAATCACCCTTCAACTCATAATCTCCAAGCTTAATACTAAGGTTGGAAATCTTGCAGGTATGAGAGAGTAGCTCTCCACTAGTTCTGATCAAATTAAATCCCTTATGTTATTTTGTTTGTAACTCTCTTTTGGCTAAAAATTTCTCCTTATTGAAGTTATGATTGACACTTGTATCTATTAATGTTGTGATATTTCTACCAGGATTCAACTACACAGTTGAATCTTGATAGTAATATCACAATTTGAATTGTTGTGGAAAATATATCCAACTTATCTATTAATGCTACCACTCATTGTCCATGTATTACTCCTCTCACATTATATATAATATATTTTTGGGCACTTGTGAGTTGGGAAATGGTTCCCTTATCCTTAGTTTCTTCTTCATCCTTGTTTTCCCCTCCTCATCATCAAAATTATATTGTTGATCTGAATTTTAGATGTTGACTCCTCAACATAAAAATATTCTAGTTATTTCACCTGTCTTAAGACTTCACTTATGGTAAGGATCCCAAGCTTCCCTATAATGGAAGCATAATTTCCTCCTTGTGAGGTCATTCAACTATTCACTGTCCAATTTGTTAGAATCAATTTGTTTCTATTATGATTCCTTATGAGATGACTTCTTATCCATGTCCTTTAAAGGAAAACTCTTTGATTGAAATTTAATTTTAGATGGCGGGGGCTCCATGTCCCTTAATTTATTAATGTCTTCCTACAATGTGGAAGGATTGAGGCCTTTGGTCAATCCTTTCAATGGATTTGCTAACAATCCATGCACAAAACCATATCTTCTTTGTGAAATATGACTCACTAGAACCGAAATACTTTGAATTTTTTATATATATATATTTCAACTAGTCCCCATTGTCTAAGATGGGATAAATCCTTAAAATGCAATTTTGCATCCTTCTTATTGAATCTTTCGAGTCTAACCTGTACTAACTCCTTAAAATGAAATTCTAGATCCTTCTTATTGAATTTTTCAATAAATATTTCAGTGAACTCCACATAATAAGTTATTTGATTGTGTCCCATGGTGACCATACCATGTTGCCACCACTCATGTTCAATTATTTCCAAATGTACCATTGCATGCTTTATATCCTCCTCCTCCAACATGGGATAGAGTTGAAAATAAGTGTCCACCTTATGTACACATGCTCTAGTGGTGGTCTTCTCGCATCCATCATAATAAGGTAGTGTATATTTCCTACCTTCTTCTGCAGGTCTTGATGCTATATTTTTCCACTAGTGGGAGAAAAATGCTTCATATTGACATCCATGTATTCCTTGATAGTTATGGCTACTTAAAACACGGGCCCTCCATTCTCCTAATCTTGTCAAAATTGATTCTATAATATGTAATCTAAGGCTCATTCTTTGGTTGTGCCGAAACCCTTGGTGGAAAGGTGGTTATAAGTGGTCTCGAGCTCACTTTTCTTTCTGGTCGAGTTGCATGTACAAATTTATCACCAACATTTCCTCCTCTGTTGTCACTCTTCTATCTATTTTACCATTCTGTCCATGGTTAATATTTTTTCCATAATTTCTACCATTGTTTCTTCTATTTTTTCCACCACCATTTATAGTAATGCCCATATGTCTGGCCATCATCCACATCATTAGGTCCATCCACTAATTTTGTTCTCAGGCTCTTTGTTCATCCTATTTCTACCCTTGTACTAAATCTTCGAACAAGTTGAGAAATCTCTCCTCACTTGGTTCTCTTCTTACACCCATATTACCCGCGTTTAATTCACTTGTAACTTTGTGTTCCTTTGAAAATCTCTATTATTTTGGCCCTATATTTAATATAACATTATTTATTTGTGTATTGTAATGGTGAGTAAATTAATTATTGTTCATACCTTGACATGTCACTGAGCCCTATGATGTACCCTTCTAGATGTCAAGATACCACAATATTATGCTACCCACTTTATATTTTATATTAGATGAATTTCACAACCCTCTAAAAGGGACATAAGAGACATGCAAAACTATTTTACACTTTAAGGAAAAAAATAGGTAATTGTTTTAAGGGCTAAAGATTTCACACATGCAACCAAAATATGATTTAATTTGAAGATCTAATAGTAGATGCAAGTCGAATTTGTTTTAGGCATGAAATGAGAAACCACTTCAGAACAGTAAACAATGACTGTAAATTTATTTGATGGAAACTATTCCTTGTGATTCTATGTCTAAAAGCTATTTATCGATCAATTTTGACATCACTTGAAAGCTAGATTTCTGATGTGAGACGGGTATAGATGTATTTCCCATGCAATAATCTTATCGACTAACACAAATTATTGGTAAAATGCAACTTCTCAATGAATTAAGAGTCTATGATATTATCAAATGTTAGTATAGAGGAGTAATAGTCATTTATTTAGTCATTTTTGTTTGTGTGACTAATTATTTAGTTTTGTTTTTTACTTGATGATGAAATAGGTCATTTATTTAGTCATTTATAGTTGTTTTGTGAAAAATGACTAAACTTTAGTCATTTTTACTTGTCACGACTAAACGTTTTAGTCACCTAATCATTTATTTTCCAAATTTCTACAAGTGTATTTTTTTTGTTTGGCTTGAGAGAGTGAAGAGAAATGCAAAAATATAGAAATATATAGATTGCAAGAATACAAATTAACAAAATCAAATAATATTGAAAAATTACTCACTACTTTTCAAACTCAAATCAAGTATATCATGAGAGTATAAAATAGATTAGAAGTACTAGGTGCTCAAACTGAATATAGACATAAAGTGTTCATACCCATTTAATGGAACGAGTGAAAATACACTGTAGACCCAACGCATATAAATCCCATAACCTTAGGCATATTTTCCTAATACCTCCAAGTAGTACGATTGACTATGGAAAATTAGACAACAAGAAAACCCCTCGAAAATGTAGATCTAATCTCATAAACCCTCAAATGCATGCCCTCGAAGCCTTACATCATTTCCAAGGAGAGGTACAACTAGTATTGAATGGTACAACCCTGTCTAGGAAATGTAAGGTTTATCTAGGAAAAGTATGGTCAACCCAAACATCAACTAAATCAATAAACTTCTTCAATCGACATCCTTCTTGGAATTTATACAATGCAAATCCCAATAAGTTTAAGCCTTGAAATGAATCAATAAATACAACCAAACTACCCGTGTGACAATCTCCAAGTGATCCTATAGACTCTTCCAAAAGTGTGAAGAATTTTGCATATGAGGGATTTCATCCTCACAAACCTATGAGAAATAACCTCCATCAATTAACTCATAAAATGTTCACCAAGCATACCAAATGAGCTTCACTATTTTGCTTTTATAACATCCTTAAGAGGCTTCCCTCTCTTCATCATTCAATGTGAGATAAATAAAGTTACTTTTTCTTTCCCCAAATGTGAAGTGTAAAATAATAAAGCCCCATTCACTTTAAAAGAATAAATCATCTTTACTTTATAACTGGCCCTTTAATATTAAATATCAATAATGTTAAATCTCTTAATTTAACTCTATTAAATTGTAACTTTAATGTTATTTCAATTAAACTCACTGATCTAAATTAAAACTTAGTTGATCATCAAAACAAAATCCACCAACTATCCTCAAAATTGTTAGCCTAACAAATGACTATGTCGGTGCCTATAACTAAGTTACTAAAAATAGTAAGCATCTAGAAATCAACTTGAAACTACTCAGAATCAGATGCAACTAAAAATGATTGGGCCAAATGTCACCAAAGTCCCTGAAATGCCTTGGTTATCCTATGGGACCATAGAAAAAGAGGATAACGATAACAAAAGATTGATCATACTAGAAAGGGGACATTACATTATAACAAAAGGACACATATATTTCTAAACAGTAAATATGAAGTTTTCAGTTGATTTAAAAAATTTAGAGAAATGGTTGAGTCACAGAATTGAAAGAGAACAAAATGTTTAATGACTAATGATGATAGTGAATTTGTCTTTAATAATTTTGATAGATTTTGTAAAGGTTGTGGCTTTAATAGATATAAGAGAAATCCATATACTCCATAATATAATAGAGTTGTAGAAAGAATGAAGGAAATTGAGGTATAAGGATAGGAGTATGTTGAATGATGTTGGTCTAGAGAAATTTTTTTGGGTTGACGCTATTGCTGCTACTTTCTATTTGACTAATGAATTTCCTACACCAGCTTGTTCATAACATGTGTATTGAGCCATGATCATGGCATAAAACAACATTGAAATAACCTAGAGTTTTTGGTTGTGAGGCATATCCATTTGTGCCATAGGTGAAACAAATTATTATGGTGTGAAAGGATACAAGCTTTGGGATCTTGTTCCACTCAAGGTAATAGTTAGTAGAATTATTATTTTTATAGAAACTAAGCCCTATTCTATTACATTGCATCCAAAAATAAATAAATAGGAAGATATGATTTAACTTCCTTTTATGCCTAAAAAATTTAAATTGAGACCCCTAGTAGACATGAAGTTGAGGAGAGATCATCTAGCTCTGAATCTTTAGAAGAGAAGGATGAACCTCCAACTAAGCTACTTAAAAGTTCTACAAGTCTATATTCTAAAACCAAATATGTTCATCTATTTATTGTTGTAGTACATGTGAACGATATTGTCTTCGGGGAAAACAATAATAAAATTTGACAAGATTTAATTGTGATAATGCAAGAAGAATTTGAAATGTCTATGTTAGGTTAATTATCTTTGTCCATTGACTACAAATTATTTAATTTGATAAAGGAATTTCCATTCCCAAGACGAAGTATGTTAGACAAATATTGAAGTTTTTTTAAGTGAAGGATTGTAATCATTTGAGTATACCAATGATCACTGGACATACAAGTTTAGAAAAGATGATGAATCTATTGAGTGTAGATCAATGATCACAATTTTAATTTGCGTGATAGCTTAAAGGGATGATATTACATACGTAGTTGTTATGATAGCAAGGTTTCAAGCTTTTCCTGAAGAAACACATGTGCAGGCAATGAAAGATATTCAAATATTTAAAGGCACTTTATAGATTTTGTTATATGGTACCCAAGAGGTGAATAATTCATCTTAAAAACATATTAAAATGCAAAATGGACAACAATATTGATGATAGATTGAGTGAGGTGATAGTGCATTATTTTTGGGCAACAATATTGTTTCATGCTTTAGTAAAAAAATATTTAGTCTTGTTATCCATTGCTAAATTATAATACATAATAAGAGCATCATGGTGTACTCAAGATCTTCGGTTGAGACAAAAATTGAAAGACATCAAAGTAGAATATGATAATATTGGAGTATAATGAACACTTAGATGGGGGAGGGGCATGAATCAATGTTCATACAATTTAAAACAAATAGTAACAACTTCAAACCACTTTACTGAATTTGTAATGAAACAATGTTAAGAAAATGACAAAAATTAAATAGTGACAAGTAAATCAAACAATCACACAATTTGAAACCTGAAATTTAATGAGTGGAAAACCCTCTTGGAGAATAAAAACCACTCGTAAAATTGCCTGATCACTGGCTTATCTAAAAACCTTCAAGTTTACAATGCCTCACTGACAATACTATCTCACTGATAGATTTTGAAATGCCTCACTAGAAAAGAAATGTGCCCCAGTGGCATTGTGTCTCATTGACAATGCATCTCACTGACAATGTGCCTCACTACCTTATACGTTATCACTTTTCAAATATATTGAATTCATATACAAAGTATCATCTCTATTTCTGTATTCAACATCTTTTGATCTCATATCAGAAACAAAGTGCATCTCACATACAATATATCATTGCATATATTATGATTATATACAATAATACATTATACCATGAAAAACAACTTTCAATGCTTTGCAGATGCTATTACAGAATCTTCTTAGTTAATCAGATATATGTATCAAATGTTCATAAATATGATTCACTATATGTAAATGTCTCTCATATCAAGAATGATATCTCTTTTTGATGTAGTCACCTTCTTCCTCAATATTATTTTAGAATACCTTTAGAATGATATATTTATAGTGCTCTTTGTTTAAAAACTGAAACAAAAACTATCATTCTCTTTAACTATTCCAAACAGATAACAAAATATTCAACTTCTTGTTCTCATTTCTTCAACAAATTAATAATGATAGATCTAGAATATGATTCAATTGAAAATAATGAATCATAAATATAACCTCCTTAACAATGAAAGATAGTTTTTTAATTATAGTGAACCTCGATCAAACCAAGTGCCAAACCCAAACTAAGGTTAAAAGAATGAAAAATATAACCACAAACTCAAAGGAATTCAAATAAGATAATGACAACTTGAGTAATATGAATGACCATCATAATGAAATTGGATATGATATTCTTTCAATATAGGGTTACCAAAATCTTAGGTTACCAAAATGCCCAACATAAATCAAGGGCTTTTCAAAAACCTGAAATAGTTAAACTGTAACTATCTTTCAACCCTATGAAAGAGATGCCCTTTTTAATTTTACAAGAAAACATAACTCATACATGCAATCTCAAGAAATCTATATCTTTTTGACCATAGAGAAGTAAGTAATTGACTATAATTAGCAGCTTAACCAATGCAAACCAAATACCTTTGATAAAAAAAACAAGAATAGAATTACCAGTTTGATCAAGTGCTTTCTGATTGATGCCGCCATAACTAACTAGTTGTAATCTCCATGAAATAACTACACACTTTAGTAAAATACTACAACCATACCATTTATAGATTAAGGGACCATAAAAAAAACTCAAGTAACCCGTTCTTTGTCGTTCCCTAAGCCCATGTCAACTAGGGTTTCAATAAAAAACATCTTCAAAACCAAGACTTTATAAAATTTATGTATGAAAATGCCCTCGAAAAGAAACACTTTTACAAGTATATTGGAGCCAATATAACATCATCTTTCCATGACCATAAATAAAATGATGACTTTAAATGAATTAAGGTAGGATCAGTTAACCTTTGGTCCTTATTACTTGACTTCCATGAACCCTATGCAATATCAATTACCAATAACTTGTATGTTTGGCATAGATAAAGACATCAATATGTTATCATCAACGTGTTGATAAAATATTTATTCCTTTTATGAAACAAAAACATACAAGGCACCAATAATCAATATATTATAAACTACATATTATCAAATAAGAATTCATTGTGAACACATGTGCATTTGCATCCAATATCAACCTGTCCCATTGTAGAAGAAATTATACGATGAAATCAAAGAGTCACGATAGTCATGTATAGCCGAGAGGATAAGTTGATGATCACCGAGTTGCAAAAGTGAATGCAAGACATTAAATAAGTTAATGTATTGTATTTTCATTGATGTTAACTTGATATGGTTTGATTGTTCATACACATATTGTCATAAACTTGAAGATCTGAAAAGACAAATTTTATGTGGTCGGTAAAACTTAAGGTATGTATACATCGAGTGACAGTGAACACCGAGCAGTTCATAGTGTATACAGAGCACCGCAGTAACTAAGCAAGAGCTAATTACCGAGCATAACTGAAGTTGTTGACCGAGAATAACTGAAGTTGTTACTGAGCATAACTGGAGTTGATGACCGAGCAGAATTGAAGTTAAAGAATGACAAAATTGCTTAGCTGGCAGAGCTATATTTAGGGATTGACTGATTGATTGCTTTATTTTAAACAACCAGTTAAACTAAAGCATGGAAGAAGATTTAAAGTGTGTTTTATTCATAGTTATCAAGGAGAGATTTATGGAATAAAACTAAATGAGAGATTTACGGGATAAAGCAACGCATGGTAAGTTTTATGGATCAAGAAGAGATCTACGAAAAAAACAAGGAGATTGAGCGAATAATCATGTCTATATAAAGAGACAAGGAATTCATTATGTAAAGAGGAATGATAACTATAATTTGTGTGAAGATAAAATTATTCATGTAGATCTGATCATACTGGCTGAAGAACAAAGCCAAGGAATTTTGTAGATACCGAGCAACAAAGGATAAAGCATTCACCGAGCAGAAGAAAGAAAGAAAGAAAAGGAACTGAAGTGTATATTGATCAAAGAGCTATTATAGAACTAATAATATATCTGAATATTTGCAAATCAAAGTTGTATTTTGAATAGATCATTTACTGTATCAGTTTAACCATTGATTCAGAAAATCTCTTAACCGAGTGGGATTTAATAATCCTTATTGTATTGAGATACTCAAGAGTATAAAAAGGTTTTCTTGTTGACAACATAGTGAGTGCTAGGTCAAAAGACAAACTGTAGGTTTTAAATCCTCTAACAAGGTTGCACTTAATAGTGTGTATTGTAACCTTTAACATGGTTGGTTCTTCACCGAGCTCACTTCAGAAAAGTGAAATTATTTTGGGTTACCGGTCCCATGTGGTTTTTCCCATATTGGGTTTCCACGTTAAAATCTGTGTCAAATGTGTATATGTTTCATTACATTGATATTTTTCTTTACACATTATTAAAACTGGATTGGTCTGTTAACTCTAAGTTTATTTGCTGCTACTCGGTAAAGTCTAGAAAAGATAAACACTATATCTTACCAAGCAATTTACATTTGTTGAAAGTTATTTATGGCATACAACTTGTTGAAATTGGACTATAAGATAACTAGAGGGTATTATATTTAAAGAGATAAGTTTTTGGTTGGATCTTTTGGAATTATTTTTAAGGCCACTGATTCACCCCCCCTCTCAGTTATTCTAACAATTGATATCAGAGCTTTGGTGTTTGGAAGAAAAGTTTAAAGGGACTTAAGCTAAATATCACAAGATGAGTAAAAGGGATGTGCCTAAGTTGAACAAGGACAACTTTGCATCATGGAAAAGCAGGATAAGAATTCATCTATCTAGTATTGGAAATGATATTACACAACACTTGGATACTAAATATGTTTCACCTACTGGACCTCTAACTGTTAATCAATTGAGAGAGAAACATGAACACAATTATATGATGATAGAACTTGCTTCTTCACTAACTGATGCTGAATTTGAAGATGTGAAATCATGCACCACTGCAAAGAAAATGTGGGAAAAACTCAAGTCAGTACATGTAGGAGATACCAATGTGCTGAGAGCTAAAGTTGAAAGCCTAAGATGAAAGTTTGATGAACTGAGAATGAAAGAAGGAGAGAACATCACTCAGTACACTGAAAGAATCAAAGAAGTTGTTAATGCTATCCATGGAGTAGGAGGAGTACTTGAAGAAGAAACAATTGTAAGTAAAATTATGAGAACCTTATACTATCTGTTTATGCTATTAGAGTATCTAAAATTCAACAAATGAGAGTAGTAGATAATAATAATGTTACTCTTGATAGTTTGATTGGTAGACTTATTTCATTTGAGATGAACAACTATGACAACAATGTCTTACCTACTATTGAGTTTGCATTCAAGTCTTCTCTGAAAATAAGCAAATCTAGTGACAAACACACTATGAGAAATGATAGTGACAGTGATAATGATGAACAAGAACTTGATGAACTTGAAGCACTAATGGATAGGGGATTACATAAAGGTAAAGGAAGATATAAATGTAAATTAACATTGGTCTGTTTTAATTGCAAAGAAACTGGACATTTTTCTGCTAGATGCCCTAACAAGAGAAAGGATGAAAGAGACAATGATAGATCTCATGAAAATAAGTATGACATAAGTGATGATCGAGACTCTGCCAGAAGAGATAATCAAGATTACAAGGACAAAGGCAAGAAGGCTTGTTACCTGGTTGAGAACAAAGTTGAAAATTCTGATACTAATTCTGATGAAGATTTTGAGGTAGTATTTGTTGCTATGAAGGATGATTCAGATGAAGAATAAAGGTATGTTGAAACTATTGGGATTAATGGGAAGTGTGTATTGAGAGGGGATGGGTGAATCGGTATTTCTAAAACTTTTGTATCCTTTTTTCAAATAGCCTTTGTGTAATCAATTGTGCATCCAATCAATCTAAGCTATACTATCTTGATGTGAGTTATATCAATTCATTAACTTAACATACATGTGAACATTCATAGAAACATTCATGAAAGTAATTGACACATAACACAAGATATGATATCACAGAAAACTCCTGTTAGGAAGTAAAAACTGCGGTGGGGATGACACCCACAAAATATTCACTATCTGCACATTGGAAGGGGCTGGTTCAGGCTTACAATTTTGAACACTTCTGATGATCTACCTTGTTAAGAGTATTGGTGGAGACCTATTAAAGTCTACTCTTTTAGGAGCTTTAGCAACATTGTTGAGTGTGCACTCAGTTAAGAGATTTGTAGTTGGATTTTTAAATCCACCTTCCTTGAAAGGATTTTTACACTTTGCTCCACTTGTTAGAATGATAGAAAATTACAAATTGACATGGTAAATGCAATATCCTATTGCTGATATAGATCCATTTAAGTTTACATGAATAATATTATCACCTAATTGTGATTGAATAATATCTCTGATTCTTGGTAGCCTCTATTCTTTGTTCTGATAACCAAATTCACCTTTTGATGTTCTGGTTCTTGAAACTTTCAATCTAATCCATAGATGTGCCCATTGGCTTCATTAATCCTCTCCTCTATGTTTACATCCATGTATAATGAATTATTGCATCATTTATTTATAAGATGGATTGACTTCATTAAGTTTCATGAAAAATAATGTTAACTCTAAGATCAGGTTTACAAATTTTTTACCTAGATCTCCTAGTCTATGTGTTTTAAATCAGTTAGACTGATTAAAACACTTACATTCATGTTTCTTATCCCTAAAGATATGGTTTAAAAAAAAATCAAGATGCTATAAATCGATCAAGAATGTTTTATCTGACGTGGAAGTTAGATCCACTTTTTCTGGGCTGCAACAGACTCTTAGTTTCTGACTGTCGGCTGCTCTGAAGTCAGTTGACTGTCTTTCAATTTTTTTATGTTAGTTTTCTCTTTAACCATCTCTTAGTCTACACTGTATTCTGCACATCGGGTTCCTCTGTCGGGTTCCTTTTTATCCTTCTGTCTTTGCATTTTTGGTTTACACACAAAGTTGTGTCATCGGTTCTCTTTGCACTTAGTCATCTTCGGTGATCTGTTTCTATCTGATCTTTGGTTTGCTCTTGTCCCATCTTTCAGTGTATGCTTACTGAAAGTGTTGTTTGCATACTAATGGAAAATTAATGTCATCAATCTCCCCTTTTGACATTAGTATCAAAAACTGATATGTGCAAAATACTAACAAAATGCTAAGTATATACAACATATATAATCCTTAGTCATTTTATGACTCCCCCTATGTATATGCTAGTATATCTGTACATATGATATCTTTCCCTCTGTAAGTACATATACATATCATTGTCCATCTAAATATATATCATTTTCCCCATATGAATATACATATACATATCATATTCCCTTTGTACATTATAGTACTCATATTATTTTCCCCCTTTTTTGATATTAAGGGCAAAGGTCAATACCTTATAGTTTATCAAAAATGTGGGAGTGTGAAGACTTCATGTCTTCCACCATTTTCTCTCATTGTTCCTTTAAGTTCTCAAGATCCATGTGCTTGAGTGTGATCTTGGAGTGCATGTCATAGATGTTGTCTGCTACAGACATCTCATGATTTGCTATCAGTTGCCTTGTTGAACTAATGTGTTGTTGAAGCAGTGTAAGGTTCGGTAGAAGTTGAGCTTGGAGCTCGGTGACTTCTTCCCTAAAGTGTGTCTCTAATTCCCACAGTTCTTGCCTTAACCTCTTTATTTCTATGATCTTCTCATAATGCAACTTAATTGCATTGTCTCCATCGGTGGTTAAGCTTTTTGCATTGTTAGCTAGATCTGTATCCAACTTTGCAATGTTGTCACTATTTTCTTTAGTAAACTTTTCTAATGTGCTTAGTTGTTGAGTCAAGGTTATAGCTTCAGTTATAATTGGATCTAATTCAGTAATGAATTTTGAAAGATTTACCTTGTTGACTACCACTTCTTGGCTGATGTTCTCAATAATATTTTGCTGGTACTTTAGGTCTTCTCTCTCTTTAATTGTCTTCTCAGCATCAATGTTCTGTGTCGTTATTGCTTCGGTGAGAGTGGCTAATTGATCTAGTATTGGATTTTTTTGATCAATATCAACATTGGGTATAATTTGGTGCAATATGTCCCATGTTGTTTCTAGTACCATGGAGTCTCGGTGATGTTTCTTCAGCTTCTCCTGTAATGCCTTTCTTTGGCATATTTCACCATATTCTTGTAATGCCTCAAAATCAAGTGTAGTTGGGTCACATTTTGGTATTTCAATAATTTCATCCAAGGTGACCTCCAACTTATTCTTCTTCTTTTGTGTTACACTAGAATGTAAAACCATTGCCAATTTCTCAACTTTCTCAGTTGTGCTTGATGAAGTTACCTGTTGTGGTTCTTTTTGCTGCTTTTTTCGGTTTCAGCTTGTCAGGTGTCTGTAGATGTCTCCAAATTCACCTTCAAATTGTCGGTAGCACCTTTGTCAATTTCCTCAAGAGTTCCATCTTTAGGTTTATCTCCTTCATCGGTGTCCTTAGCTTCATCATTCTTTGTTTCTGCATTCTTATCTGTTGTGTCTGCATTTGTTTGTTGTCAATCTCCTCTTGTAACCTTATCAGTATTGATTAATGTTTGAGTGTCCCCGATGTCAGACAAAGAAGAAAGGTATGTTGAAACAACACTCATATCTAAAGTTAGCAAAAATTATGTCTGGATTATTGATAGTGGTTGCACTCATCACATGACTGGAGATAAAGAAAATTTTAAAACTTTTGAATATTATAAATGTGGATCAGTTAGGATGGGTAATGACTCATCTTGCCCAGTTGAAGGAAAAGGTACCATCATGTTGAATAATCTCATCAGATGTGAAAATGCATATTGGGTGAAAGGACTTAACTATAATCTATTGAGTGTTTCATAGCTGAACAACACAGGACACCGAGTTGCACTTGAGAACAAAAAGACAATGATCTATAATGGAATAGGAAAGTTTATTGGTATTGGTGAACAAACAAAAGGTAATCTATTCTATCTTGACAATATTGAGACCACGTGTTTATTGTCTAGAAATGAAGATGTTTGGTTGTGACATAAAAGGTTATGTCATGTGAATTTTGACAACATGGTTAAGATAAGTAAGAAAAGAAAAGTGAGAGGCTTACTGATTATTTCAAAGCCCGACCATGTTATGTGCAAGAATTGTCAAATAGGAAAAATGACAAAGTCTAGTTTCAAGAGAAAAACCTACACATCTAATGCTATTCTGGAGTTAGTCCATACTGACTTATGTGGACCAATGAGAAATAGAGATATTATGGTGATAGATACTTTATTCTATTTGTTGATGACTATTCTAGGATGATGACTATCATGTTCTTAAAAGAGAAATCTGAAGCATTTAAGATGTTCAAATGGTATAAAGCTAAAGTTGAAAAACAAAGTGGAAAAGAACTGAAATTAAGATCAGATAAAGGAGGAAAATTTATTTATGATGAATTCACTAACTTTTGTAATGAGCATGTGATTACAAGACAGGTTTCTACACCAAGAACACCACAGCAAAATGGGATTGTTGAAAGGAGGAATAGATCAATTGTTGATTATGCCAGAACACTGATGATTGAAAAAGGCATCACACAAACATTCTAGAGAGAATTTGTAAGTACTGCTATCTATACACCAAACCAAGTTCAATTGAAGAAAGACACAAATAAGACACCTTATGAGCTATGGTATGGATACACACCAAATGTGAGTTACTTTAGAATTTTTGGAAGTCAATTTTATATACTGAAAGATGATAGAAATGGGAAACTTGACTCTAAAAGTGATGAAGGAATATTTCAAGGATATTCTACTAAAATCAAAGCTTATAAATGTTTGTACAAATCTTCTAACGAAATAATTGAAAGTGCAAATGTTAAAGTGGATGAATTTGCTGAGAAAAATGATGAGGAAAGCAGAAAGGAACTTGAAGATTACAACAAATTTGTCTACACTGAAGAAAGTGACACCTTGCCCGAGTGACAGAACAATTCAACCGAGAAACATGCTACACACACCGAGAATTAGGAAAATGCTCACAATGTTGAACCGAGTGATGAAGATAAAACTGAAGATAAAAATGGAGAACAAAGATCTGAACCTTGATGCAGGAGCATACTGGGTGTAAGAGAAATCTTGAATCACCCAAAAATATTTTTTGGTTTCTTTTTAATAAGGGGAGCACCCTTCATCAAGTGGTATCAGAGTAGGAGTTCCTAAGGGTGTAAACAAATCACCGAATGTGAGGCATTTTGCACCAAGACTGTGGTTGTGGGTTCGTGTGATAAGAGCCAAAAATGCCTCCATGAAGGAACCATGGTAGATGAGCTAGAGGTGTAAAAGAAGAGGGTTTTAGAGTCCTCCAAAGACAAGTGCAAGCATTGTAAGAGGATTTGCGTAGAGGAATGAATATTACAGTTAGAGATGAAAGTGAAGAGGAATCCAAAGAAGAAGGACAAGGCTACTAGGAAGCACCAGAAGTGCCTAGAAATCCTAAAGAGGATAGGATTTTGAGGGCTATTTCCAAGATTGGAAAGAGACCCAAGATTGAAGTTCCCACATTTTTGGGAAATCTTAACCCAGAGGAGTTGATCGACTGGATCAATGATCTAGAAGAATATTTTGAGTATGAAGATGTCAAAGATCCAGATTGGGTCAAATTTGCCAAGGCCAAACTGAAGGGCCATGCAAAAATTTGGTGGTAGGAGATTCAGTTGGAGAGGAATAGAAGAGGAAAGGAGAAAATCACAAGATGGGACCGAATGGTGGAGAAGTTGAAGAGATAGTTCATTCTCATTGATTATGAGCTTGATCTATTGAGGAAAATGCAAGGGTTGAAACAAGTGGGAAAATCTATACAGGAATATACAAAAGAGTTCTACCAGGTCCTTATTAGAATAGGTCATGGAACCTGAGAAGGAAAAAGTTTCCCATTATCTTTATGGATTGCAATCAAGTATTCATGATGATTTGAGTCTGGTTAGAATGACTAGTATTGAAGAGGCGTACCAATTTTCCCTAAGGGTGGAAGAGAAGTTGAACAAAAAAGTTTGAAAGCAAGCAAGGTGGAAGAGGTCATGGTGGACGATTCGGCGAACGATCTTATGGAGGCCGAAATGAAGACCAAAAAAAGAATGATGAGTCAAGTAGCAGCCAAAATCAGAGGGAAAATAATTATAATCATTCCTGTGATTAAAATAACAGGGATCATAGAGGAAAAGGAAGAGGGCAAGGACCAGGAAGAGGAGGTTTTCATGGGACATGTTTCCATTGTGGAGAAGGACACCGAGCCTATGAATGCCCACAACGTCAAGGAAGGACGGATAGGAGGAATGAAGGCCATGCACAAGTTGCACATGCAAATGAAGAAGCTTTGTTAGAACACTTAGATGATGCTGAGAGAGGAGAAACCCTAGTTGTTAGGAGGATCCTAATAAATGAAGAGAAGAGCTTAGATCATAGGAAGAGCCTATTTTACACTAGATGTAAGTGCGAGGATAAGTGTTGCAATGTGATTATTGATGGTGGAAGTACTGATAATCTGGTATCAGAAGAAATGGTCACAAAGTTGAAGCTGAAAAGGGAAAAACAACCACGTCCATACATAATTTCCTAGGTGCAGGATGAACACAAGGTCTTGGTCAATGAGAAGTGCTTAGTGAAGTTCAAGATTGGAAATTACCGAGATGAGGTACTCTGTGATATCATCCCCATGGATGCATGTCATTTGTTGTTGGGAAGGCCTTGATAGTTCGACAGGCATGCCATACATGATGGTCATGCTAATACTTATTCTCTGAAAAAGGATGAAGTTCGACACAAGCTAAATCCATTGAAGGAAATAGGAGAAAAGGTATGTCGTAATGCCAGAATATGTTTAGTTGATAGAAGAAAGTTATTAGAAGGTATGAGACATGAGCCTATGTGTTTTTCCATAATTCCAAAAGTGGGTAAAGAAGAAGTAGAAGATGTACCTTCAGAAGTTGCAGACTTGTTGGAGGAGTTTCAGGATATTGTTTCTGATAATGTACTTGATGGATTAACACCAGTGAGGAAGATCAGTCATCAGATGGACTTGATCCCAGGGGCCAGTTTGCCAAACAAGGTAGCCCATAGAATGACTCCAACAAAGAGTGAGGAATTGAACATACAAGTGCATGAGTTTTTGCAGAAGGGATTGATCTGAGAGAGCCTAAGCCCATGTGTTGTACTAGTGGTATTAGCACCAAAGAAAAATGGAGAATGGAGGATGTGTATAGATTCTTGGGCTATCAATAAGATCACTATTAAGTACAAATTTCCCTTGCCAAGAATGGATGATATAATGGATTATTTGAGTGGAGCTGAGTATTTTACAAAGATAGATCTAAAGAGTGGATATCACCAAATTAGGATCAGAGGAGATGAATGTAAGACAACCTTCAAGACAAAGGAGGGCTTGCATGAGTGGTTAGTCATGCCTTTTGGGCTAACCAATGCACCGAGCACATTCATGCAACTCATGAATGAAGTACTGAAAAAATTTCTGGGTAAGTTTGTTATTGTTTACCTGGATGCTATTTTTATTTTCAGTAAGACATTGGAAGAACATATGATGCTATTCGTAAGGTGTTTGAGAGGTTATAGGAAGAGAAGTTGTTGATTAATCTGAAGAAGTGTAGTTTTGTGAAGGAGTTAGTGTATCTGGGATTTGTAGTCTCAGCAGAAGGTCTAAAAATGGACCCAGAGAAGGTGCAAGCTATCCTTGAATGGCCTACCCCAAGGAGTGCTACTGAGGCAAGATCTTTTCATGGTTTGGCTAGTTTTTACAGAAAGTTTATTCAAATTTTCAGTAGTATCTGTGGACCCTTGACTAAAACAATGAGGGGATAGGAAAGAGTTTAAGTGGACTGTAGGGCCAGATAAGAGTTTTGAATTGTTGAAAAGAAAAGTTACAGAACAACCTATTTTAGCACTTCCAAATTTTAACAAGGTGTTTCAAGTAGACTATGATGCTATTGGTAATGCTATTGGAGTAGTTTTGAGTTAGGAAGGTAAAGCCATTACTTATTTTAGTGAGAAGTTGAATGATGCCAAGAGAAAATATTCTGTTTATGATCAGGAGTTCTATGCTATAGTTCAGGCATTGAGGAAGTGGATACATTATCTTTTTCCATAAGAATTTTTTTTATTTACTGATCATCAAGCTTTGTAATAATTGAATAGTTAGGGAAAGTTAAATCAAAGGCATTTGAAGAGGGTTGAGTTTTTGCAGAGTTATACTTTTGTTTTGAAACACAAGAGTGGAAAGTCTAATAGGGTTTCAGATGCCCTTAGCAGAAGAATGATTTTTCTAACAGAGATGTAGGTTGAGGTTGTTGGGTTCAAGGAACTCAAGAGTTTGTATCCTGAAAATCCAGATTTTGGCGAAGCTTGGAAATCTTGTAGAGAACCTGTTACTCTGAATAGAACCAAATCATTGGATTTCATAATCCATGATGATAAGTTGTTCAGAGGTAGTCAGTTGTGCATTCCATAGAGCTCCATGAGGGAGAATCTAATCAAAGAATAGCATAGTGGAGGACTAGCCGGACATTTTGGGTGAGATAAAACCATTTCTCTAGTTAGTGAGAACTATTATTGGCCACAGTTGCAGCAAGATGATAAGAAATTTGTACAAGGTTGCAGGGTATGTCAGATGGCAAAAGGCGTGAAGCAAAATATAGGGTTGTATCAGCCATTACCTATACTAGAGAAGCCACGAGAGGATATTAGTATGGAATTTGTTCTTGGCCTACCAAGAACTCAGAGAGGGCATGATTCCATCTTTGTAGTGGTGAATAGGTTTCAAAAATGGCACATTTCATTCCTTGCAAGAGGACTAATGATGTTGTTCATGTAGCAGAATTGTTTTTCAGGGAGGTGGTAAGACTACATGAATTACCAAAGAGCATAATTTTAGATCAGGACACCAAGTTTGTTGGGTACTTTTGGAGAATCCTGAGGAAAAAGTTGAAGACAGATTTGAATTTTAGCTCAACACACCATCCCCAAACTGATGGATAGACATAAGTTATGAATAGGAGTTTGGGAAACCTATTGAGATGCTTTGTTGGAGATAAACTAAAGGGATGGGATTTAGTTTTACCACAGGCAGAATTTGCATATAATAATTCTGTCAATAGGAGCACTGGTAAATCACCATTCTAGATAGTATATGGAAGTAGCCCCATAAATGCATCAGAATTAAGAAATTTGGACAAAGGAGAGACAAGTAGCACTGAAGCAGAAGACTTTGCAGAAGACTTGAAGAATTTGCATGAGGAGGTGAGACAACATATTAATAAAATGAATACACAACACAAGGCTAAGGCAGACAAGAAAAAGAGGCATAAGGAATTTTAGGTGGGAGTTGAAGTCATGGTTCATTTGAGAAAGGAGAGATTTCCAATAGGAACATATAATAAGTTGATTATGAAGAAGTTTGGACCATGCAAAATACTGAAGAAACATGATTAAGGAAATGCTTATGAAGTAGAGTTTCCTAGTGAACTCAATATTTCACCAGTGTTTAACATTTCAGATTTGACAGAATATCATGAGGGAGGTGTTGAGGATCAGATCATAGAAGCACAATGGAATATTCCAAAAACTACTTCAGCTACAAAGGAGATTGAAGACATTTTGGACAGTCGTGTTGGTAGAAGCACAAGGAATAGGACATATGAAGAATATTTGGTCAATTGGAAAGGATGACCCGTAGAAGATTCATCGTGGATATCAAGGGAAGAGGTTAACCGTCTTGGTTTTCCTTTGACCACCTGAGATGTGACAGGGTCACTTCTCAAATTAACCTGGGTGTCTGGTGCAGGAGCATCCTGGTATAAGAGCAATATTGCATCACCCAAAAATATTTTTTGGTTTCTTTTTAATAAGGGGAGCACCCTTCATCAAGTGGTAGCACCCTTCATCAAACTTGTACTTGCTGAATATGTCAGAAGACACATCCATAGGACCAGATCATTGGGGATAAAAGAGTAAGAATGAGAACAAGAAGTAAGTCTATTAACAGTAGATGTTTGATTTGTGATTTTGAGCCTAGATGTGTTTATGTTGCACTTGAGAATCAAGAATGGGTTAGTGCAACGAATGAAGAGATTGAATAGATTGAGAAGAATAAAACATGGACATTAGTACCTAGATCGAGTGACAAAAATGTCATTGGAAACAAATGGATTTTCCGAAACAAACTTAATGAGAATGAAGAAGTCACAAGGAACAAAACAAGACTAGTATGAAAAGGGTATGCACAAGAAGAAGGTATTGATTATGGAGAAACCTTTGCACCCGTTGCTAGAATAGAAGGAGTAAGAATTCTACTTGTTTATGCCGCTTTCAAAGGATTCAAAGTATACCAAATGGATGTTAAATCTGTATTTCTGAATGGAATACTAGAAGAGGAGGTATACATTGAACAACCTGAAGGGCTTGTTGATCCTAACAAGAGGAACATGGTTTGTAAACTACACAAAGCCTTGTATGGATTGAAAAAAAAACCAAGAGAATGGTATGAAATACTTCACTCTTATCTCATTAGTATTGGATTTGTTAGAACAAGTGACAACAACAATCTGTATTTGAAAGGAGATACTGATGATAAGACTTTGATTGCTGAGATATTTGTTGATGATATCATATTTGGAGGTAATGATATACTGTGCAAATCATTTGCTGATGAAATGAGCAAAGAATTTGAAATGTCAATGTTTGGAGAGATCAAAATTTTCCTTGGTCTACAGATTCTACAATTGGATGAAGGAATCTACATCACACAGTCCAAATACATCAAAGAAGTTATGAAGATATTCAAGACGGAGGACTCAAAACCAGTTGGAACACCTATGGCAACTAGATACAAATTGACAAAGGAAGACAAGACATCTAAGGTAAATTAGACCTTATATAGATCTATGATTGGAAGACTAATGTATGTTGTACACACTAGACCTGATATAGCACATGCAGTTAGTATGGTTGCAAGATTCTCTTATAATCATAAGGAATCATACATGAATGTTGTTAAAAGAACTTTGAGATATCTGAAGAATACTGAAGACTATGGTTTGTGGTACAATAAAGAATGAAAATTTGAGCTACAAGTTTATACTAATGTTGATTGGGCTGGAAACATAGATGATAGAAAAAGAACTACAGGAGGAGCATTCTTTATGGGTGACAAACTTGTCACATGGATAAGTAAAAAGAAAGGATGGATATCTCAATCAACTGCAGAAGCAGAATATGTAGCTGCTGCTGCAAATTGCTCTAACATTGCATGGATCAAGAAATTGCTAAAAGGTATGAATGAGGAAATTCTTGAACCAATAATTATCTATTGTGATAATACTAGAGCTATCAACATCTCAAAGAACCTTGTCATGCATGCTAAGACAAAGCACAAAGTTATTAAGTATCATTACTTAAGGAAACAAGTACAAGAGAAATGGGTGATACTGGAATATGTACAATCCAAAGAACAACTAGAAGACATATTCACAAAACCATTTCCAAGAGATACATTTGAATACCTGAGGAATAGACTAGGGGTTCTTCCCTTGTCTAATGGTCACTAAGATGACTAGGAGGCTGCATCAGCCTACACATTATCAAAAGATTATTCATGTTGATGCAAGCTGAGATATGGATTGTAATGACATATCAGTCCACTAAAGGGAGAGAAAGATTCAAAGGGAGAAAAATATTATTGGCTACTACAGAGATGCATATTTGTTTTGGAATTGCTGTCAAAGGGAGAGAAATATTCAATGAAATATACATCAAGGAGAAGAGATTCTACAACACAAAGGGAGAGAAAGATTCAAGAAAAGGGAGAGAAAGATTCAATGAAATAACCATCCATCAAAGGGAGAGAATTAGAGAAAGAGTTAACAATGTATATCTATCTAGAAAGGGAGAAGAGATTCTACAAGAAAGGGAGAGCCAGAATCAGAAGACAAAATTGCTACACCTATCCATTAAAGGGAATGAAAAAAGGGCAAGCACGCAACAAAATCAAATCAAAGCTAGAAGAGCTTACCAAGATTCAAATATTTGAATTGATTGTAGAATAATAATTTTGGTATGTTATGGCATATCTTATACTGCATATGTCATAGTATGTTGCCATAAATGCCAAAGAGAGAGATTGATGAACTATAAGTGATTGAATGTTTGAAGATGATAGGCTGATGATCACCGAGCTACAAAAGTGAATGCAAGACATTAAATCAGTTAATGTATTGTATTGTCATTGATGCCAACTTGATATGATTTAATTGTTCATACACATATTGTCATAAACTTGAAGATCTGAAAAGACAAAGTTTATGTGGTCGGTAAAACTTAAAAGGTCTGTATACACTGAGTGATAGTGAATACCGAGTGATAGTAAATACCAAGTAGTTCAAAGTGTATGCCGAGCACCACAGTAACCGAGCAAGTGTTACTGAGCAAGAGATAATTATTGAACATAACTAAAGTTGTTGACTGAGCATAACTGAAGTTGTTACCGAGCATAACTAGAGTTGATGACCGAGCATAACTAAAGTTAAAGAATGACAAAATTGCTTGGTTGACAGAGTTATATTTAGGGATTGACTGATTGATTGCTTCATTTTCAATGATCAGTTAAACTAAAGCATGGAAGAAGATTTAAAGTGTGTTTTATTCACAGTTATCAAGGATATATTTACATAATAAAGTAAAGGAGAGATTTACGAGATAAAGCAACACATGGTGAGTTTTACGGATCAAGAAGAGATCTATGAAAAAAACAAGGAGATTGAGCGGCTAATCATGTCTATATAAAGAGACAAGGAATTCATTATGGAAAGAGGAATGTTGAATATAATTTGTGTGAAGATAGATTTCTTCATGCATATATGATCATACAGGTTGAAGAATAGAGCCAAGGAATTCTACAGACACCGAGCAACAGAGGACAAAGCATTCACTGAGTAGAAGAAAGAAAGAAAACAAAGGAACGAAAGTGTATATTGATCAAAGAGGTATTATAAAACTAACAATAGATCTAAATATTTTCAAATCAAAGTTGTATTTTGAACAGATCATTTACTGTATTAGTTTAACCATTGATTCAGAAAATCTCTTAACCAAGTGAGATTTAAAAGTCCTTATTGTATTGAGATACTCAAGAGTATCAAAAGGTTTTCTTGTTGACAACATAGTGAGTGCTAGGTCAAAAGACAGACTACTGGTTTTAAATCCTCTAACAAGGTCGCACTTAATAGTGTGTATTGTAACCTTTAATAGGGTTAGCTCTTCACAGAGCTCACTTCAGAAGAGTGAAATTATTTTGGGTTACCGGTCCCAAGTGGTTTTTCCCATATTTGGTTTCCACATTAAAATATATGTGTCAAATGTGTATATGTTTCATTGCATTGATATTTTTCTTTACACATTATTGAAACTAGATTGGTCGGTTAACTCTAAGTTTATTTGCTGCTACTCGGTAAAGTCTAGAAAAGATAAACAGTATATCTTACCGAGCAATTTACATTTGTTGAAAGTTATTTATGGCATACATCTTGTTGAAATTGGACTGTAAGATAAATAGAGGTTATTATATTTAAAGACATAAGTTTTTGGTTGGATCTTTTGGAATTATTTTTAAGGCCACTGATTCACCCCCCTCTCATTTATTCTAACGTGTTTGGCATAGATAAAGACATCAATATGTTATCATCAACATGTTGATAAAATATTGATTCCTTATATGAAACAAAAACATACAAGGCACCAATAATCAATATAATATAAGGTACATATTATCAAATAAGAAGTCATTTTGAACACATGTGCATTTGTGTCCAATATCAACTTGTCCCACTGTAGAAGAAATTATACGATGAAATCAAAGAGTCATGATAATCATGCATAGCTGAGAGGATAATAAGAACAATATCAACTTTATAAAGCAAAGAAAATGAACCAATGAACCCGATTGTATCAATGTCAAGTCATATCTATCATTGTATCACTTGTTAAGTCATAGGAGAACAAGAATAATGAAAATAATGTAAAAGTCAAAACAATACTTGACATCAATGCCAAATCAATGTCAAAGAGGTCAACAGATGATCCAATATTTGTATATTGTGATAATCCAAGTTCCATCAACATATCCAAGAATCTAGTGATGCACTCAAGACCTAAACACATTCCCATCAAGTATTATTTCTTGAGGGAACAAATCAACAAGTATAGTTGGAATATGTTGCCTCTAAAGAATAGGTTACAAATATATTTAAAGGCCTCTTCCAAAAGAGAATTTTGAGTTTCTTAGGCAGAAGTTGGAGGTAATAACCCCTATTCTAGTTGTAAGGCCAGAAAAAGGCATAGTAAGCACATTTAAGAGTAACCACAAAACCCTAAACAATATGCAAACCTATCGAATCCTATCATAAAAGTCACTTGAAAACAAAAAATTCAAAATAACATAAAACCCCCTTTCAAGTGTAGCTCTCATGTTCTCCTTTCTTCTCCATTGGATGTATTGATGTTTCTCTTTTCCAATGAAAAAATGCACAAAGATTCGAAAGCAAAATTGATAGAAAGAATACTAGGAGATAGTGGTTAGCAAATGAACAAAAAATGAGCACAATTTATACGAGTTGAGAGCCAAAATTGCAGAATTAGCAACTAGATATGAAATTTGGAAATTTGCATTGATTATGACACTTGGTAAAATTGAGAGGGAAATATGTCATAATTATGAAAAATTATGACACAATGGAGGCCATATTAGTGAGTGGAAAGGTGTAAGAGGTGAAGCTAATTAATAGGAGATGGAGGCTAGAAAATAAGAAGAGGATAGGTGATGTGGATTTAAATCAATTAAGAATTCAATATTCCTCACAAAAGGTAATTAGCATTTATGAAATTCAAAATTCCATAAATTAGGAAATTATCCAATTAATTAATTAGAAATTAATTAATTGTGGAGACTTAGGATAAGGAATGAATAAATATAATTTATTCATAAAAGTCGGGGATAAATCATAGGTCATTCATCCCAAGAGGAAAAATTAGCGGATCATTGGCCGAATCAAAGGCATTAATGCACAATTAAATTGATTTTGATGATATTGGTAAGGATTATGATAGTTTTGAGGCATTGATGAACTTTGACAATGCACTCAAATAATGATGTATGAAAATAGTTAAATAACATCAATGAACTTTGATGATTCCAGAGGATTGCTAAGGATAAGGAGACATCGATGAACTTGGACAATGCTCCCGAAATAATAATCATCTAAAATAACATTGATGAACTTGGACAATGTTGTTGAATTTATGATGATAGGTTGATAGTGATAGGATCGATAAACTTGGACAATGCTATCAAATGGATGAAACATTGATGAACTTGGACTATTCCCCTATAATGATTGGAATGGGTCCAAAATGATCATGGACTGATTAGGAATGATTTTAATTTATTTAGGATGATATGATATGGTTTAAGAATGTTTAGGATCAAATAGGATTGGTTTACGAAGATTTAGGATTGATCGGAATCGATTAGGAAATGATCTATTCAGCTAAAAGGATAAAAATATTAGCAATTAATTGAATAACTCACAATATTCAATTAATAGTGAAGGAAACAATGTTGTCATATAGTGAAACCATATGCGCATTATAGAGGAATAATTATAACGAAAAATAATGTTTCAATCGTAATGCCAAAAGTGTTAAAGGCATCTACATTAGTCATTAAGGAGATTTATTCTTTAGGAGGAGCTCTTCATTGCACTAATTTATATCTATATATAACATTTTCCATTGATGTCAAAGGTAGAGAAGTTGAGTTAGTCAGGGTATTTTATTTTTTAGAGCTTTCCACCAATGTCTTGGTGGTGGGGGTTTCTTGAGATTATATTACTAATGTCAATTAAATCAAATAATTTAATGAAAGAAATCGTGGACCACTCCTTTAGATCACAAGTTGATTGATTTATCTTCACATGGAAGCTCTTTAAATTCATTCAATTATTTGTTCATGGTAACTAACTACCTTGGTATAATCGCCTATAATGGCAGAAACAAAAGTCATAAAAAAACAATGACATATATATAAAATAAAAAAAAGGAAGCAATGATAAAGGTAGTAACAATCAACAACAAAGCAGAGTATAATTGATATTATGTGCACTTCCAATAAGGGAAATAATCATCATTAAGATTAAATAAGTAACTAATTTTGTGAAGACAATGATCAAGTAATGATATTAGATTTCAACAATCCATCAAGATTATTGTAATATTTTTTTGGATAGATTGTGTAAGATTTTTTTCCATCAATCTTACACAATCTACCCAAAAAAATCTTACAATAATGATGAAGTAGTGAAGAAGGGAAATGATGATATGATTAGTTAAAAGAAATGATTATATATTAAATAAGAAGTGATTAAAATCATATTAAAGTCATCAATTTAATCTAATTAAAAAGTCAACATTTGGTATAAAGGAAAGGTAACACTTCAAGGTATGCATAAGACAAATAGTTAATACAAAAAAAATGAATAAGACAAAAAAATACAATGATTAGTTTAATTGCATAAATCATAAGGAACAACGATTAAATTCTATAAGGCAACAACCATTATTAACAGAGCAAATTTAATGATAAAGCAAGAAACCCTTAAGATTAAGAGTTAAATAATAAAGGGTCATTTATATTTAGATGGTCATGTCTATTCAAATGGATGCCTCTCTTTATGAACGTATAAGGATATACAAACATATACGATTTTGTAGAGATTAGAGTGAACTAAAAATCAAGAAATATACAATTAATACACTAATATATTTAAGCATATGAAGAACAAATCTTAAAGAGTTTACTTGTATATTATGTGCAAGAATTGTGAGGAGTGTTAGAGTGAATATAAATATAGATGTTATAGCAGATTTATGGGCAATATTGTAGCATATCTGTGAATAGACTTTTAGAAATTTTTTGAGAAGTCTATGCCAGAGGTTGGTACCTTATATGAAGGTTGGTTCCTCATATTGGTGAGATTGGCGCCTCATATTTAAAGATAATAGTGTGTCTTATTGAGTTTGTGCTCAAGTATTGGGAATTGGTGTCTCTCGTAGGTTGGTGTCTACAAAATTTGTAAAGAGGAGTGTTTATAGAAGTGTATATTCCTAAAAAGTTAGGACCTATTAGGCCCCATTTTGGTGATTTCAAGGTTTGAATGCCCATTATACTTGATCCCTGTGACCTGATTCCTTTTTCCTATACCTATTCATTGTTTCTTATGTCTTGATGAAATTTGAGCTAATTTTTCCTAGAACACATTGCCAATGATGATTTGTTCTTAGGGTTTTGAGCCCAGATTTCACCCGGAGCCCTATATCAGGGTCTTCTTCCAAGGATTTCAATTGTGGCTGTATTGGATAAAATTTGAATCCCAATTTCATGGATTTACTATAAAAGGACCTCCTATCTCCTCATTTTTCATATCATAATCAAGTGCAAGCATTTTGGAAATCGAGTGATCAATATTTCAAGCAAGCAAGAGCAATCGAGGATTTGGATTCAAGATTTGAAGGAAATAATCCAATTCAAGATATCCAAGTCTCTATCTTTTCAATATACATTAAATCAAAGGAAATATTATCCAATTGATGTGAGTTTCTCTCCCTTGATGGGAAAGTAGAGGAATTCTCAATCAAGCAAGAAGATTCGTTAATCCTTCTTTCTCTCTCCTTCTTGACATGTGGCTATCAAGCATATCTACATTCTAGATCTTGGAGTGGAAATCATAGATCTATGCATTTGTGATGGAATCCTTGATCATACATTATATTCCATTTTCACCTCTTTGTATTCCAAGAATATTCAAGCATCTTCATGGATTTGAGCGATTACTACATCCGTTCATGAGGGTTTTTGCAAGGTAAATCAACAACTTGACTTTTCTATTATTTCATTTATGCAATTTCTATCATATTTCAAGGTTGATTCCTAAACAGGGTTTTGACCAAGGAAAACCCATTTTCCCCATTTTTTGTGTGAAGGAACATGTTACGGAGCTGTCAAAACTTTTCCAGGCAGTACAAGAACAGTTGCAGATTTTGGAAAAATTCATCTGAAAGTGTTGGGAATATATCAAATCCCTCTTTGTACATGGGAACACATCAAATTTTTTTTTTTTCCTACCATTTTTGCCTAAATTGTTTGGGTCTGGTCAGTTTTGTCTTCTAATTTTCATTTCTGTCAGTTTTAACTCGATATTAGTCTTTCTCAATCTGTTTTAATCAAGTTTTTATAGTCTTTTCTAATAGATAAATTACATTACATAATCATTCCCATTTCATTTAAATTACATATTTAGTGAAGGACAAGCCATATTTCCAATGAGAGCTTGAGTCACCTCTTGATCCTATTGGAGATATTCTTCCTTCCTAATGTGCAATTCATGAAATGGGGAAGTAATTCACTTAGTATATTTTATGTTGCATTGCAATCCCCATTTACCATTGTACATTTTGGTGAACCCAATGTATTACATTTCCCTTTGATTTTGGTAGTTGAATTGCATTTACATTCATTTCATGCATTGCATCCTTCTTAGTTTTATAATTAGATCTAGATCTACTTTTGCATGTTTTACATTGCATGTTTGAATTTGATAGTTAGATGTGTCTTTCATAAAATATATTATTTTATTGGATTGTGTATCTCTTTCAAATATTAAAATTGCATTGGATCTATATCTATTCTCTCATTCCTATGTGCATGAGTGTTATCACTTTGAGTCCTACTTATAGCATTCTGGTTAGGAGAAGCCGCAAACCTAGGGATTCCTTTGGTCCTGAGCCTTCTCTCTTTCCTAGGAATCTTGAAGAGACCAACATGCATACTAGTGACATCAATTATATCATGGAGAACAACTCTTACCATTCTTCTCATGATAAATATGAGGCTTTGAGAGTTCCTCCTGTGCAAGTCCAAAATCTTTCCAACGAATTTGAGAAATTTGAACAATGGTTAGGACAAGAAAACCCTAACCCCGAATTCATTTCTATTGTAGAGGGATTAAGGAAGCTAATTAATAATGATGAACATGGTGTTATCATCTTGCATAGTATCTATCATATTATTGATAAAATTGTTAAGCCTCTTAAAGATTGTGCTCATGAGCTAGGCTTCATTCTACCTACCACTAGTGTTGAGACCTCTATGCCTATTTTCACTTCAACTTATAGTGTCTCCACTTATGATCCACCTATCATAACAAATTTCATTCAAAATCTTAACCCTACACATGTTAGAATCCCTAATCTTATTTCTCCTTCTATTCCTTCAAGTGTGCCATGTGTTTCCTTACCTTCATCAATGCCCACTTACCATAATGTGCCCTTTTCATATTCAACCATTCTTTCCATCTCACATAATGATCCAAATATTTCAAACATACCTCCTCCTACCATTATTTCTAACGATCCTGTCATTAATAGCCTTGCTCAAACTATGCCATTTTTTCAACAACAAAAATTGCTTCAATGACTCAATCCAAGTTCAATATTCCTACTTGTAACATTGCTAGTCCTTTGTCTTTGGATATCATCTGTGATGTTATCCCGTAATACATGGAGTTTCCTCATCTTGAGACTTATAATGGCAAGGGTGATGCTTTGACTCATGTCAAAATATTTCAAACCTTGTGTACCGATTTCTCTCATGACCATAGGTTCATGGAAAAACTATTTACTAGAACCTTTCAATACAAATCCTTGCAATGGTATTGTTCTTTGCCTCCTTATTCTATTGATTATTTTCAAAAACTTGATAATGCTTTCATTCAACAATTTAAAAACAACATTGGTCCTAAGATTTCTTTGATTGATTTAATGCATTGTAAAGAAGGTGTTAAAGAAAAAATGACTGATTTTATTGGTAAATTTAAGCATTTTTATTCTTAGATTTCTTATCATGTGCCTGATATTGATGTTCAATGCATTTTCATTGCTAATTTACAAAAATACATTAGAGATAAGATTCTAATTTTTGAATTCTCTTCTTTTACTCAATTATGTGCAGTGCTTCATAATTATCAATTGCAAGTGAGTCACTTTAAGAGCATACATCCAATAATTTTAACAAGTTTCAGAAACCAAAGAACTTCTTTAAGATCAATAATTTATCCAACAATGTCGATTAGAGGATGACAACGACATCCATAGGTGTGACTCCTTTGTCATCTATTTTTAGACCTGCTCATAATTTTACTCAACTTTTTGAATCTTTGAATAATGTGATGTTGAAGTTGATTATTTCTAAAGTGTTAACTCTTCCTCATGTTAAACCAATTGACACTTCCAAAACCTTAGCCAAACACTTTGATCACTAAGCTTTCTATCAATACCATTATCAACCTAGTCATGATACTAAAATAGTCTCCATTTGAAATCTCTTAGTCAAGACCTCATCGATTCTAATGTTATATCTGTTGAGAATGTCAATGATCAAGGAAAAATATCTGTAGCACTTCCCAACCAAAACTTACAAATTTATACCAACACTTTACCATCTCATTTGACCAATATCGTTGATTCTACCCAAACCTTGTCTTCTTCTTCCACTCATGTTGTTGACTATTATGATAAATTTAATGAGGAAAATAATGTTTTCAACCTCATTGATCAAACTGAACCTAAACCTAAACCTAAACCTAAACCTAAACTTGATCTTTATATTACCTTTGACCCTACTGAGATAATTAAAGCACATGATGGTTCTCTTTATAATGTGGCAAATGTTAATGGTTTGTTTTCTCATGGTGTCCTTATTGACCCTACTTGCATGGTGAATGTGATAATTGAAGAGAATCTTTTAATAGATAGTTGCAACATGATTTTTATGATAAATATGATGTTATGATCCAAACTTGCAATGGTTTCCTTTATCCTTCACATGGTTCTATTTTATTTCCTATTGAAGTTGGTGGAAAAACTTTAGACATTACCTTTACTACGGTTCCAACTTTCGATCAATTTCAAATCAAATTTGATCTTCCTTGGCTTACCTCCATCAAAGGCGCGACCTCTCCTATTCATAAATGTTTGAAATTTCCTCATAAGGGATAAATCACGACTATTAATCATAGCCTCTATCGACCTGTAGTTCCTCAAGAGTATATTGACCTTGATTTCTTTTGGCCTTCTATGCCTCAACCAACCCAACCTTGTAGAGATAATCTCTTCCAATCATACCAATCCTACAAGATCCAACTGATTTGTAAACTTAGAAAACCTAAGGACATTCCATCTCCTTGTCCTAGACCTGGACTTCTTCCTACAACTCCTATTTATGTTTCAGTTCCATCTCCTACATCTTATAAGCATTATGCCAATGTTATCTCTCAACCTACTGTGGTTCCTTCCGTTCATCCTCCTAAAGAAGAAAAGGACTCGATGTTGATTGATCCTAAATCAAACCCAATTTATAGAAAAACCAAATACAACCATCATGTTCTTGACCACCATAATAAACATCATGCTAGAGATCGTTAACGTGCTTCCCAAAATGTTATTTTACTTAAAACACCCATTAATGCTTTGATTCCCTTTAACTAACCTATGCTTGAACCAAAGGAGGAAGTTACCTTGAAAAATATGAAATTGAACAAACATGACGATTCTATTTGTATCTTGGATTCTATTACAATTAATTTGGATGAAGAAGATACTCTTGATGATGATACTTTTGAATATCCCAATGTAGCTAAAAATGATATTAATGCTAGTGATTATGATTATATGTTTGAGCTTATTTATGTTAATCATGATTTACCAGCTATGTTTTTACAACAATTATCTATTAATCCTAGTGACGAGCAAAGTGACCCATCTTTACAGCATGCTCCTTGTTTGGAACTGGCTATTGTTCTATCTATCATGCTTTATGTTGTTCCTCTTGGGAGTTTCTCACCTTCCCTTAACACTATAGACCTATTGGAAATGAGTTGAGTAACTGAGAGGGGAGGGGTGAATCAGTTACCACAAAACAAATCCAAGTCCCTTAGATGTCTTAAACAAATTTATCACTGTTACTCTGTTAATATAGATATTTCAATGTCACTCGGTTAACAAAGCAAATCTTGAGAGATTAAATGTGATTATCCTTTAGTGATTAAATGTAGAAACATAAAGCATAAGGTAAATAACATGTACACAGATAACACCAAGATTTAACTTGGAAACCCAATATGGGAAAACCACCAATTGCAACTAGTCACTATTTTTCACTCTTTTGAAGTGAGCCCTGTTAGTAGCGAACCCTGTTAAAGGTTACAATAACACACTGTTAGGTGTGACCCCGTTAGAGGATTTAATCACCCTATAAGGAGTGGCCTTATTAGAGGTCTTCAAACACTTCAACAAAGAAATGTCACCTTGTGATAGGATTTACAAAAGACTGTTAAGTCTACTCTATTAAGAGATTTAGATCACTGCTACAATTTTTAGAGAGTAATAATTGATTGACCTGTTTGTCAAAGCAACTGTCTTTGCTGATTTAGATCTCTGCTCTGGCTTTGAAACTTGATCCTCACTGATCAAATATTCTATTGCATCTCTGTATGTTCCATCCTCAATCAGAATCCCATCTGATTTTTCCTCCATACTTCATGTCATAAACACATACATCACACTACTCTCATTCAATCCAAACTTGACCTTATATATATATGATAAGCCTTGTCAAGTTAGCTTGAATAACCTTTCAAATAATCAATAAAACTTAAGTTTGTCGGTTGCATATAACCAATTAACCATAAAATATAAACTAATGTTAGTCGACTGTCACTAAAAGCATAACTCAGTTAATATTGAAATTCTTCAATGCCTGACCAATACTGTAATGCCCGAGTGAAATCAGATAGAACTTAAAATCACTTTGGTCTTCTTCAATGCCGGAGAGAACAATACATATACTGACTGTGCTTGGTTTGGGTATAGACATTTGTGTAACATCACTATATTTGTGTAAACATCAATGACAATACACAATTGAATAATTTCCATAAAAAATATACCTCTTTGGCATTGATGACAACACAACATGTCATAACACAAAGAATTATAGAGAAATAGACACAAGAATCAAATTTTATTAATGTCCTCAGCTTCATTCTAATTCTCATCCAGAAAAAAACTCCCCCTGTCTTCACAATCTCTATTTCTGATATAAAATTTCTCCCTCTATCATCAATAATCTTGTTTATGACATCAATAATCTCTCCCTCTTTGACAACCAATGCAAAAGATACTATCCAATACATATCCAATGAAGTTGTAATGTACCTGTTTGTACTGATTCATATACAATAAGCTTTGAAAATCTGCATCAACATATTAAATCTGTTACGTAGCTCGGTTGATGCATCTCTAATCTTTCCATTAGTGAGCCTCAGTTAGGGGAATCACCCATAGCTTTCCTCTAAGATACAAGATTGCATCCTTAGGTAGAGGTTTTGTGAATATGTCTGCAATTTGTTCTTTAGTATTCACATATTCCAATCTTACTTCCTTGTTCTGAACCAATTACCTCAAGAAATGATACTTTATTACAATATGTTTAGTTTTAGTATGCATCACAGGGTTCTTTGAGATGTTAATAGAACTAGTGTTGTCATAGTAGATAATAACTGGTTCTTTGATTTGTTCTTTCATACCTGACAACAACTATTTGAACCATATGCTATTTGAACAATTCACTATTGCAGCAACATATTTTTCCTATGTTGTAGACTGAGAAATGCAGTTCTATTTCTTTCTTGTCCAGGAGACTAACCTCTTTCCAAGAAATAATTCTCTAGCACTGGTGCTCTTCTTGTCATCAACACTTCTTGCCTAATCAACTATTAGTAATAACTGAGAGGGGGGAGTGAATCAGTGACCTAAAAAAATTATCCTTTTAACTTTAATCCACCAATCAATACACCTCATATTATTAAGTCCCTACAAGATGCATGCCTTGAAATAATTGAAATAATTAACTGTCTATCAGTTTACCTTGTCTGTCCTTATTCAACTTGATAACCGATAAGCAATAAAACTATTTATCGATACTCCATAAATATGTAGAGTATACCAATCAATCCAGAAATGCATATGTGAAATGTAAAACAATGAAGTAATAAACTATACACACATAACACATGGATTTTAATGTGGAAACCTTGTTAAGGGAAAAAACCACTGGGACCGGTACCCCAAATTTTCACTCTTCTAAAGTGAGCCCTATTAGGAGCTAACCTTGTTAAAGGTTACAAACACACTGTTAAGTGTGACCTTGTTAGAGGATTTTTGATAATAGAATGTCACTTGATATCTGACATGTATATGCTACCAATATTGATCAACCTCTATGGGCACAATAGGTATCTGGCATATCTGGTGTGACCTAACTGCATCAGCCTCCTTCTTAGACTGTGTGTCGGTATCGGGAACTCAATGCTATCTTCATGACAATATTTTTGGCAATCTGTTAGGATATACCTCAATTATAGAAGATGGTTAAGTCCTGCTCTGTTAAGAGACTTAATGCTTCAATGGTTAAACTAAAACATAATGACCTATTTCTAATGCAACTTGAATTGCAAATTTTCAAATCTATTTAAGTACAATACCTCTCTGATCAATGTATCAATTCAATTCTTTGTGCTTCACCCTTTCTACTCTGTGATGCTGTGCTTCACTATTCGTTGGTGTCCGCAGAATTCCTTAGCTCTCCTTCAGCTTGATGATCAGGACTGTATGAAGTTATCCTTCATCAGTTTCTCTTCAACATCCTTTTTCTATTCACTCCCCGTGTATCTGATTGCTTGTAGAAATGAATTATGCTTGTCTCTTATATAAACATGATGTTCCTTAATTCTTGATTCTTGATTCTTGGCGTGAAAAACAATCCAGCCAATATGATTTATGGCTTTAACTCCTGATTTATCTCATAGTTATCTTCTTGCCAACTGTACAAATGTTCTTTAAATCAATTACTTAACTCTGGGTGAATAAAACAAATAAAACAACCAGTTAAGTCTATCCTTAATCTTTTCCAGCTAGATATTTTTTCATTTTCTTAACTCTCTGTTCTGTCGGTCAACTCTGCAGTTCGTCATCGGTGACAATTGCCAGTTCCATTGGTGTAACTCCAGTTAGCTTCAGGATCTCCATCCATTGGGCATCATTGGATTTTGCTTCATTGGGATTTATTGTCTTCTATTTTTTGGGCATCACTGTGACTTTTACCTTGCCTTTACCGATGGTGTGCACTCCGTCGGTGTTGTCTATCACTTAGTGAATACTTGACTTTTATGCATTGCTGAAAGCATAATATTTATTCCATTGATTCTCTGAAGTATTTTGCATTATGTACATGACCATACAGATGATATTAATTTGACATCAATGACAATATAATCCATTAATTGATTTAATGTCTTGCATCATCTTCAACTTAATATTATTCAAACATTCAATCAGTTACATGTCATCAATCTCTCCCTTTGGCATTGATGGCAACATACTATATTATCACACTATAATAATTCTAATACAATATGAAATACAATTGTTGAGATTCATCAAATTACCAAACACTTTGTTTTGATAACTGATAAAAATGTTTGATCGCCGGTAAGCTCTGTGTTAGCTTAGATTTGATTCTTGCAGTTTTCTGTGTATCTTCTTCTGATGTGTTGTATTCTCCTTTTGTGTCAATTTCTCTCTTAACTGTTCTTGTTCTTTGATGTCTCTATCTCTTGTCAGCAACTCTCCCTTTGTATATGATTTCTTCATACAATTTCTCTCCCTATGGATATGATCTCTCCCTGTTTGGAGTAATCTGATAATGAATAGTTTCTGACGATAATATGGATACATTCTCTCCCTTTGACAACAATGCCAAATAAATATTTTACAAATATCTGCCATTCATGTCAAACAATTATTTTCTTCTGTCCATAATATATTCCTTGAATTTCCCTTATCCATCATCAATACAACAATATGCTCTGGTGCTCGTTTCTGATATATACCTTTCTGTATATAGATGTAGCTTTGAATTTCATCTTTTGCTTGCATCAATCATGAATGATATTATGATAATATATGGATGATGCAACCTTCATTCCTTTACTAACTAGTAGACATGGGTTTGACCCCTAGTCTCTTTCTTAGGTACTCAAATGTATCCTTGGGCGGTGGCTTGGTGAAGATATCAGCTAATTGTTCTTTTGATTGCACATATTCAAGTATCACCTCTTTTTCTTGAACTTGTTCTTTTAAATAATGATACTTGATGGCAATGTGTTTAGTCTTTGCATGCATGACTGGATTCTTGGAAATGTTTATTCCACTGGTGTTATCACAATAGATAATCAATGGTTCTGAGATCTTCATATGCATACCTTCAAGCAACTGTTTGATCCATGCAATATTTGAGCAATTTGCAGTAGCAGCAACATATTCTGCTTCTATAGTAGACTGAGAGATGCATCCTTGCTTCTTGCTAATCCATGTGACAATTCTGTCACCCATAAAGAATGCTCCTCCAATTGTGCTCTTTCGGTCATCAAGATTTCCAGCCCAATCAACGTCGGTAAACACTTTTAGTTCAAATTTGCCTTCTCTTCTATACCATAAGCCAAATTCCTCAGAATTCTTCAGATATCTTAAGATTCTCTTCACAACAGTCATATGTGATTCCCTGGGGTTAGCAGGAAATCTAGCAACAATTCCTACTGCATGTGCAATATCTGGTCTAGTGTGTACAAAATACATGAGTTTTCCTATCATTGATCTGTACAAAGTCTGATTTACCTCTGTTGTCTTGTCTTCCTTTGTTAATTTGCATCCAATAGCCATCAGTGTTCCAACAGGTTTGGAATATTTCATCTTGAATATTTTCAGGACCTCTTTGATATATTTGGACTGTGTAATGAAAATACCTTCACTTTGTTGAATGATCTGTAAACCAATAAAGAACTTGATCTCTCCAAACATAGACATCTCAAACTCTTTACTCACTTTATCAGCAAATGACTTGCATAGCATGTCGTTGCCTCCAAATATGATGTCATCAACAAATATTTTAGCAATCAAAATGTTAGCATTAGTATCTTCTTTCAAATAAAGATTACTATTTTCACTAATCCTTATGAATTCAATACTTATTAGATAGGAATGAAGTCATTCATACCAAGCTTTGGGAGCTTATTTTAATCTATACAAGGCTTTGTGAAGTCTACATACCAAGTTCCTCTTGTCTAGATCCACAAACCCTTCTGGTTGTTCAATGTATACCTCTTCTTCAAGTATTCCATTTAGAAATGCTGACTTGACATCCATTTGATATACTTTGAATCCTTTATATGCAGCATAAGCAAGTAGTATTCTTACTCCTTCTAGCCTAGAAACGGGTGCAAAATTTTCTCCATAGTTTATACCTTCCTCTGGTGCATACCCCTTGCATACTAATCTTTCTTTGTTCCTTGTGACTTCTCCATTCTCGTTCAACTTATTCCTAAATATCCATTTAGTACCAATGACATTCTTGTCATATGGTCTTGGAACAAGTGACCATGTTTTTTTCTTCTCAATCTGTTCAATCTCATCATTCATAGCACTTATCCATTCTTCATTATCTAGTGCAACATTCACAGATTTTGGCTCAAACTCACAAATTAAGCAATTTGAGTTTAAGGACTTACTTCTTGTTCTTGTACCAACTTTCTTATCTCCTATGATCTGGTCCTCTGGATGGTTCCTTCTTACATATCTTGCAA
>MU223218.1:230398-240408 GCA_018584345.1 Thuja plicata
TAATGGAAATAAAGAGAATATTTAGATATCTAAAGGGAACTATAGACTATGGTTTATGGTATCCTAAATCAAAGAATGTACAACTTCATGTATATACAGATGCAGATTGGGCAGGTTGTATTGATGATAGGAAGAGTACTTCAGGAGGAGTAGTATTTCTTGGAGATAGGTTGGTTTCTTGGATAAGCAAGAAGCAGATTGTATCTCTCAGTCAACAATAGAAGCTAAATATATTGCAGCAGCATTGAATTGTTCAACAATGGTTTGGATCAAACAGATGGTTAAATATTTTGGTATTCAGGTTGATTATCCTATTTTTATTCACTGTGATAACACCAGCATTATCAACATGTCCAAGAACCCTGTGATGCACGCAAAGACAAAACACATTGAGATCAAATACCATTTTCTTAGAGAAAATGTTGCAGACAAAGAAGTAAAATTGGACTATGTGAGCACTAAAGAACAGTTGGCAGATATTTTCACAAAGCCTTTATCAAAAGATACTTTTGATTATCTCAGGAAGAAGTTGGGAGTAATTCCCTTTCCTGAGTTTGATTAGATAAAGCAGCAAGTATAGCAGTCCATGGTGACTGATGAATGGTTGAATACTCTATTTCTGGAGTAGTACCTATGCCTAATTGTTTATGGCACCCTTTTCCATTGATGTCAAAGGGGGAGTATGTAGTAAGGGGAGCATATATTCTGGGGGAGTATATAATCATGTAACTTAAAAACACAGACAGAGGAGCTGCAACAGTGTAGAGGAATCTTTGATGAGGATATTGAGAAGATTGTAAAAAGAAAGAGGACACCATGTGCTGAAGATGTTTTTAATATCATATGTTGCCATCAATGTCAAAGGGGGAGATTGTTGGAGATTTACTTCTGGTAGCTAGTTGATTGTATGTTTGTCATTGATGACAATATATAATATACAATAGTGTTCTATATGTACTTATCGAAATGATGCTATTAAGCCTTGAACGGTTATATTCATGTTTTAGACATGATTTGGATGCTTTGTTCATACACGTAGACTCAGTTATGAAGTTTTAGTTGAGCTGTGTAATTTTGTTAGTGACAATTATAGTTTCTGGAGTTTATCTGTACAGAGTCGATGTATTACATTGGTTCTTGAGTTTTTCCTATCTTCAGGATATGCATGTTTATATTCATGATTAGTTATGATTTAACCATGTTTGGTTAAGAGCGCTTGTCATATTTCATTTGGATCATGTTGTTTGAGATAATTTGGTGGAGCCGACTCAGTGAAGTGTCACGTCTGTTCAGTTCATGTTGCGCCATCTTAATCCTGATTACGTGCTTAGTTAAGCTGACAAGGAAGTTGGTGAAGTGTTTCCCTCAGCCGTCGTGACCTTATACTTTCAGGAAGATACTTATAGTAGTTCATTTGTGAATGCTAAGTGTGAATGATAATAAAAGAGACAAAAAAAGTACAGAGAAGAATATCAGTTATGTTTCATTCATCAAGGATCTATGTGAAGAAGCAGTGGAAGATTACATTACATTGGAACTGATCAAGACAACAGGTCTACTCTACATTTCATCATTAGATATAGTGCATATCTGTTCTATAGAAGGTTGTAGCCTTCACCATTGAAGCAGTGAGATTTTGGACAGTGAGTCCTCACCCTTAACAAGGTTATTTGTAAAAGACTCCTAATAGGGTCAGACCCTTAATCAGGTCACTATACTTATTGCATTGTAAAGAAAAACTCCTAACAGGGTTGCAAGATCTTCTAACAGGGATTATTATAAACAAGTATAGTTCATTGTGGGTGCTAATTCCCACCGGGGTTTTTACCATTTGGTTTCCCCGTAACCAAATTATGGTGTTGTCTATTGTGTTATCTGAATGTGCATTTACTTTATGGTATTCTAGAATTAATAAGAGAAAAAAATTAAATTAGTTGATAACTGATTCAGCCCCCCTCTTAGTTATCCTTTAGGACTATTCTAACAACTCCTTCAAGTCTTGAAACAAGAGAAAAAGTTTCTCCATAACCAATACCCTCTTCTTGAGCATATCCTTTACATACTAATCTTGCTTTGTTTCTAGAAACTTCACCTTTTTCATTCATCTCATTTCTGAAAAACCCACTTAGTACCAATCACATTCTTATCTTTTGGTCTAGGTACAAGAGTCCAGGTTTTGTTTTTTTCTATCTGATCAATCTCTTCATTCATTGCTTCTATCCATCTTTCATCATTCAATGCATCTTTAATAGTTCTAGGTTCAATTTCACTAAGAAAACAAGTACCTTTGATTTTGTTCCTTGTCATTATACCTTATGTTTGATCTCCAATTATTTTCTCAGGTGCATGATGCCTTCTGACATATTTTGCAAGTATAGGTTTCTTCCTCTTTGATTTTGGGCTTGATCCACTAGGTTCACCATGCTCAAATATTTTGTTTTGTTCTTCTGTCTGATACTCAGGTTCCATTGTCTGAGACTCGGATCCCTCTATCTATAACTTGGGTGCCACTGCCTGTGACATGGTTCCCTCTGTCTGTGACTCATTTTCTTTAGTCTGAGACTCGGTTCCCTCTTTCTGTGACTCAGTTTCTTCAGTTAGAATCTCAGGTTGCACAAGTTGCAACAAGGTTTGTGTTGATGAATTCAGTGGTTGACATGGTTGTTGTCCAATCACCATTACATGTGTCTTAGGTATAGTATCAGGTTCATAATACACAAATTTCTTGTAATCCTCGGGCTCTTTACTGCTCTGTTCTTAATTTCTCTCTACAAACTCATCAATCTTTACATGCACACTTTCTATGACATTGTGAGTAGTAAGATTCAAACATTTATATGCTTTGGTTTTATAGGAGTAGCCAAGGAATATACCTTCATCTCCTTTTATATCAAATTTTCCATTTCTTGGTTCCTTCAAGATGTAACATTTACTTCCAAATACTTTCAAATAACAAACATTAGGTTTATAGCCATAACATAATTCAAAAGGTGTCTTCTCAGTACCTTTCTTCAGTTGTAATCTATTCAAGGTGTGAATTGCATTGCTGATCTTAGGCATTTAAGTTTCTTTCCTATTTCCTGCTCAACTCTGGCAAGGTACCACTTAAACTTCTGAAAAGCATCTAATTATTCTTTGAGAACCATAATAGTCATCATTCTAGAATGGTCATCAACAAATAGAATGAAATACTTCTCACCTGTGTAAATTTTTGTTCCAATTGGTCCACACAATCAGTATGTACCAAATCCAAGACTTTCTCTATATTGTAATTCTTGCTCTTGAAACTAGTTTTGCTCATCTTCCCAATTTGACATTGTTTGCATATGGCTAGTTCAGGTTTCTTTAGAATAGGAATACCTCTTACTCTTTTGTTCTTTCTTATGTTGACCAGGTTATCAAAATTCACATGACACAACCTTTTATGCCATAACCAACTTTCTCCTACTTATGCAATAAAACATGAACTTTCATTGAGATCAAGATAAAATATATTACCTTTTGTTTTCCTACCAGTTCCGACTAGGTTTCCTTTACCATCCAGGAGCTTGGCCTTACCATTCATGAATTCTACCTTGAAACCAATGTTATTCAGTTGTGCCACACTTAGTAGATTATGCCTTAGTCCTTCAACCCAATAAGAATTTATCACATTTGATTCCTTTAGCTAGAGAAATACAACCTTTACCTTTCACATAGCATGGGTCATCATTCCCAAAACTGACACTCCCACCATCATAGTGCTCAAGATGTTCAAATTTGGTTTTATCACCAGTCATATGGTGAGAAAAACCACTATCAATTATCCAAGTGTCATTCTTGCTAATATGAGAGTAAAGTATAGTCTTTTCATTATCTTCATTGTCTCACTCATCCTTAATAGCAATGTAAACCATTTCATATTTATCTTCATCACTATCAGAATCTTTAGCAATATAACAAGATTTCTTACCTTTGTCCTTGTATCTTTTGTAACTTTTGAAATCTTTCTTGCCTTTGTACTTGTCAAACTTTATCTCACCTTTGTCTTCTTTGTTTGGACACTTAGTAGCAATGTGACCAACTTCATCACATGAAAAGAAAATTAATGGTATTCTTCCTTTGAACTTTCCTCTGGCAGCTATCTTTGCAAGTAATGCTTCAATGATTTCTAGATCTTCATCATCAGAATCATCATCACTGTCACTATCAATCTGTTTTCCTTTCATCTTACCAAGGTTTAATTTAGCTTTGAATGCAGACTCAAGATTGCTAGGATTAGGAGAATAATTGTGAAAATTTTCCAACTCAAAAGTTGTAAGCCTTCCAACCAATCCATCTAGAGTTATATCATTACTGCATCTCATCTCTTGAATAGCTAAAACTCTAATTGCATAGATAGGAAGTAAAGTTCTCAATACCTTACTAACCACTATTTTGTCTTCAATTGTTCCACCGATAGCTCTGATGGCACTGACACTTTTCTTGATTCTTTCATTGTATCTTGTAATTTCTTCTCCTTCTTTCATTTTCATCTGATCAAACTGACCTCTGAGACTTTCTGCTTTGGCTCTCTTTACATTGTCATCTCCTCCATGTATCTCATGTAGTTTCTTCCACATATCATAGGAAGTAGGGCAGTCCTTGAACTCATCAAATTTGGAATAGCTGAGTGAAGAAGCTATATCAATCATCATTATGTTATGATGCTTCATGTCCACCATCTAATCCATCAACATAGGTCTTGGCGGTTCCACATACTTGTGATCTAAGAATTTCAAACCAGTGTGTCCAATAGTAGATAGATGTAGCCTCATCAAATCTTGCTATGCAGTGAAGTTGTCTTTGTTAAGCTTGGGGATCTCCCTTCTGTAAGACATATTTGATCTTTAACATAGGCCTTGAAACCTTTCCTGTAAGCACTTGGTGCTCTAATATCAATTGTTGGAAATGAGTTGAGTAACTAAGAGGGGAGGGGTGAATTAGTTACCACAAAACAAATCCAAGTCCCTTAGATGTCTTAAACAAATTTATCACTGTTACTCGGTTAATATAGATATTCCGTTGTCACTCGGTTAACAAAGAAAATCTTGAGACATTAACTATGATTATCCTTTAGTGATTAAATGAAGAAACATAAAGCATAAATTAAATAACATGTAAACAGATAACACCAAGATTTAACATGGAAACCCAATATGGGAAAAACCACCAATTGCAACTAGTCACTATTTTTCACTCTTCTGAAGTGAGCCCTTTTAGGAGCCAACCCTGTTAAAGGTTACAATAACACACTGTTAGGTGTGCCTTGTTAGAGGATTTAATCACCCTGTAAGGAGTGTCCTTGTTAGAGATCTTCAAACACTTCAACATAGAAATGTCACCTTGTGAGAGGATTTACAAAAGACTTTTAAGTCTACTATGTTAAGAGATTTAGATCACCGCTACAATTGTTAGAGAGTAACAATGGATTGACCTGTTTGTCGAAGAAACTATCTTTGCTGATTCAGATCTCTGCTCTATCTTTGAAACTTGATCCTCACTGATTGAATATTATATTGTAGCTCTGTATGTTCTATCCTCAATCAAAATCCCATATGATTTTTCCTCCACACTTCATGTCATAAACAGATACATCACACTACTCTCATTCAATCCAAACTTGACCTTATATATATATGATAAGCCTTGTCAAGTCGACCTAAATAACCTTTCAAATAATCAATAAAACTTAAGTTTGTCGGCTACATATAACTAATTAACCATAAAATATAAAATGTTGTTAGTCGGTTGTCACTAAAAGCATAACTCGGTTAATACTGAAATTCTTCAATGCCCGACCAATACTGTAATGCCCGAGTGAAATCGGTTAGAATTGAAAATCACTTTGGTCTTCTTTAATGCCTGAGAGAACATGGTATACACTGATTGTGCTTGGTTTGGGTATAGACATTTGTGTAAACATCAATGACAATACACAATTGAATAATTGTCATCAACAAGACCGAGATGGGGGCATGCGATACACTTGACTAGATCCTCTTGTACGGTGGATTTGTGTGTTTTCTTGTTGTAATTTTCTTCCTCCATAATGTGCTTCTTATTATATGTTTTTTTATATTTCTTTAAATGAACCTTGTTGGTCTGTTGGCACAAGATGATACAAGAATTGAAATGTTCTAAACATTCTTCTATTTTTATATCACTTCTTATATATGTTGTTACATGTTATGGTATGCATGTGCCACTGTTCCTAAATGTGCCTTTGTTTTGTCTGATTAAGGATGATGCAAAATGATAGTTACCTATTATTTTTGGTCTCCGTGATGCCAACCCAAAAAGACTCTTCTTCATAACTCTTACTTGACATTCTTCCATTGTGTTTTGTAGTTCTGCTACCTTTGGGGAATGACGACATTTCATTTTGATATAATATATCATGTATTATCATATGATCATACTAACCCCATAGTTACTAGATCCCTTCTGTGATTTTTTTTCATGTGTTCATTTCACTTGACTTGTGCTTTCTTGGGGGCATCTCATAGTGAAAATGTCTCATGTGGGTGCATGTATTCTCTGTTAAATCCATTACTCCCTGTAAAGGAAGAAAATTGGTTATTTTTATATATTTTGATTGGTTAGGTTTGAAATGTATTGTATTTCCTTAACCTTTAAATTTAATTGTAATTTATGATTTGTATTTTAATGTGAGTAAGCATATAGGGGGAAGGAAGATAAGATGTTCCTCTTTTATCCCCAAATGCACAAATGAAAGATCCAAATTGATTAACCCAAAAGAAGGATCAATGCACAAATGAATCAACCATTTGGAAATGAGAGTAAGGAAGAAGATCTTAAATTATTTTTTTATGATTAAGGAGATATGATATATTATTGTAATTGAAAAGGATGAGAGGAAGTACCAACCTTAAAGAATCACAGATCTGAAGAATGATATTTTCTAAGGTCTGTACTCAGTTTTTGGAAAATCTGAAGTATAATCCGGAACAGAAATGTAGAGATAAAAAAACCCATAAATCTTTTTATGATCTGACACCGTCTTGAGAAAAAGGTCAACCTTGACCCAAAAATGTCACCCCTGACCCAATAATCTTGACCTTGACCTGCAAAGGTCCAACAGAAAATCTGTTCGCGGATCTCGACAGTTCGCTGAAAAGGGTATCCAGATCTGAATTCAAATTCATAGTCCTGAACCTGTACCTGCAAGAAAAAACATTTGTTTTGTTGGGGGGAGGGGTTTGCCTTAGTAAAACCCCAATTTATGAATTAACCATGAAATCAATAAAGTATAGAATGCTAGCAAGTAGTAGAATTGAATCTAATAATGAAGCTATGATATTGAATAGATATGCTAATTGCAATTCAAATGTAGACAAATATGTAAATATGGAAGCTTGGAATCAATAGAAACCATAAACCTCCATAATTTTATGCTTGGAATCCACCTTGAAGAGAATGAATGAGTATTTGAGGATGCACAAAGGGTCTTGAAGGAAGATCACACCACCATGATGGCTAGATCTAGGGTTTGAATGATAAATCTTGAATGCTTGAAGTAAATCCCTTCAAAGGCTTGAAAGCTTGAATCCTTGATCTTCAATGGAGAGATTGAATGCTTGAGAGGAAGAATTGAACACCTTGAAATCTTTAAAACATGTAGAACAATGGATGCTTCAACTTTTTTCTTGGTTGCCTCTTCTTACTAGGTTGATGGTTCATAATGCTTAGAATCTATTGCTTAGAGAAAATGAGAGAGAAAGGCTTCCTTTTATATGGAACTAGGGCACAATCTTCTAGAGAAGCTGACATAGGAGAATTAAATTCCAATTAGACCCATGCTCCTAGAAGAGGACCTATATTAAATATAATTTAGGATTTGCCGCTTTGGAACCCAAAATAGCTGACCCGGAAGCAGGAAATAAGTTTTTGATGATCCTTGATAGCTGACAGGCTTCCAAATTTGAAAGGGGGACCTAGGTCAAGGTTGAGGTCAACCCTGACCTAGGTCAAGGTCAAGGTCAAACTTGAACCAGGGGGTCAGAACCCCATGAAAATATGCCAGGTGGGATGGAAGGTGCTCGGAGAGGCCCAATCAGGTTTCTAAACATACACAGAAGTAGGAGATGATGCAGAAATGAGGAGATAGTATGATAGTGGTAAAAAACATCGCGTAAGGAGGGATAAACATTATTAACATGGAAGTGCTTCCATTTTAAGATGATACATTAAGCCCCCACTTTAGCGAAAGTATGGAAATCGAACATGCTTTCGGTAAAGTTAGAAGAAAGACTCCAGTGGATCGCAATGAGGTAGAACATCAATAAGTCAAGGACATGAGTCCCTAGACCAAGGATTCTAACTCAATATACATGCATAAAGATGTGGAAGTAAGGAGAAATCAATCATAGAAACATACATGATTACCTAAGAAAGACAAGAGCAACACTATAGATAACATAGCTTCATGATCTAATCCTACTACCATGAAAGTGAAAGAGAGAAAATAGATAGTGATTACCTCGCCTAGTAAGATGCCCACCTTACTATGAATCACCAAGGAGGGAGAGCCCAACAGGTTCACCCATAAATTGTGCTTGTAATTGTAATGCGTCTTTTGACGGCTTTTGAAAATATCCATAGATCCACATTCTTGTATCACTATGAATATAAAATGCGTGTCTTTTCAGGATTTAGCAACTTATGTGCATTACCTTCCAAGGATTTAGCATATTTAAAATTTAAAAGCGTGTGTATCTCTTCAGGATTTAGCAACTTATATGCGTTACCTTCTGAGTATTTAGCAAAAAATAATAAAAATGCGTCTCTTCAGGATTTAGCAACTTATGTGCATTACCTTCCGAGGATTTAGCATTTGCATAATGTAAATTGATGTAAACTATAGTACAAGGGAGACCCTATATATGCCCCCCTCCTTATCATGACTACCTACTAGGCACGATAAGGAAGAGAAAGAGGATACCTACTTCACAAGGTAAGGAGATATCCAGTTTAACAACAATGTATACCATATTCTTAGTGAAGAGTCTTGACTCTTACATCCAAGAGCATAGATAATCGTAAAATGGATATGTCATTTATGGAAAAAGGATCCTCAAAAAGGAAGAGATCTTATCATCAAGACCCTCACCATAGAGGAGTTCTTAGGATAAAATATCATCTTCTAAAGAAAAGGGGGACCAAAGATTCAATCATCAAGCCCCCCATAATCAAGAGGAAGAGGAATCTTAGGATGAAGGAATCAAACTCTAACCCAAAGCAATAGCAAGAGTTTATATAGAACATAATTTGAAAAATAAAGAAGAGGTGATGACCTAGGACAATCACCTCTTATATAAGAGGGTATTCATAGTTAAAACATACATCTTTATAAGGAAATAATGTTATATGATAAACAAATGCCACTAAGCTAAGGAGAGTAAATCCTTAGATAGAGGAAGAAGAAAAATACCTTGCCCCCCAGGTGTGAAAGCAAGGGATAAATTATATCAAGAGATTTCATAGAAAAAAGATATCTTTTACAAAACAAATGTCCTAGAAAAGATATCATGAATGATTTATAGGGATATAATATAGAAATAATAACCAATTAAACTATAAAAAAAAAACATGCTAAGAGAAAAATGGATCCTCGAAGAATGGAATAAAAAACCTCTTGCCCCCCAGTGAAGAGACAAGAGAAAAAAATGCAATCTAATTTGTAGAAGAATGAGGGGAATGCCCTATATCAAAATTATGAAGAAATTGTAATACTGCACGGGAATGAGATATAATTCCCAAAGCAGCTCTTTCTCTAACATATAGCTTGAAATACACACAATCAGAAAGTAAATGTTTATTACTATAATGAAAAGGACATTTCTATTTAGAGAGAGAATTTCTCAGAATAGGTTTGAAGATTTCTTTCTTGGAATTCATTAACTGGACATACACTTTCTTAGCCACATCTTGAGGAGTATCATGGTGATCTAAAGAAGGTGTTGGAAGAA
>MU223218.1:252394-276880 GCA_018584345.1 Thuja plicata
TCCGGGAACAACGATTACAAGAATTAGAAATGTTAGACGAACAACGAATAAATGCTTTGGAACACATTAAAGCTTATCATAAATCACTCCAAAAATAGTATAATCATAAAGTAATTGAACGATCATTAAAGGTAGGTGATTTGGTCTTATATGAGAATCAAAGGAATGTAAATGCTCTACTTGGTGAAAAAGGAAAATTTAGTCCAAATTGGCTTGGACCCTTCGTAGTAATTGAGGATTTTACTTCAGGTGCTTATAAAATCGCTGATATGAATGGCGTTCCTCTTAGGGAACCTATTAATATCATGCATCTCAAACATTATTACCCTTAAATCATCATTTCTTTATGTATGTATGTGTTCCTTATAGAATAATTATTTTATAAGTTATGTAATTTAGAATACATTCATACATATTGTCCTTTCCTCTTTCTTTTATTAAGTTTTATTTATTGATGAAAATAAAAAAGTAATCAACCATAGAACTAATTGTTCCAAAACAAATTTTTCTTCATAAATAAACTTTTCAATTCCAATACATATATGGCACAAAGGGCCATGTCTATCAATCTCTATCTCTATACTCTGAAGTTCGGTGGCTCCCGGATATATGATATGAGGCTGAGGATCTTGGAACGGTAGTCCATGTGTGACTCCTCGATATGCTCATCTCCTGGATCTTCTCCCGGGCTCTCTCTAAGTCAGTCATCAATCTCTCTTCCCTTTCCTTGCACAATCTCAACTCTCGCCGCATGCTCAGGAAGATATCTGCATGTCTTTCGGGATCCCTTTTTCCCTCACGGGACTCTCTCTCACTAGCTGGCAAGCGGTATGATATACATGTATCATTCAAAAACTTAGATACAAAGCTCCTCCACTCTGCTACACTTCCTGCAAAAATTCAAAATGTCAAGTTTACTCAATCTTTTTTTTTTTCTCTCTAAGATAAAATCATTATTCAAATATATTCTAAAACTATATCATACCTGGATCTCCAGCCTGGACATCACTAAAATGTCTAGATGGTGGGGGCATGGAATGACTACTCTCCCCTCGCTCACTCTATCTAGGCCTTGGTGGTGGTGTCTCTGTATGTGCTCGGGGAGGTCACTGCGATCTCAAGGGTGTAACATAAACTGGATGATCACCAGTGTCTGTACCACGACCTGGGGGCATCTCTGCTGCTTCTTCCTCTACTCTCTCCTCCTCCATAGGATCTGCCCCAAGGGGAGGCTCCTCATCTCTCTGATCCTCCTCCTCCTCCTCTCCTACTGGTATGTCATCCCCTCAGTGGTTCCTCTCTGAAGGACCTAGATCACCTGTGGGGTAGTCATCAGGAAAGATAGGATGGGTCCCCTGTAAACTCCAGTATCTGATATACTCTCTAGTCACACTGGCATAGGATAACTCAGGTGCTACCTCTATATCCTCGGTGTCATCTATATCACTATCCACAATATCAGCTACTATTGGTCGACGTATGGCGCCGGGTCTCTGATAGTATCTCGTAGGATATACATATCGAGGTACTATACAAGGAACCCCCTGTACCAACCCAAACTATCTCATCACTCTATCATAATAATATGGCATCATGACATGATTAGTTGGACCCTCCAACATCTTACATTGCTATGAGTGTCTCAACTGATTTTGAGTATCCGGCCACTCTACCATCTCACAGTAAGGTCTCCATATCACATCTATACCTGGGATACGGTCAAAGAATACCCTCCAAAAGAGGATATCTCTGTGCTACCAGACATCTGCCAGTGGATATGCAAAGGCTCTAGGTGTGCTCGCATCTACCATCACAAGAGTACCCTATGGTCATGTACATGTAAAGTGCTCAAACATCCAAACCTATAGCAGGGTGCATACCGTCAGAATCTTCCGCTGGTACCTCACCAACTGACTCAGATCATGATAAAGACAGGCCAACATACTGCAGCCCCATGCGACAGTGACCCTGTCACTTTCCATCCTACGTACAAGATGGGTGAATGGTGCTAAAAAAACTGTACCCTTTGTGTTGGGCACTACAACCAAAGAAAGTATACATAACATCACCCTCTGTACTAAGGGTGGCAGACCTACTAGTATGGATGCCAATGATATTTGATTTGATCGGGTCCTCATCTGTGCCACCCGTCCCAAACAATACTCCATATCTGCAAAAACCTCGGATGAATCTCGTGGTCCTCTCGGTTTGACAGGATCACCTTGGACTGGAAGCCACAGGATCCTATATACATCCTCCAGTGTGACTGTGATCTCTCCTGCTAGAAGATGGAAAGAACATGTATCTTTGTCCCATCTCTCTACCAGGGCCGATATCATAGGCCGATGGAACCTAAGCTATGGTAGGACTGCTACCCAGTATAATCCTACGTCTCTCAATAATTATATCCCATCCTATTGTAGCTCGGCAACACTCTTTTTGACAGATAAGAGTAACCCTCCAAAGGGATGCTCTCGCAGACGGACTGGATCCTGCAAGCACAAATATGGATGATATCAGTGCTTCTACATCAAACATCTGTTGTACCCACCTGACTTGGTCAAGGTTGACCTTTTTGGGTCAAGGTTGACCTTTATGGGTCAGGGTCAACCTTTAGGGATCAGGGTCGACCTTATTGGGTCAGGGTCGACCTTCCCTATAAAAACATCAAAATTTCAATCACAGATACTAGAAATAGAGACATACCTCAGGCAGTGGCTGTCGGCTGGCTAGGCACTCTCTCAGGACCTCCATGCGGCTCGCTTGGAATTCTTCTCTCTTCAACATCCTATCTCCTTCTCCAAACTATGAAAATGGTAAGAATGAGGTGGTAAGTGTCTCTTTCTCCTATTTATAGTCACTAAATTAGGGTTTTTTCTAGGGTTTTATGTGAGAATATCTAGGTTAAATTTGAAATTTCCCTTTATATGCATTTAGATAGGCATCTACTCTTTTCATCATAACTTGAGTTGGGTAGCTCCATTTTCAGTGCCGTCAGAGGCGTTGGAATCATGATTCAGATAAATAACCTCTTAAATTAGTTTAGGAAGATTTAGGAACCTTCTAACTAGTTTACCAAAGGAATTTTTCAACAAATTGCATATTCAGTATATAGAAACTACCTTATCACCCTGTTTCACCTTCCATAAACTAGTAAGCCGAATCAGGGGGGGAATAAGGAGCTCTATATACTTCTCAAGATAATCATAGTAAGACTTAGGTGTTTTCTAGATTAACCTCATGAGCTGTAGGTTGCGGATACTAATGGTTCCTTGCAGGATCTTCGCATTGAGGACTTAGCTATATCCTTTTTATATTCTATGATGTTCTCTTACTTTAGCTTGCATATTTATGTAGTATCATATCTAAGCTAAAGTGGGGGCTAAATGTATCATCTTAAAATGGAAGCACTTCCATTTTGATAGACTTAGTACCCTCATTTAGTATGATTGGCATATTAGATTTGCATCTGTGCTTGATTATACATGTATAGATGAAGTTAGGGTTAGGATCTTATGGATTCTCCTATATTTCTCTCTCCATGGCTCTTCTTTCTAGGTAGGATCTATGTACTGGTCCTCCTGGGTCTCATCCTACTCTCTCTGGGCCTCTAGGCCTTCTTGAACACTTTGGCACATTCCCCTACCTTTCTAGGTCCCCGACTGATTTGGAAACCTTTCTGCAACTTCCTGGAGACCTGCCTGAAATCTCAGGTTACGGTTGAGGTTGACCCTAACCTAGGTCAGGGTTGAGGTCAACATAGACCTTTTCCAGGTGGTGGTCCCCACTTTCAAATCTGGAACTTATCGGGGCCCGGAACTTAAAATAGGTCCCCGGGTTCGGAGGTGGAAGTGTTTTCTCTGATATTTGAATTAATATGTTTTCTCCTTAGTTGGAAAATGTGATTGGATCATTATTCAAGGTGAAATTTGAATTTGGATCCCTTGCATTTCCCTAGGAGGCCTATGTTGAAATCTTTATATAAACACTCTCTTTTGCCTTCATTTGATCATGAGACGAAATCGGGAGATGGCATGATGAAATGATGCAAACAAGCAAGAGGATGATATAGAAGGACAAGCTAGGTGGGCATATCATCATCTTCTATCAAGAATTTTGAAGGATAATCTATGGTGGATCTTCATTGAAGCAAGAAGGCTCTCTCTTTAGATCTACTATTTTCAACATTCAAGCATTCAAAGGATATTACCATGGGGTAGCAATTACGGATTGTGAGTTGATAAGAATACTTTAGCCTTGGGGGCTTGGTATTCTTTCTTTGTCATATTCAAATCTATGCATTTCTTTCTCATTTTCATGTTATGTTAGGATTGTTAATCTAGAAGATTAGATCTTGATATTGTATGTTTACAAGCTCTCTTAAAAATATCAATACACACACACACATTACATTCTATATTTGGCTATTCGTGGAGGTGGAGATCACCAAAACGGGGGTTTGAATAAGGAAAAACCCTATATAGCCACCCCAAAATGCCTCTTTCAGATATTTGCAGGTGCTATTTTCAGGAGCTACAGGTGTAGAACAACAGATCAGAGACCAGATTGGGATACCCTTTTCGGCAAACTTTCAGGATCCGTGAACAAAGTCACTTTCAGATCTGTGCAGGTCAGGGTCAACATTATTGGGTCAGGGTTGACATTTATGGGTCAAGGTTGACCTTTTTCATAAGATGACATCATAACAGGAAACAATTTTTGAGTTTTGTTCATCTCTGCGTTCCGGTTCGGTATCAACTGTTAGATTTTCCAGAAACTCAATACAAACCTCAGAAAATGAGTTTTTCCAGATCTCCTATGTTATGAGGTAGGTATCTTGTCCATTTATTTATTATGTGTTCCTTAAGCTATTTTATCATAATAATTAAGTGTAAGAAAACATAAATTTGGCCTTAGGATCTCGCTTTACTATATGGCATAAATTTTATTTAGGGAATCCTCCTTGTGCCAAATTTTATACATTACACCTAGTACTTTTGATTAAAAATTTTAGGGTCCTCCGACTCTTTACAATCCGCCCAAAAAAATTATGACAACTTCGTAACATGTTCTTACATATAGAAAAATAGGAAAAAAGTTAGGTAAAAGGGGTTTTCCTTGGTCGAACCCCTATTCAGGAATCAACCTTGAAAATGAAAGGAAATTACATAAAGGAAAGTATGTAAAAAGGTAAATATTTTATTCACATTGCATAAAACCGCATGGACAGATTTAAGAATTTCTCATACCCATGAAGATGTTTGAATGTGCTTAAAATCAAGGAGTTGACCTTGGAATGTAGAATAGGAATCAAGGATGCCCTCACAAAAGCATGGATATATGAACACCACTCCTAGATATTCAATGTAGATATGGTTGAAAATCAATTGCAATGAAGAAGAGATGAATACGGATGGAAGGAATGATCTTCTTTCTTGATTAAGAATTCCTCTACTTGGAAATCACTGAAGAGAAACTTGCTTCAATGAAGAAGATTGCCTTAAAATTGACTTGAATGAATTGGAGAAACTAGATCTCTGATGCTTGCCTTCAAATCTTGAATCCAATTTCTCTTGATTTCTTGAATGCTTCTTGATCATGAATGTTTGAGAATAGTAATGGATATCAAAATGAGGAGAGATAGGGTGTTTATATACTTTATCCAAAATTTTGGGATTCAAAAACAAGACAAGCCAACCACGAGATCTAATTTCCCACTAACACCCTGACATAGGGGTCCAGGCCAAATTTGGACCAAAAAGTGTGCGGACAGAACATTTGAAACATTGCGTTCCTTGGTTCAAAATGTTTAAAACATTTTGTACATAGGAGAATTAACCCAAATTTGAACTGGGTGTCAATATGGTGGAAAATATTCGGGAACAGAAGAATCAGGTTGCTAGGATCAAGCATAACAGACATCAGATCTTAAAATCACCAAAATGAGGCCTAATAAAGAATCCAATTATGGGTGCAAACATTTTAGGATGGTACATTTAGCCCTCACTTTAGTGGGAGTATGATACAAAATCATGCTCGTAGTAAAGTAGATCAATGCATAAGTGGTGTAGGGAACCTCCCTATTTCATTTTTTGGTGTTGTTTATGGTTTTTGTAGGTGTTTGTGTGTGGGTTAGAATAATATCCAAGGGGTTGGATACAAGGCTAGTTTAACTTCATGATTGTAAGGGCCTTAGTGCTCATTAGGTGTTTTGGGACATTTTGGCTTCAAATTGTGAAATGTTTCCATTTTTGGGTAGTATGGGCTAGAGGTATGTTTTAGGATCCTACACATCCTATTTGGGGTCTTAGAAGTCAACATCCATCATCGAGTTGAAAAACAAGGTCAAAATGTTCAAAATACAAAATGTTGCTAGCAACTTTGAAAAGTTGCTCGAGCAACTTTTGCAAGAATTGACAAAATGTAGTTAGAAATGATGTAACTACCCCATGCTTGGTATATGAGCATGGATTCGATGCTTTGAGGAGGTTAATGAGATTTTGGATTGAAACACTTAATTCTGACACCTCTGTACGGATTACTATATCCAAATTTGTGTAATCTACACTGTATCTTTGCTACTGTACGACTATGTACGGAATGGCATAGGTGATCGGGCTCCATGTTAGTGGAGTGTTTTATTTCAGCTTCCATATGCAATAGATATTTTGTTTTTAAGTTCAGTAGTTGTTAAGTTTCAAGTTTTTGAAGGTCACTAGTCTGACAGAGAAAAAAATAGTGCTACCTAGCTAGAAATGGCTCTAACCTAAAATCCCTCTGGTGGAATTGTCTAAAACCATGGGGGAAGTAGGGTTAGGGTATGTAGATAGGTTTTTGGTTTTATTTTTGGTTGTTTCAGTGGATTTTACAAGCCAAAACTGAAGCCCTATGGCTGACTGTTGAAACCAGGTGAGCCAGGACAGGGAGAAGGAAGGATTTGATCAAGCACCCATGACCTCTTGGGAAAGACTTAGTGGCATTTTTAGATGCACTAGATAGTCTCCTAAAAGGATTAAAAGGTGGGAGGAGGTGAATCAAAGGTTGGAGACAAGTTTAGCAATTTTTCATACTGACTGGTCCAGAGGCCTAATTAATAGGCTATAATCTAGGGCCTACAAGAAACTTGGGTTTTGGGTGCTTTTAGAGGTCAGGGTTTTGGATTCTGACAGTATTGGGTGATGTCTTGAATATTTTCAAATTTTTTTGGAAATTCATTTGGATATTTTGGGAGCATTTGACCAAAATCGGTGAAAATAGACCTACTAGGAGTTGGCAATTAGGCCTCCTAGTGAATTAATGACCAATTGGATAAGTGAAGTGTCTTGGAGTGTTGGGATGGATGAAAAATGACCAAGAAAGGGTCAAGAAGTGTATGGGGAGTCTTGGTGAGTGTATGAGAAGATCCTAGATAGAGGATTGACAATCTAGGTGGAGTTGTATTGAAGGAAACTCGGCTTTTGGTTAACTAGTTAGACTAGTTGAGCTTAGAAATCTTGAGGTCTTCTAAAAGCCAACTATACTTTGGAGGAGAAGTTGGTAGAGAGGGTCTTGGAGATCCTGATAGAAGGAAAATCCAACAAAGAAAAACCATTGGATGGTTGGATAGGTCAAACAAGCACCTAGGAGTGAGGAAAAGCTCTAGATTGTCAAACCCTCTGCATCAGAGTGGTATCAGAGCCATAATAGCTTGAAGATTGTGTATGTCTGAAGGGGAGGCGAGTCAAGAGGTTGACAACATGCCTCCTAAGGAAATGAGTAGGGATGCCATAGTGGAATTGGTTTAGGGCCTCTTGGAGAAGGCTAGTGTTTCCGAGACAAAGGGAAAAAAGATCACAAACTGGGGAGATGAAAGTGATGGAGATGAAATTCAGACAGAAGAGTCATCAAACAAAGGGAAAGAACCTAAGATAGACAAAGAACAAAAGGTATTCTTAGATGCCTTCAAGTATTTAAACAAGGATAGCATGGAACACATACCATATTACTGTGGCATCTTGAATGGAGAAGAGTTGTTGGATTGGCTTGAAGTCATTGATAACCAATTTGATTACAAAGAAATCTCAAAGGAGAAGAGAGTTAGCTATGCTAAGGCTAGGCTCAAGGATCTGAATTGGTGTGGTGGAACATGATGCAGGATGATAGAGTGAGTAGTGGAAAGAAAAATATTATTTCTTGGGAGAGGATGAAAATCAGATTGAGGGCACAATTCTTGCCTACTGATTATGAAATCCAAATATATCAAAAGCTCTAGAATCTAAGACAAAAAGAAATGTCAGTGAGTACCTACACAGAGGAGTTCCATAAACTAAGCCTAAGGTCTAGGAGACAAGAAGATGAAATGGAGAAGGTAGCCAGGTACCTTAATGGGCTAAGGCAAGGGATACAAGATGAGATCAACATGATGGCCCCTGACAATATGCACAAATGTTTCCAATTGGCCTTAAGAGCAGAGGATAAGGCTAGAAGGAGGAATAATTTCCATCAAAGGGGAAGAGGTGGCAGTAATAACAGAGGGTTCCAAAGAGGAAGAAGTAAATTTGGTAGGGGATAGAGCCCTAATAGACAAGAAGACAATCAGTCCATGGATAATGGTGGGGGAAACCAGTATAGAGGATCTTTCCAAAGGGGAGGATATCGAGGTAGAGGACCACCAAGAGGTAGGTTCTATCCCAAAGGGGGGTCTAATTCAATTTTCACTGGCCGATGATATAACTGTAACCAAGTGGGTCACACAATGGGCTGATGTCCTGAAAAGACTTCATCATCTTCAATCAGGGATAGAAGGAATCAATTGGTACAAGAGGATGACACTCAAAGTGTTACTTCTCCCATCTCCAAGGTAGGACCAACATTGGATGGAGAGAACTTGACGTTAAGGAGAACCTTGTTGAAAGTGCCTAGCACTATAGAGCCACCACAGAGAAAGAACTTGTTTAAAAAAACTTGTAGGTCTCGTGGGAAGATTTGCAAAGTGATAGTGGACTCTGGATCCACTGAGAATATAGTATCCACAGAGATGGTGGAAAAATTGAAGTTGAGAAGGATACCTCATACCACACCCTATAAGGTTTCATGGTTGAATAAGGGTCAACAAATAGTGGTAGATGAACAAACCTTGGTAGAATTTGAGATTGGAGAGTATAAGGAAAAATTCCTATGTGACTTAATGCCTATGGATGCATGCCATCTGCTCCTAGGATGTCCATGGCAGTATGATGTCAAAGCCATACATGATGGGGAGAAGAATAATTATGTCATCACCAAGCTAGGAAAGAAGTTCCAAATGGATCCATTACAAGAATCCAATGAAGAGAAGCATGTGGGGACAAGTGTGATGTTATTGAGTGGGAAAGAGTTTCTAAAGTCCACGAAGAAGGAGAAAGGAGTCTGTTGTGCAGTAGTGGTAAAACTGAAGGAGGAAACTAAGGAGAAAATCATTTTGACACCAGAGATACAAGCATTGTTGGAGAAGTACCATGACATAGTAGATAATGGCTTGCCAAGTGCATTACCACCTATGAGGGAAGTGAGTCATCAGATTGACCTCATTCCTGGAGCAAATTTTCCTAACAAGGCAGCATATAAGATGACACCAAGTCAGAATATAGAGATAGCAAAACAAATTCAAGATTTGTTGGATAAGGGGTTAATAAGGAAGAGTTTGAGCCCTTGTGTTGTCCCAAAATTACTTGCACCTAATAAGGATGGAAAATGGAGGATGTGTACAGACTCCATGGATATAAACAAGATCACAATCAGATATAGGTTTCCAATGCCCTGGATAGAAGATTTGATGGACAATTTAGGAGGTTCTTGTTACTTTTCTAAGGTGGACTTGAATTCAGGGTATCATCAGATAAGAGTGAGGCCTAGTGATGAGTGGAAGACAACTTTTAACACCAATGAGGGTCTGTATGAGTGGCTAGTAATGCTCTTTGGCTTAAGTAATGCACCTAGCACATTCATGAGGCTCATGAATGAAGTGCTAGCAGAGTTCATTGATAAGTTTGTAATAGTTTACCTTCATGATATTTTGATATTTAGCAGGTCCAAGGAGGAGCACATGAAGCATTTGGAGATGGTCTTAAGGAAGCTACATCAATAGAAGTTGATGATAAATCAAGAAAAGTGTGAGTTTCTCAAAACTGAACTAGTTTACCTTGGTTTTCTGGTTGCTAATGGATGTATGAAGATGGACCCTGATAAAGTTAAGTCCATTTTGGAATGGCCTACACCTAGGTCCATAGGGGATGTTAGGATTTTCCATGGGTTGGCCTCCTACTATAGGAATTTTGTGAGAAATTTTAGTCATGTATGTGCCCCTATACTTAACACCATCAAAGGTAGGATTAAATGTAAGTTTGAATGGACAGTGGCAGCAAACCAAGGGTTTGAAATGTTAAAGAAAAAGATTGCAGAGCTACCTACTCTTAGGTTTCATAATTTCAATCAACTCTTTGTGGTAGAGTGTGATGCTAGCAAGCTGGCTATTGGAGCAGTGTTAAGCCAAGGACATCCTGTGGCTTTCTTCTCTAAAAAGTTGAATGAGGCTAAATAAAAGTACTCCACCTATGATTTGGAGTTATATGCTATGGTTCAAGCCCTTAAGAAGTGGAGACACTACCTATTACCTAGAGAGTTTGTGGTCTACACTGATAGCCATTCTTTAAGTTTCCTAAATGGACAAGAAAAGTTGAACCAAAGGCACATGAAGTGGGTAGAATCATTGCAGGCTTATACATTTGTTATAAAACACAAGAAGGGGGTTAGCAACAAGGTTGCAGATGCTCTTAGCAGAAGAGTACTCACAATCCAAGAAATACAACTACAAAGTGTGGGCATAGATGATTTGAAGGACCTCTACATGGAGGATAAAGATTTCAAAGAAGCCTATGAGGCATGTGTGAAGTTTCAGCAGGGGTTCAAGGTAGATTTCAGTGAGTTTGTATTGCAGGAAGGCCTATTGTTTAAAGGTCACCTTATGTGTATACCTCAGTGTTAATTGAGGGAAAGCATTGTGAAGGAGAAACACCAAGGGAGCTTGGGAGGCCACTTTGGAGTGGATAAAACATTGGAGCAGGTGCATAGGCATTACTACTGGCCTAAGGTGCAGTCAGATGTTAGGAGATTTGTAGAAAAATGTCAGATATGTCAGAGGGAAAAAGGACAAAGCAACAACAGTGGGTTGTATCAACCTTTGTCTATACCCCAAAGGCCTTGGGCGTGCCTTAGTATGTACTTTGTGTTGGGGTTACCAAAGACACCTAGGGGTCATGATAGTGTGTTTGTGGTGGTAGATTGTTTCAGGAAGATGGCACACTTCATTCCATGCAAGCAAACAAATGATGCTTCTCAAATTGCAGGTCTATTCTTTAGGGACATTGTGAGGATCCATGGATTGCCCCTCAATATTGTAAGTGGCAGGGATAGTAAGTTTGTAGGTCACTTTTGGAGGACCTTATGGAAGATGCTTGGAAAAAACTTGTCTTTCTCTTCAGCCTATCATCCACAATCAGATGGGTAAACAAAAGTAGTGAATATGTCACTTGGAAATTTGCTGAGGTGTTTGACCAAACAACATGGACAATCATGGGATCACATCATAGGGCAGGCAGAGATTGCATATAATGACTCCATTAATAGGAGTACAGGGAAGAGACCCTTTGAAATAGTATATGGGATCAATCCTAGAGGGATATTGGAGTTGAGGGATCTTAGTTTGAAGGACAAGAGGAGTGCTCAAGGAGAGTCATTTGCTGAAACAGATGAAGGAGCTACATGATCAAGTCAATAAGACCTTAGCAAAGAAAGTGGAGAAGTACAAATCCAAATTTGATCAAACTAGAAGAGACTTGCAGTTCAAGGTTTGGGATCTATTCGTAGCCTATCTTAGGAAGGAAAGGCTACCCAAGGGTCAGCCTACTAAACTACTGATGAAAAATATAGGGCCTTTGAATATTTTGCACAAGTATGGCAAGAATGCCTATGAGGTGGAATTGCCTCCTGATTTGGGGATCTCACCTATTTTTAATGTTTGTGACTTGTATTCCTACAAGGGACCAACACCAGACAAAAGTCAATCCACTCTTGCAGATTTGGTGGAGGATGATGATTGGGTGAAAGATTTGCCTACCCCAAATCCATTGCAATTGGAAAGTGTATTGGATTCTAAAGTGATAAAGAAGACAAGGAAGGGTAACTACAAGGAGTAGCTCATCAAGTGGCAGGGACTACCTGAAGCTGAGGCCACTTGGATGAAAGAGTTGGACATTCTGAAACATGGGGTCACCATTGAAGACCTCCTAACTCAAGGGACTTGAGTTATTTTGTCCAAGGGAGTACGGTACAGGGCACATCCCTATTTCATGTTTTGGTGTTGTTTAGGGTTGTTGTAGGTGTTTTTGTGTAGGTTATAATAATATCCAATGGGTTGGATACAAGGCTAGTTTAAGTTCATGATTGTAAGGGCCTTAGTGCTCATTAGGTGTTTTAGGACATTTTAGCTTCAAATTGTGAAATGTTGCCATTTTAGGGTAGTATGGGTTAGAGGTATGTTTTATGACCCTACACATCCTATTTGGGGTCTTATAAGTCAACATCCATCATCGAGTTGACAAACAAGGTCAAAATGTTCAAAATACAAAATGTTGCTAGCAACTTTGAAAAGTTGCTTGAGCAACTTTTGCAAGAATTGACAAAATGTAGTTAGAACTGATGTAACTACCCCATGCTTAGTATATGAGCATGGATTTGATGCTTTGAGGAGGTTAATGATATTTTGGATTGAAACACTTAATTTTGACACCTCTATACGGATGACTGTATCCACATTTGTGTAATCTGCACTGTATCTTTGCTACTATACAGTTGTGTACGGATTGGCATAGGTGATCGGGCTCCATTTTAGTGTATTTTTTTCTTTCAGCTTCCATATGCAATAATTTTTTTTTTTGAATTTCATTAGTTGTTAAGTTTCAAGTTTTTGAAGGTCACTGGTCTAACAGAGACAAAAACAGTGCTACCTAGCTAGAAATGGCTCTAACCTAAAATCCCTCTGGTGGAATTGTCTGAAACCATGGTGGAATTATGGTTAGGGTCTATAGATAGGGTTTTGGTTTTATTTTTGGTTGTTTCAATTGATTTCACAAGCCAAAAGTGAAGCCCTATGGCTGACTGGTGAAACCAAGTGACCAGGATAGGGAGAAGGAAGGATTTGATCAAGCACCCATGACCTCTTGGGAAAGACTTAGTGGAATTTTTAGATGCACTAGCTAGTCTCCTAAAATGATTTGAAGGTGGGAGGACATGAATCAAAGGTTGGAGACAAGTTTAGAAATTTTTCATACTAACTGGTCTAGAGGCCTAATTAATAGGCTATAATCTAGGGCCTGCAAGAAACTTGGGTTTTGGGTGCTTTCAGAGGTCAGGGTTTTGGATTCTGACAGTGTTGGGTGATTTCTTGAAGATTTTTAAGTTTTTTTGGAAATTAATTTGGAGATTTTGGGGGCATTTGACCAAAATCGGTGAAAATAGACCTACTAGGAGTTGAGCAATTAGGCCTCCTAGTGAATTAATGACCAATTGGATAAGTGAAGTGTCTTGGAGTGTTGGGATGTATGCAAAATGACCAAGAAAGGGTCAAGAAGTGTATGGGAAGTCTTTGTGAGTGTATGAGAAGATCCTAGGTAGAGGATTGGCAATCTAGGTGGAGTTGTAGTGAAGGAAACTAGGCTTTTGGTTAACTAGTTGGACTAGTTGAGCTTAGAAATCTTGGAGTCTTCTAAAAGCCAACTATAACTTGGAGGAGAAGTTGGTAGAGAGGGTCTTGGAGATCCTAATAAAAGGAAGACCCAAAAAAGAACAACCATTGGATGGTTGGATAGGTCAAACAAGCACCTAGGAGTGAGGAAAATCTCTAGATTGTATAACCCTCTGCATCAATAAGAATGATCTTATCAATGTTAAGGAGACAAAGAAGCATCGAGCCCCCAAGTAACTTAAGTCCTCATCAAATCCAAAACCAAGATAAAAGAAGCATTGCTCAAAAGAGAGAAAGAGAAAAGGAGAGAGGCACAACCATTAACCTAGTAAGGTATTTCCTTGCTATGGATCATGCAAAGGGAAAGCATTACTGCAAAATATGACATCGATAGTCTAGCAAGTTGTCTTATGCTAGTCAACCCAACAAAACAAAGGGATCAATCGTTAAGGAAAGCATTGTCTCCACTCAGGGATACTGAAAAGGTGAGCAATCCTATGGAAAGAATTGTCTCCAAAGGGATCTAGAAAAGGAGGATCAATCCTTAAGGAAATCATTGTCTCCATTAAGGGATCTGTTGAATAATGCATAGGGGCATGGTAATGAAAAAATGAATGTAAGGAAAAAATTGTATCCTTAGCCAACTACATAAGAGAGATTACATTGAATCATTTTGTGTGTGTGTGCAAAATGTGAAACAAGGAGAAAAGTGTATGTCCCCACATTAAAGTGATTGCAATCTTGCATCACCCTTAGGTCATTGGCAATCTTGCATCACCCAAAAATATTTCATTTTAGTTGTTCATGTTAGCTCTTTTTTGTGTTTTGATTGACAATCCTTCAAGTTGGTTCCTTATCTCTTACAATCCAAATGACTTGTTCTAGGCATCATGATGAATCTATGTTTGGCTTCGCATCCCGAGACGTTCTTTTGTGATGAATATTTCTTAAGTTTGGGTTCGGTCCTATTTGTTCTTCTTATTCTAACGGCTAGTTTGCTTTTCCGATCTCTGAAGCTTTTCATGATCGATGAAGCTTGGTGGATGTTCCTACATTCATGGCCGACCTCCGTGTGTAGTCACATGAAATTTAATTCTTATCTTGAGGGGTTCTTATGGATTTAGGTCCTGACCTATATGTTGTAAAACATTCTCTTCATTCTTGGAGAATGTGATCTTTTCTGGATGACTTGTGGCTTGCGACCTTGTATATAATTGTAGTCTTGGTTCCTTAGTTTGGGGAATTCAGGGGCATATCTTGGTAGAAGCTTAGCATCCAGTATGGATCTAGATTTTTTATTGTAATCAGGCATGTATGATGATGAATGTAAGTTGGTATGTTGTTGGGCATGTATGATGTAAATATTTGATTCTGGATAATAAGAAGGCCTACGAGGCATGTTGATTGTTCATCCTTGAGTTCATAATGATCTTGTGCTGATAGTTTCCATTACATTAAATCTTGATGCATGGTTAGACCATCTCCGTTAGGGAAACTCTGACTATGATTGCATCAAATTTTATTAGAGTGAGATTTTTTCCTATAGATCACATTCCTGAGCTTGTGAAGCTTTAGTGTTGTTTTTTGTGAGGTGACAGATTAAATATCTGACTCGTAATTGCCGAAGACTTGCGCAAGGGGATCACTAAGGAGATTGTTGTTGTTTGAGAACTTTATTTGGCCTGTTGGATGCAAGTTGCAAGTGTGTCTAATAGATTGTTGAGTGAGAGGCAATAAACACCTTGTAATTAGATCGCCGAAGCTGAGATAGTGGCACCTGAGGATTGGGAAGATTTCGCCTAAAAGGATGAAACCTAGAATGATAGAATAAATGATGGAGGACTTCCTAAATGAGATGAGGACTGAGATCATAAATGTGTTGACTAGATTGCAAAGGAATCTTGAGACTAAAGAAGGGTATGAGGAGGTTTTTGAAGATCCTGAAATGATAGAAACTAAGATCCTTGTAGATGGAGAAAGATTGTTGAGAGTTATGGCACAAGTAAGTAAAATTCATAGGATGGATGTTTCTACTTTCACTGGTTTATTGCATCCTGATGATTTGATAGATTGGATTGGAGAACTAGAAGATTACTTTGAGCTAGAAGATATCAAAGATCCACAGAGGATTAGGTTATCATAGACTAAGTTGAAGGGTCATGTTGCCTTATGGTGGAAATAATTACAGAAAGATAGAGAGGAACATGGTGAAATGAAAATCACTAGATGGAGGGTAATGGTTGCTAGATTGAAAGCTAAATTCATCCCCGAGGATTATGAATTATAGTTGTTCAAGAAATTGCAAAACTTAAAGCAGAAAGACATGAGTGTAAAATAATACACCAAAGATTTCTATAAGATGACTATAAGATTTGGACACCAAGAGGTATCTAAGGAGAACATGGATAGGTATGTTAATGGTTTGAGATTTAACATTCAAGATGAGTTGAGTATGTTGAGGATTAGTACAGTTGAGGATTCTTATCAGTATGCATTAAGAGAATACAAAATAACCCTAGAGGAAAAGAGAAGCAAACCATTGAAGTTGAACCTGATCAGACAATACCTAGAAGAGGGAATGGTAGCAAGGAGTTCAAAGGTACTTGTTTCAAATGTGGTGGCATAGGGCATAAATATTTTCAATGTTCTAAAGTATCCAATAAGAACATGGGAAAACAAAATCTGGTGGCACATGAGGAGTAGGTTACTGATCTACTTGTGGTAAATGAAGTAGAACCTAAGATAGAAGAGATTCTTATGCTTACAAGAGTCATGTTGAGTAAGAAGGAATTTGAACCTATGCAAAGGAGGAATTTTTTTAGGACTTCTTGCAAATCAAGAGGTAAATGTTGTAAGGTGGTTAAGGAATGTGGTAGTATTTATAATCTAGTCTTAGAAGAGGTGGTGCATAAGCTTGTATTAAAGAGGCTTAAACATCCTTGTCCTTATGGGATAAGTTGGTTTTCAGATGAACACATGGTGGAGGTGAAACAACAGTGTTTGGTCAACTTCAACATTGGACCTTACAAAGATGAGGTGTTATGTGATGTGGTATCCATGAGTGATTTTCATGTAATATTGGGTAAACCATGGAAATTTGATAGAAGAGCTATTCATGATTGCAAAATAAACTTGGTCACAATAGAAAAGAATGGATATAAGTTTACTCTAGTTCCTTTGAGGGAAGTAGAGGGAAGAAGTGCAAGAAATATGAGCATTGTGAAGATTTATTTTTAAAAGAAGCTAAATACAGAGGTTAGTATAGATCGGAAGAAGGATCTTGAAGATCAATCTGATAAGGGCGCGTTGGTATCAGACTATAAGAAAGGTGAAGTGAAACAACAGAAGAATGTAACTTTGGTTGTTGGTCAGATGAAGATTTCTAACAGAGGTAAATCAATTATGCAAAGGAAAGGAGGCAATGATCTGATTTCTAATACTGATGTCAGCTATGGCAAGGGGAGTATAGAGAAGAATAAGTTGATCGATCTAATAGAAGAGAGTGAAGAGGTACAAAGAAAGAGATTTGTTGTTAAAGAGGATGTTTGGATAAAAACAAGCATGGGATTTATGCTCCATGTCTTGTAAAATGTTCATAAGTTTCTCTTATGGAACATTTTCTTTTCACATGGGGTGTCTTATGCAGGAGCATCCTTGGGTCATTGGAAATCTTGCATCACCCAAAAATATTTCCTTTTTAGTTTGTTCATGTTATTTATTTTCCGTGTTTTGATCGACAATCCTTCCAGTTGGTTCCTTATCTTTTGCGATCCAAATGACATGTTCTGGACATCATGATGAATCTATGTTTGGATTCACATCCTGATATGTTCTTTCCTAATGAAGATTTCTTAAGTTTGGATCCAGTCCTATATGTTCTTCTTGTTTCAACAGTCAAATTTGGTTTCTCAATCTCTAAAGCTTTTCATGATCAGTGAAGCTTGGTGGATGTTCCTACATTTGTGGCTGACCTCCATGTGCAATCGCATGGTATTTAATTCTTATATGGAGGAGTTCTTATGGATTTAGGTCTTGACCTATATGTTATAAAACATTTTCTTCATTCTTGGAGAATGTGATATTTTTTGGACGACTTGTGGATTGTGATCTTGTATATATTTGTAGTCTTGGTTCCTTAGTTTGGAGAATTCAGGGGGATATCTTGGTAGAAGTTCTTAGTAGTAGCTTAGAATCCAATATGGATCTGTATTTTTTATTGTAATCAAGCATGTATGTTGAGGAATGTAATTTTCTATTGTGTTAACTCTTGCTGCATAGTTGGACCATTTCCATTGGGGAAACTCCGGTTGTGACTGTATCATGCACCCACAAGACATGTTTCCACTATGATATGCCCCCAAGAAAGGACAAACCAAGGTAAATGTACACATGAAAAAAGAGAGCACAAAAGGGATCTACAAACTTAGGGGTCAGTATGATCATATGATAACTCATGTATATCAGGATTATATCAAAATGAATTGTCATCATTCCCCAAAGGTAGTAGAACTACAAGAAAAATGGAATAATGCCACGTAGGAGTTACAAAGAAGATTGTTTTTTGGGTGACATCAAGGAGACCAAAAATAATAGGCAGCTGCCATTTTTCATCATCCCCAATCAAACAACACAGGCGCATTTACGAACAGTGGCACATACACGATATAACATGTAACAACATATAGAAGAAATGAGACACAAATAAAGGGATTTCATAGCAGGTTGATTCTTCATCGCCTTGCGCCAACGAAGAAACAAGGTTCATCTAAAGACATGTAAACAAAATATATAAAATCAACACATCACGGGGGAAGCATATTGCAACAAGCAAACACAAAGAATCCATTGCACAAGAGGACCTAGTCAAGCATATCGCCTGCCCCCATCTCTATCTATAGTATTAAGGGAAGGTGGGAAACATGTAAGAGGAGAAACATCAAGCACAATCGATGGAACAATAGCAAGTTCCAAACAAGGACCATGTTGGGAAGATGGTTCACTTTTCTTGTCACTAGGACTAAGAGATAATTGTTTTGTAAATCTAGCTGGTAAATTATGATTAACATCAATAAGCTCATACATATCATCAAAATCACTAGCATGAACATCATCATTTGCATTAGAAACATTGAAATCATTAACAAGAGTATCTTCTTCATTCAAATTAATTGTAATAGAATCTAAGATATGAATAGAAGCACAAATGAACACAAAGGATATCTAACCACCAAAATTAGAAGAGGAAATGTCATACATCAAGTTCACCAAAGATGTACATGGTGAAAAGGGGAGCAAAGGCAAATGGGTTGATTACTCCTCCTTTTCAAACTCACACACTTGGAAGGAAGATGTCCCAATATGCTCAAGTAAGGTCCTAAGCATTGAATGAGATAGTGATCCTTCGCTAAATATGTAATTTAAAAATGGAAAAGAGGAAAGATGCAAATGACAAAATATACAAATAGAGACACCATTAGAAATAACAGACTGATAACTAACTACTAAAAACTAGAAAATGAGCTGAATCGGGGTCTCAACTGCTGCTCTAACTTGTGATTTCAATTTGGGATAGAATTGCAGGGTATAAAATATTTCAAAAATTATGTACCTGGATACAAAATGTTTTAGACCTTCTGTACCAGTTACTTTTGACTAAAATTTTTGGGGCTTCTCTGAATGTTTCCAATCTCCCTAAAAAAGTTATGGAAGCTTCATAACCAATTCCTCCACACACAAAAATGAGGAAAAGGTTGGGTAAAAGGGGTTTTCCATGGTCAAAACCATGTTTAAAAATCAACCTTGAAAATGAAAAGAATTTGCATAAAGTATGTAAAAAGGTAAATGTTTGATTTACCCTACATAAACCCTCATAGACGGATGTAGGAATCGCTCATACTCGTGAAGATGTTTGAATGTGCTTGAAATCAATGAGTTTACCTTGGAATGCAGAATAAGAATCAAGGATTTCCTCACAAATGCATGGATCTGTGAGCACCACTCCTAGATCTTCAGTGTAGATTTGCTTTACAATCACTTGCAATGAAAAAGAGATGAATGCAGATGTAAGGAAGGATCTTTTTGCTTGATTGAGAATTCCTCTACTTGGCCATTAAAGGAGAGAAAATTGCTTCAATAGAGAATATTTCCTTGGAATTGACTTGAATGAATTGGAGAAACTAGATCTTGGATGCTTGCCTTCAAATCTTGAATCCTCAATTTCTCTTGATTGCTTGAATGCTTCTTGATCATGAATGCTTAAGAATAGTAAGGGATATAAAAATGAGGAGATAGGGTGTTTAATTCATCCATTATTTTGGGATTAAAAATAATCCAGGCCAACCACAAGATCTAATTTCCCACTATAACACCCTGACATAGGGCTTCGGACCAAATTTGGGGTATAGAACATTTCAATCATTGTGTACCTAGAAGAATTAACCAAAAATTGAATTGGGTGTCAGCATGGTGGAAAAGATGTGGGAAAAGGAAAATCCGGTTGCTAGGATCAAGCACAATGGACATCAAATCTTGAAATCACTAAAATGGAGCCTAATATAGCATCCAATTATGGGTGCTAACTTTTTGGGGCGGTACACGACCATGATCAAAAACATAGCCTTCCACCAAATTAACACTTTGTGTCAAAAGTATATGGTAAGGAAGAATATGTCATACAACTTATCCATATATCTCACAAGATCACTACAAGTATTTTAAGAATTTTAAATCCTTACTTTAGAGATATCAAAAATCACTCACACTATTGTTTGAACAAAACAACAGATAAAATCAGGGAACCCTTTATTTCTGATCTTATAAAATCTTCAACATATATGAAAGGACAACATAGAAAATCATTGTATTTGATTTCTAGTTGTTTCTGTAATTACAAAATCTTCTCAAAATATGAACTAGCACAAAAGTTGCATATACCATGAGACAAAAGACACTTTTCAATTTATATCAATTGAACTTGTAGATAGAAACTTTAAAAAGACTAAAATGACCTATTAGACAACTAGCAACCTCAACATAAGGCCCCAATTTCCCTTTTATAGACAGGGGGAGAAAACAAGCTTCAAGAATTTTATAATATTTTAATTGGCAGTAGGTAACCACCTTGTTGCTAGAAGAAAAAAAATAATTTGCAGGCATTCTTTGTTCTCTGTAGAGGGGTAGCTAAAGTTGATATCTTCAAATGTAATCCTCATACAAGTCTGGAAACAAGTTGACATGGGAAATTTTGATGTGGAAAAAATTGGTTCAAAAATTTAGTACAAAGAGTAACTTGCAATGCTCTTTCAAAAATATATACATTTACTCCCTAAAATATGGTCAAACCAGGTCCACATCTCATCTTTATGACAAAAATCGATCTTAAACTAAGATCAAATCGTTTCATGACTACTCCAAAGCCAAAAGAGAAAAAATTCAAAATTAGGTGAGAACACAATGACTACTTAAAAGTTCAAAAATTCAAAGCAGAGAGAATTGGCTAGATATAAACAAAAACAATTACAAAGCATCCAATCCTTGGTTTTTGAACTGTTGGAGAGCTTGAAGATGTTGATTATCCAATCCTTGATTTTTGAACTATTGGAGAGCTTGAAGATGTTGAGTGTACTCCTTGTCATTTTATCTTTTCCTTTGCATTCTCCATTCTTTTTGTGCCTTATTTCAAATTAATTAAGTGTCCCAAATTTATAGCTAGCCTCTCTAACAGTCTATCTTCATCCATTTGTATATCCACTCAAACTCCAACTTGGAAACCTTATCTTTTTGTCACCATCCCTTGCCTTAGTGAAGAGTGGAGGCATATTTGTGCAGTTAAATTATACAAATTTGATAATTTTTCCTTAATGGTTTTTGTATACAAGTTATGTTTTGAAAACATTTGAATCAAAATCTTTAACTTCCATTTAAATTCATTAGCATGATCTTGTAGAGAATTTGAATTAAATTGATCTAAATAGAAATCTAAACCTCTCATTAGCCTATGCAAATAAGAAATAACGCAAGCAAGAAACTTCTGCCATTGAAGATAGATTTGTTGAAAATTTAGAAATTCCAAATGTTTAATCCATACCTCATCGACATCCCATGAAACATTGTTTACTTTGAGATCAACAAGAGTACGAATGACCTCTATTTGATTCTTTACTTCTGCTACTCTAATATCCTTATTCAAATGACCTACCTTCACTTTCAATTTATTATGTTCAATGTTAGAAGTAGCCACCTCAGTCTTCAACTTCATTATTTCATCAGATGGAGACCCTTCAATGGTAGCAAAATATCCTCTTGCAGTACTTAATTGTTTCCTTAACCCTCTATTTTCTTCTATTACTTTCATATTAGCTTATGTCAATGTTGTGATTTTCTTGTCATTTTTGATAGAGACCTTTTGTGCTATCTTTACAACATCAACCACAAGCCTTGATGCTTGTGAGCCTATGAAATCAGTAGACTTATTCAAGAATAATTGCCCATATAGTTCATCTTGTTGGGGGACCATGGAAGGATTCTTTACGGCTGGATATAAAGAACAAATTGCCATCACGTCTAACTTATCATCAAATGTTGAACCAAAGAACAAACTTTTCTCTTGATCGAGACTTAAATTTGCAAGATTTATATCTTGCCTTCTCATCAAGCTATCAAAAGCTATAGCAGCAGAGATATCCCACCCTACAATGGTAGGAATCCATTGTCCTTAATTATCTGCCTCCCTTGTTATAGAGACATTGAAACTAATTGTTTCTCAAACTCTTCCAAGACTTCATCCTTCATTCTCACTTAAACTATCAAATTCAACAACCTTTTCTTTAACTAATTCTTTAACCTTTTTTTACACACAAAATGCTTAAACTCTTTCTTCTTGATAAAGTCATCATCACTCAAAAGTTCTTTACAAGCTTCCAACCTCACATCTTCTATTAATCCACCACCCAATCTGAAGACTGCAAGAGTCCTATCAGTAGATGGTTCTTAAATGAAAACCTCCTTATGTACATCAAACTCATGAGGAGGAAGGCGTTTTTCTACCCAGGTATCAAACCATTCATAGAATGTATATGGAATGTCCCTACTCGGGGATAACATTTGAAAAGGCACTATGGATTAAGGTCTCTCTGGAATATCAGAAGGCTGAGATCTTGATGACGATGGGGGCCCCATGAGCTACTTAGAAGTTGAGGCAATGAATGATCTGGGTGGAGGCAAAGAGACTTGGGGAGGTGGTTGTGAATTACAGGAGTGTGGGGAGAAGAGGTGGATGGTTGCTCAAAACCAAGTGGAGGGGGTTGAATTGGACTCCTAGGTGGATAAGTTGCTCCAATGAGTGATCCAATGGATGATGGGGAGGATTCAGACTCAACCTCAATAGGAGCATGCCTGGGCTCCTCAAATCTCACAAATATTTCATGAGGAAGAGGCATGTTGTCAACATCTACATACAAACTTAAGAGCATCCTCATCCTAAATTCTATAACATCCATCATCTTATATGCAAGAACATAGTTACCTTGTCTCTACTTCATATTTTTAGCATATTGTATTTTGTACCACCTTTCTCTCATCTTTGAGACATCTTGGTAGTCCTCGACATTCTTGATCCAATCTTCTAGCTCATCACTAGGTGCAATACCTTTTATAAGCAATTTTGGATCAGAATACATGTGAGTATCCATGGGAAGATGATATGCATTCAATTTTCTAGGAATGACTTCAAATCCTTTTCTACTCAATAAATGATATAAACCTTGGATGAACACTTGAGATGGGAAGAATGATCCCTTGTGAGTTCCCTTTACAGTAGCTTCTTCTACAGAGACCAATCGATTTATAATCTCAAGGAATGCAATCTTATCTGGTTTTGTTATTGGTAAAGTTCTTGGTGGTATAGAACTTCCAAAGACCCTAATGATTGTATGATCTTTATAATAGAACCAAGATCCCCAGTTGTGATCCACTTTCTTATCTTTGTCCTAATCTTTTGGCCTTAAGAAATTCTTGGCCATTTTTTTATAGTTCCTATGGCACAAATCCATTCAAACATCCAATTAGTCTTCTTACAAAATGATTTTCAAATATAATATAAGATGAGCCTTTACTATCTTTATCCCAAATATAAGTCCATTCTTGGATTGACACACTCTCACCCTAAAATTTGGGGCTCAAAATGAAGCTCTTAATCCCAAACTTTGAGCCCATTCCATAACAAAATATTTTTTCAATATAGAATAATACTTGAAGTTTGAAGTTTTCTTTGCACTCATATTTATCAAAGCATTATGGATCCTATCATCCAACACTGTTGCATAATCAAAATTTCTAATGAGTGCCAATCCCTTGTATATCTAAACAAATTACCAACATCCAATTTAGGATGTAGGTCTTTGTTAGAATTTAATCTTTACTTGTACTAATGTAAGCAGGAGATTCTTATAGAATCCCTACACCTAGTTTGTCTTCTTGTACAAGAGTGAGGATAATTCCTTTTATTGTAATTTTCTTTTCAGTTATTCCTCCTTATGATGAATCCTACACTTGTCTCACACACTATTGAAATGTGGCAAACATAGATATGGGAGTTACCAAAGCAACTCCTTTCTCACATCTCTATTAAAGAGATGTCTCTCCTTCTCTCCTTAGACTAGTTATCAGGTTAATCCTTCTTCTTGAACTATTGTATGAGCTTGGCTCTCTCTCTCTCTCTCTCTCTCTCT
>MU223218.1:278231-314644 GCA_018584345.1 Thuja plicata
TTCAATCCTTGTCTCATTTAACATTTGGTCATTTAATTTGTCTTTCATTAATAATTTGGTTAAATCATTTATTTCATATTAATTCTGGTTGTATCTATTTTTAATTCATTTAATCCTTAGTTTAAAAGTTAATTCACTTATTTGATTTATTCAAGATTTTATTATTAAATCATTAATTCATTAATAAATTGATAATAAATTATTATTAAATTATTAATTCATTAATAAATTGATCATAAATTATTATTAAATTATTAATTCATTAATAAATTGATCATAAATTATTAATTTATTAATGCATTAATAAATTGATAATAAATTATTATTAAATTATTAATTCATTAATAAATTGATAATAAATTGATATTAAATTATTAATTCATTAATAAATTGATAATAAAATCTTGAATAAATCAAATAAGTAAATTAACTTTTAAACTAAGGATTAAATGAATTAAAAATAGATAGAACCAGAATTAATATGAAATAAATTATTTAACCAAATTATTAATGAAAGACAAATTAAATGACCAAATGTTAAATGAGACAAGGATTGAAAGAAATGATTAAACTAGAACTAAAGTTAGCAATGCTGAATAGAATCTTAGACCAAGGAATAAGCTAATATATGCATGCAAAGAAAAGAATCTCAGACCAAGGAATAAGCTAATATAAGCCTGCAAAGAAACGGTTAAAACTGATTTATGCAAAGATATTCAGGCATAATAATAACAAGTCTTGCAGCCAACGTACCCAAAATAAAGAAGAATTAAAAAATAAAACATACAGATAACCTTTTCCAATAAAGGTTAACTCAACAACAAAGTATTTACACTCGGCAATATAATAATTTTTTTGTTTAAGAGAATGAGATATCTAAAACATAAGATTATATCTGACAGAGATTTAACTCTAAAAACATTTAGAAACCAGAAACGCATATTTATGATGAAATTATTAAAAAACGTTTTAAAAGAACCTTCTGTTACTCTTAAATGAGGGCAAAAATTGGGAATCTGCTTGCGAGTTAGCTAAATCAGAGGGTTCTGCACAAACCCCAGATCACAGATTTTCTATATTCGCTCTTATATATCCATAAAAATGAATACAAAATGACTGTGTATGAGAATAGACGTTTTTTTTAAAAAAAAGAGTTACATGTAGATAGATGAAATAAAAAACAACAGATGGAGATATAAAAAGAAAATAGAAACCAGAGATATCGTAGAGAATACGCCTGCAACAAGGAATGGATTGAAAACCTGCAGAAATATTAGATTTTAAAAAAAACTTGAAATAATAATAAAAAAGTAGAGATATAACTATGACTAAAAAAATAGAGATTATATTATAAAATAGATGCTGCAAGAGATGAAAAACGTAAGGAAGGATTATGAATCAGAAATGTAATATCAAAAAAATGAATATGAGATAAAATGTAAATCCTGCAACAAATAAAAATGTTAGATATACAAATATCTTATCATCTTCACCATACCACTGACATAAAACATAGTAAGCTTTCAAGTACTAAACAAACAAGTCAACATGGTAAGGTGGCTTATCATTTTGGCCTAAAGCTTTCTCTACTTTTGATAAATGCCTTGGCCTATGCAAGGGAATCCTTCCTCTATATATCTCTTTTTAAGTCTATCAAAATCATAAATCAATTCTACTTGATCAAAAGGCCACCACTCTCTACCTGTTTCCAACATAAAACTTTCCTCAATACTCTCCTTAGTAATCTTTACTAGCTCTTTTCCTTCAAAGAAAAGAATCTATCTTGTGTCAGGGTTGTATCTGCTAGCTAGTGCTATCATTAGATCGACATTAATGAAGACATTAGGCACTGTGAGCCTTAGTAATCTTTACTAGCTCTTTTCCTTCAAAGAAAAGAATCTATCTTGTGTCAGGGTTGTATCTGCTAGCTAGTGCTATCATTAGATCGACATTAATGAAGACATTAGGCACTGTGAGCCTTGCTAAATTAGAGTCTTGAAATATTTCTGTCTAGTACCCCTGGTCGCCTTTTGTGGCAATTTCTCCTCCATAGATCAAAACCACTGGCCGCAATCATAGGGTCTTTGCAGCCTGTATGGAGGTCAATCAAGAAATCATCTGAGAAGCTGCCAATGGGACCCCAGAAGACCCTTGACAACTGTGATATAGTCTCTGAAGACTCTTCCATGCTTATAATTCATAAGAAAGGTTTTCAACAGAGGGTTTTGAATTTCAAACTCAATTACACCTCCTAAGCTCACAAATGAGATTGAATACTAAAAATGGAGCTAAATACAAGCTTTTGCACAACTTTAGATGGACAAGCATTCAAAACACAACAGCAAATGTAAATCATAATTGCAAGCAGAAAACCCTATTTACAAAAGTTCTGAGCATGATGATGGCAGAAAATAGTTCACAACTCTTTGGTTACAAACATGAAATAACCATAATTCATATAACGGTAGGATCAGGACTATAAATGCATACACGTATCCCTTCCGCTGGCGCCAAATAACCATTGTATTTTGAATTCGAACGTTGGAGTTGCAAAATCTAATAAGCTGTTTTGACATTTAGCCACGACAACGGACTTATGCTGATAGTTCTATCGTGCACGTTCATCATTGAAATAGTATACTTGTCGCACTGTAATTCATTGAGGAACATGAGCTGGCATTTGTAGGGTTGGTCCTTGACTTGATGACCGCGAGCTTGCGCTGTTAATTTAATCGTGTAGTCACATGTTGAGTCATTGATATTTTGGAACCTGCACGATCAATATGTTAGCTTAAAAATAGACAATGGTGAAACATAACATTAAAGCAACCTCCACCATTAGGGTTTAGGGTTTTAGAAACCAATAAAGCTCTTAAGGGTTAGGAGTTGCAGAACATTTATAAAGTACAATTATACCATGACAAAGAACAAAAGTGACAACTCCTAACAAAACTAAAATTCAATTATTGTAATAATTTATAAATGAAATCTAGAATTACTCAATACTCAAATTCCTAGTTTTATGAAATCACCTCACACCAAATTAGTGTTCGAAAAATGCATATATTTATTGCATAAAAAATACTTCTACTTTAATAAAATATGAATTGAATTCCTTCCTTACTTTCAAGTTATTCTCATTTTAGCAAAATGCTTAGTCCTAGTTCATTAACCTTCAAATTCGCTTGGTCACTATTGATTTGCCACAATGTTTTCTCATTCACTAAATTCTCTTTTGCAATAAAAATACATGATAAAATATCTTTTATAAAATTGCAAAATGTATAAAAAAGGTAGGCGACATAAATGCTGAAAGGTGGGAATTTCATTAACTTTAAGTTTCCAAAATGAGTGAGGTTTAGTTGGATCAACTTCTTCACAGTTTCCTCTATATTGTGAACCTTTTTTGAATTTGAATTCAATTGAGGGTCAATTTATACTTCATATCATTTTTATCCCATAAGGGAGTAATATAGAGCCTTTGCAAGAGAAATGGGTGTTACTATATTTCAAAAATTCTACCTAGATGCGGAAATTTTAGTAAGTTCACTAGGCACAAATGTTTCAACAAAAATAGCTATATTTCTTCGTATGGTAAGTTTATTGGCAACCGGATATTATATAAAGTTCAAATGGCATCCTTATCATTGTCATATTGAGTTCACCGACACTATACCTTATTTGCAAGTAAAGTGTTGCTAGTGCAATTGGACATTCAATTTTGTTTGGTTCAGTGGGTTGAAGTTTCAACTTTTGGAAAAGTCAAAATTCACGTGGAAATGTGATGAGGCAAAGGGAATCTTCACCTAAAGTTGAATGTACAATTTAGATATACGTTGGGTTTCTTTTGCAAAAGATTTCATTTATAGTGGAACTTTGTGGGGGGAATAATTAAATGTGGAAATTTTATTAAGAATGTCAGCTTCAATAGGGTCAAAAATGAAAATTAGGTTATTTCGAGTCATTCTTTTGATCTATAAATATAATTCCTCTTTGAATATCTCAACTAGAATCAAATTTTAAAAAAAAAAATTTATTGACACCAAAACAAGGGAAAACGTAAAATAAAAGGTGGGTCCTCATTTTTCTAAGTAAAATAGGGCTTGTTGTGAAGAATACACAACATTATCCTATCTTCTTATTAAATCCAAGAAGATGGCTCAAACAATATTCTAGATTGGGAATAATAAGCATCCATTTTCTTACACAATTCTCCTACCCTTCTGATGGGTTTTGTTGTTGACATGAAAGACAACATCTAATGTTCCCCTTTTTGCTATTTCCCCCATCTCCTGAGAACACTGAAATCAATGATCATCAGGTTTTGCGTTTGTAATGCCCATGTTGCAAGTTTTATGTTATCCTAACATTGCTTGTGCACATTCTTAATATGTTTGTTATGTAGGTTCTCTATTGGAGGCAAGATTTCCTTACTTGGAGAAGTGTACATGTACAATATCCTTTTGATGATATTTACTTTTATTTACTTGATATTTGTACTTATCACCTAATGTTAGCACCGTGCTAACGTAGGGGCAAAATGTAATACTAAAAATTACATACCCTACCATTATCATGTTATGTTTTGGGCTCATTTAAATTTATGTAAACCTTGGTGTTGTTTTTTGACTCTTGCCTTAACCGTATCTCTCCCTTGATCCCAACTTGAGTCTTCTAATTTTTGTGTTTCTTTAGCCTTCAAATGTTAGTTAATATATTTTTTGTATTTATCTCATGACATATTATCATTCCAACTATTCATTTGGCTTGTACTTAGATGTTAGTGCAATGCATTAATGTTCACAAGACATGTTGGACTTCACTAACATTTCAATTGTACAATAGCCATTTTCTTTTAATTTTGCCACTATGCTTCAACTAGGCATGCGTGATGCATGATATCCGCCCTTTGAATAATCCCAACATCTAGTCACGACACGTAACCCACCATCTTCCCTTCTAGCCCTATTTTAAGGACATTGGTCACTCGTTAATCTCAAAAGCTTTGCACTACTATTGCTTGTTCTAAAGTTTTCATGTGATTTTACCATCACTTTCCAACACTACAAAGTTCCTTGAGAATATTCCATTCCAATATTGGTCTTACTAGCTTACTCTACTATTAACAACATTGCACATGTGATCCTTGCATGTCTCAGCTCCATCTTGTTGTATGAGGTGATTGTATTTGAGTCTTCTCCAATTTTATTTACATTCACACACTAGTTTAGCATTCGACATTCATAGATATGTTTTGTCACTTTTAGTTCTAGACACTTTTATTCTCTCTTGATTACTAATAGTTCTAGACACACACAGTTTTATTCTCTCTTGATTACTAATTGTTTGTGCACACCAAAAGGTTAAATAAGGGCTTGACCATTTATGGCAGGCTTTAATCTTGTCTATATACTGTAGTGTATATTAGTTGTAAAACCTTAATGCACATAAACTAACAAAAATAACTATTAATGTTTTCACAATCATATGTTTCCCTCTATTTGTCCATGAAGAAGTCCTCAAACTCTGTCTCACAACAAACTTCCCTTGTATAGTGGAGTTTCTTCCTTGTATCATACATATGTTTCCCTCTATTTGTCCATGAAGAAGTCCTCAAACTCCGTCTCACAACAAACTTCCCTTGTATAGAGGAGTTTCTTCCTTGTATCATACTTAGGACTACAAGATCCACACATACTTCTTTTGATAGGGACAATGCCTTCCACTTGACCCACTCGTACTCCATATGGTTTTCCATAGCTAGTTAAATATTCCCAGCTTTGCTCTTGATTATGATTTCCACTTCTACTTCAAATTGATGGATTTATAAAGTTGGTTGCTTCCCACAAACTCATTTGTTCTTCTTGATCCACCCGTCAAGAGGCTTCATGATCTACCCCAAACTCCACTTTGTTCTTCTTTTGCCTTTAGGGTTAAGAGCATTAATTTTATTTGTCTTGGATTTAGTTGTCAATAATTATTGCCTGATGATTATTGATGATTATTTATGAATCTAACGCAACTTATTATACCGAATGTTTACTATAAATTAATCACATTTCCTATTGCAATGTAAGGAAAGTATACCAATAAATACCAAATAATTGTAAATGAAGATCAATGGAAACTTCATTTCAAGGTAATATCTATACAATCCTAGACCAAGAAGGATTGTGCACCAAAACAAATTATCTTCCCTTACTACAAGAAGCATATTTGAAGTACTATACAAGTGTCATCAGCCATTGCCCTTTTCTTTCTTCTGTCTTTCAAGTGGACCATAGCACAATTGAGATGAACCCAAGTGCAAAACTTTACCCATTGGCAAGGTAATTCATACTTAGTTTTTCAAATTATCATAACTACCAACCAGAATATTTTATTCTTTGTACTTGAAACATTACAGCAATAACCTATTAAGATCTCATGCCGATCCAGGTGATTTAGAGGTCATTTGGTCGGAGTTTACAACCCCTAAGCACATTCGATTTGCAAGAGAACCGTGGATATAAACCAGAATACCAAACTGGCGGTGTTTAGTGAGACTTACAATTTACTGATTTATTGTAGCCTCCCTCTAGTGGAAAACTTCCAGAAAAAAAAACAGATAAAAAAGCATATTTGTTGTTCAATGTTAATCAATTGACACTTCAACTTTATTGATTTACTGTATCATCTCTCCAGCAAAAAAATAAACAAATAAAGGAAAAAAACATACGGATTTTATTGTATCTTTCCTAAATGGGAAAACTTACAGAAATGAATAGAGAAAAACACGCTGACAAAAATTGCCCAATGTCAGCGTGTTTTTCTCTAGCTGACTACTTTAAAAGAAAAATATACAAGCAAAAAAGGAAAGCATGCTGACAACAATTATTCAAGGTCAGCCAAGTGGTGATTTGAGGTGTAAACACATGTACTGAGTAGCTTATCTAAGCAGTTCATTAAATGAAAAGGTTTATTAAAAAAATAGAACAGAGTAACTTATTCTTGTAGATATGGGTCCCTAACCATAAGACCAAACCAGCATCTTCTGCAAGGTACCCACTTTCCTTTTTTATGGAATACCAAATGCACCCGTGTACTTGATAATGTATAAACTTATAAAGAACTGACAATCAGTAAAAACGGAACTCCTAACCCCTTACAAAATCAATTCTGCTTGCTGAATTTCACTACAATGTTGAAATCTTGTCCGTTACAAACCTGTTGCACACTCTACCAAAAATCCAATCTTCTACATCTTACAAGGAAAGAATCCAAACTAAATGTATATGTCACAAGGAACCCTAGGTCAAAGCCTGATGATTGAAAATTCATCTTTGGAAAAAATACAGATTAAAAAACACCCCAAGTTCAACCATTCATTTCCTTTCCTTCAAGGAGATCAATGATAGATTCATAGCTTGCTTGCAATATTTGCCCTGTATTTTCCTGCAAGAGAAAGAAGATACTACTTGGGGGTATTTGGAAAAAGTTGCAACAGATATCAACCATTGAAGACAACTAGTCTGGCAAAACCGGGATCTATTTTCAACACTCCATCTCAGCAACAGCGACAAGACAATATATCCCAACATGAGTAGGGCCTTGCTTTTTCTTCCACCTCCTCTCTTGTAGGCAATGAATCAATTGTATAAAAATCATCCCAAGAGCAACAAAAATTATAAACATTTCTCAATATACCCTTACTAAAGGGATGGACTCTCTCTGGTATGGTCCTGAAAGACAAGTAAATTGAAATGTTAGTAGCTCCCACTGTAATTCATTTTGCTCATCCTTTGGAATGCAGCAAGAGGAATCCTTCCATGCATATATGCAAATTTAATAAAAAACATAAATACCTGAGATAATGAATTCGACGCTTTCTAATAAGTTCGTACGTTGTTTGGTTTGTGAGTATCAAATATCTGCGGCAAGAAACAAAAGGGGAAAAATATTAAAATTTCTCTGTTTTCTAATAACTTCTCATGCACAGAAACACAAGAAGATTTTTTTTTTTGCAAACTCCCCTAATTGAACAATGTATATGCTTAAGCAAGAATTTCATGGCTAAGAAATGTTTCTCATGAGATATAAGTATAATACAAATCAGTCTCAAGTTAAACATTATCAGCATGTGATCAAAACTTTACAAAAAGAAAAGAAAATTATTAGGTTAATGCCCACAGACAACAAGTCAGCCCATAACTCCAGTTCACAAATCATATGAATATAGTAAGCTGCACTAATTTGAGTAGGAAACCTTTAAATGGTGCATCTTTGAATGAGCCCTGTCCTCAGCTTAAATTCACATTTGTGGTAAAATTATGTAATTCAAACATCTATAATGCAAGAAACAAATAATTGCAATTTAGTTCTGCATTTCCAAATAGAACTGTCTTTCCTTCAGAACATTTTGACGTTTCTTTGGAGGAAAAAGAAGTATATACACAGTACCACCAGGCAGAAGACCAGATAAGAAATGCAATAAGCTGATTTCTAGTTGGGTTACTGGAACCCTATGGGTGTCTGTGCCCAGAGACGGTAGGTAGGGTTGCTGAGAATGATGCAAGAGATTTAAGGAAAGGTGCAAGAACAGGAAAAAATTAATAACACAACTCTGGAACCAATGTAAGGATGAGCCTCAGAATGAAGAGTTTGAGCCTGGACAAAAGAAAATCTTTTGCGTACTCTCACAAAAGAAAAGAAGAGAATAAGAATTAGCTCAAGAAAGGCCCATATGCAATAGTCCTATAGTATAAACTATAATTTATAAACAAACCAAATTTTTTGAAAGGAATTGTATTTCCATTTGCATCAACTGACTCATAGTTTCTTCTACAAATTTTAATAGTCAAGAAACCCAGATGATTTCTGTAACCACTTTCAAAATGGATCAAAGCAATAAATCAGAATACCATTGTTCAACTTAAACAGTTTATTACATCACTAGCCCATGAAGACAACCATCAGATAGAGTTCAACAGCTAATATCAGAAAAAAATATGCTATGCTTTACTTATTGACATATACAGAAAAAAGAACAAGAAACTTCCTCTGAAAAAGAAGCCTGAGCTGGGTGTTTGAATTGATAACTAGGAAATGACTTCTTGAATTGCCAATAAGGGATCTTGTTTATTCTAAACAATATCCTTACGGTCCCTGGAATAAGATCTAACAAACTTGAGCCTGAAAACTTTCAGCCAACATAAGCATCCTTTGTTGGTCTTGGCCCTTATTTCTAAAAAAGCATATCTTAGATGGGTTTTCTTTGGCACAAACTCTGTTGGAGTTTTCCACATGAAATTTGGCATAAGTGTCATTCATAGTAAAATTGCATAAATCTTGCAATGATAAGAGGTTGTTTTGTTTCAAGAAGAGAGATTGATATTTCCAGACCATATAAATAATGATGGACAACAAAGGTGTTCTTCTTCAAGAAGCAGAAATAGATCACAATTGTAGAAGCAAATTCTGGTAAAAGCTTGTGGTTAAAAGCAGATATCCAACATCCACAATCTTTCCCATGCCAGTCAGAACCAGCAAGCTTGGTTCAGTCAAAAAACTAGTCACACCTTGGTCAAACCACCAAAAATCAGTCTAGTTGAAAAAACTGCACATTAAAAGTATGCCATTGAAAAACCTGCTGGTTTTCGTGGAATTTCAAAATGGTGGTGGTTCAGGGTAGGGTTTAGCACTTTTTATTTGCTGCGTATTTCTATTTTAAACCCATTTAATTGAATTCCATTTATGCTTCAGCTTGCTGCGTTGTTGCCATATAAGTGTAAATGATGATCAGCTTCTACAAATAGTCAAATTGAAGATGGCAGATGCATGTATACACCAAAACCATCACTGGGATGACACATTCAAGAAAAGAAGCAGCTAGCCCAGGATACTACTTGTGGATATCCTCCCCAGACTGAGTCTTGTTATACCACTTATTTACAGAACTATCAATATGGGTGACAATCTCATTGCTGAAGAAGTATATATTATTGATTAAATTTTTGTCTTGTACAAAACTCATCATCAAAAAGGGAGATTCAAGAAAAACAGAAGCTGGCCCAAGCTACACCTAGGGGATATAGCCCAAGTACAAGTTCTCCAATGCCAATGGCAATTTCCTTTGCAGAAACTGTCAGTATGATAACAATATAGTTGCTGGAGAAGTGATATTGTTAATATTGTACTGTTAGTATGGCACTTAGTTTTTTTTTCCTCCAAACTTATGATGAATCTGTGACATTAAGTTTCTGAGAAGATAAAATGTATTGGAATTTACTTCAACATAGCAAAAATAACATGCACTTATAATAGAACAAGGGTTCGGGAAAATGCATAAAATCCTAAATTCATCAACGTGAATGGATGAAAAATCAAGAGAGAAATCACTAGACAATTGAAAGCTCCTAAAGCACTAAATGCTAATGCATACTAAGGTGGTAAAAATGCAATATAAAGATAAGTTACATCTAGGTGTCCATCTATCTATATCCAGGAGAAGCAGTGACATGAAAAGCCTCATCTTACAAGTTTCATGATCAATCATTGATTAGTTAGGATAGGAGGTATAAATATAAAAATATGCTTTGCTGATTGACGTTAAAGAATGGTGTGCTACTTTAATTAGTAATAGAATTGCCCAAGGACCATGAACTAGTCCACATTTGGAAACACAAAAGAGTTGATTGTGAATATAGCTGTTTCCAGCAATGAACAAAGGTTCAAAACTTCAAGGTAAGCAATGAAGAACCTTACTTCCATTATTGGGAAGTATACTTGGTGGGAACTGGGGATCATTCACCCTTATGTTTCTTTGATTGAAACTTATGTCATTTTTCCCAACCATTTGATTTTTCTTTTGATCTGAAAGTAAAAAAATTATTGCTAAAAGGGTATCCTTTATTTACATTCTTATATGTAAGCAATAATTGCCTTCATTTGTTATTATAAGTTTGACACAATAATTTGGTGAAAAATGATTCCCATATTTCATCAGTAACAAAAAATGTAGTAAAAATATTTGCCACTCACGTGTGAAAAAACAAAAGCATAAGAAGAATAATTAGGCAGAACAGCAATGCAACTAGAAGTATTATCTCTAACCCACCACGCCACCTGGCCAAAACAACCATAAGAAAAGCTAGTCAGAGATTATTTGATTGTCGTTTGTGACTTTCACCAATTGTAATTTCTTTTAAAATTTTAATTTGTGAGAAAATAAAGCACTAGATGTAACCAGTTTCAAAATGATGTAAAGCAATATGTTATGGTAGCACTGTTCATATCACCATTGATTTCTAGCTTCACTAGTCTGTAAAGACATTTGTCAGATATAGATAAAAGTTAAAACAGCTAAAACTGAAGAATATCAATACCATTCTTTTGACACATCTCTACATACTGACATAATGTACATGGCAACGGTCCATATACACAGCATTGAGTCCTCAAAAAGATACCACCTGCAAAGTGAAATTGCAATTAAGCCCAAGTACAAAACCATGACAATTTTGAAGCAACTTATTAGAAGACCAAACTTATTACAATAGGTGGTTTCTTTAGAGTCTTAGACAACAAAATGTGTAATTGCATTGCAGTGCTACCATAGCTACCAGGTTCAGAAAGAATAATTCATCAGAGAGGTTCATAAAAATCAGATTCAGAAATACATGTATATTATATATAGAACATAAAATTTCATAAAAAATTAAGAGCTGAATTCTGAAAATGAAAATATATGTACATATGTACTATTATTAAGAATATAGTTAATATTATTAATAGTCGCCGATAAGCAGGGGTGACTTGAGGTGTATAGTATGTTCACAATGCCTTCTATAGAATCAAGTGATTTGATGTGGGCCAAACATTGAGCAAAGATCTTTCATGGACTGAGGTTTCCAAGACTTGCAGCTTTTTGCTTTAGTTCCACTCAAAATGGTGTTTCAAGTGGGAAGGACTTCATTGATATGGAGGATAGGTCAGGCTGGGGTGTTGGTGCAGGGGCACCTAGTCACTCCTATGCCTCATAAAGGCTTTTTGCAATTTGTTCTTGTATTAGTGTCTTTTCAAGGTTTAATAAGGTCCTAAGGACCAGTTGTAATAAATTCAAATCATTTTGTAAGGCATTGGAAGCCATTGAACCTATGTAGACCTATATGGTCCTGGATGGTCAAACTTGGTCAAACCATTCCAGATATGCCCAAGATGGGTGGAAATGATGTAGTAAGACTCATTTAGTCTATTTTAGCATGTATTAGGGGTAGGTGGAAAATTTTGAGTCAATTTGTCAAGTTTGGCAAAACGTTGTCAAAAGTTGCATGACAACTTTTGCAAGTTTTTAAGTTGCAAAAAGTGCAGCTTTTCATTACAAACGGTCACTAATTTGAAAATTAGTTGGAAGCAGTTGGCGAAGGTATATTTCATGTTTAAAAATCTTCTTTGGGTCGAGGAAAAGGTTGGTCTGAAGTTTTGGGGAGTTTGAGATGAGAAGACAATGAATACAATGTAACAATTTTGTAATTTCCTGCCTTTTTCTCTATTGCAGCGAATTATGTGATCTTGTATGATGTTATTTCGACCTGCACTCATTAGGAGAAGATAGTAACATTGAATTAGCTTTCTAACAAGACCGATTTCATAGGTTTTCATGGAGAATAACAAAAGTTATAGCAATTTTAGTAACTGCAGGTCCATTTTCTGGGTTTTTTTTTTTCAGAAAACTTCTTGTTCTTTTGTATAGTATGGGCTCGTACGGAAGAGTTGTGACCTCTAGGATGCATTTGAAAGAGAAGTGAATCACCTTTGATTTGCAACTGGTTTAAGGGTTTTTCCTTAGGTATGACCAAAGTTATTACATTTTTTGTAAGAACAGGTCTGTCATGGGCTAGGGTAACCAGTGATCATTTAAAATCACATAACTCTCATTCTACATAGTGGACAGGGCTATAAACCGATGAAATGCTTTGTTTTAATATATATTTTCATAATTCCAAGTTACAGAGGTTGGCAATGAAGTTTACACACATTTCCTTGAGGCCCTAGGTCTGATTTTGTTGTCTCAAACTGGCAGAACAATGAGAAAATCTGATTTTCTTGTCTTAATGGATATAGTTATTGGATACAATTGTGTGAAAGGCTTTAGAATTGTTGTGCAGACCTGTCTTGAGGCATTTGAAGCGGTGGAAAGTGGAGTTTAGGCCCTAAGCATAATTTTTCTACAAACCTGTTAGATGTCTTACTGTGGATATATTAATCTACGCAATATAACAGTAATGTAGCAATGCAAGATTACATATCACCGATAACATGACAAAGCACTCAGAAGGATAACATGATAACTTTAGACAACAGATGGCAGAAAGATATGCTTTATTCCCATGTAATGTCATCACAACCATAATCCATTCTCGGTGCCAACAGGCTACATATAAAGTGGCCGACGGTTGGTTGAGTGAATCAACCGTCGCCAACCTCCTACAACTACCCGAGAACCAACTGCCATTACATTACCGACACAACACATAACATAATTATTATTAGCAAACTATGGCTAACATCACCCCCCCCCCAAAGGAAGTCGCCTTCCAGGCGACTAAAAAACAAAATCGCTGATGTAGACACAAGAAATCTACTGGAGAGAGAGAGAGATGAGGGGACATCCTTGGAGTGATAGAGGATGTAGGACGTGCCAACTGCTTTCAAAGAAGCCTCAAATCACGGTCCATGATCAATTGTTTCTCGCGGCTTTCCTTCAGCAGCCTCAGTGTGTCCTTCAAATCATTTTCAGTGTTTTCCAATCTTACTGTTGTGGCCGCGAGCTATTCCTCCTTCCCAGCCCGAACTAGTTTCTCCTGGGCTAGCTCCCTCTCCAACACCTCTACTCGTGCATGGGCTAGTCTTCCCTGGGCTACGTCCTCCTGTACCTCTACCAATCGTTGTTGCAGGGCTATCTCACGCCCTGGTGCTAGTGCATGCTCCTCTTCGGCCCTCCGTGCAAACCAAGTCACCTGCTGCAACTGAAGGAAGGTATCCTGGAAAGTCCTCTCTGTGCTGTAGAGAACACCCATCATCCCTGTCTGAACTACTGGAATGTGAGGCCTACCCCATGCCTCCAACATCTTTGTAGTTTCTATCTGTGGCCATCCCTTTGTAGAAAAGCATCTCGTGAATTCCTGGCAACATTCTTCCTTCATAAATCTCAAAAGCATCTCTGCTAACTGTACCATTACTGTGTCTTGCCCAAGGTCTATTTCCTTGGTAGTTGCTCCCATCCTAGCCATGAAGCCAGCCATCTCCTCCATCTGGCGGCCAAATTTCTGAAGAGTGCTCATGGGGTCCTGAGGATCTGATGTAACCCATCAGAGCACAATGTCTTGCTCTCCCACTTCCTCCCTTTCTAGGAGTGCTTCTGGGGCTCCCGAGATTTCCAACACTTCTACTTGGTACTCTTGTGCCTCCTCTGGCCTCCCAGTGGTGGTCTTTGTTTCTGTTACCATACCTCCCCCCTCTTGCACTGGCTCAGGTGTCTCTACAGGTGGCTCCACTGGTACTCCAAGTAGTTATAGCCCGTTATCTATGGAAGCGTGTATGTTTTCCTGCTCGTCCACTAGCAGTGTTTGTTGCCCTATTATTGCACCCTCAGCTGGTAGTGTAGGGTGTGGTTCTGGTGCCTATTCGTCTAGTGGGGTCAAGGGGCAGCGCCCCTCACGGAGGTCTGGGGGCAGCGCCCCCAAGCGGGGCCGAGGGGTAGTGCTTGTCGATGTCGTCGTACAATTTGTACGGTTGCTCCGACCTTACTCATACGGCTCAACATGGTCGATCTTTTAATTTTTTCCTTCTTTTGAGATTCTTGGCCTCCTCTTTATCTTGGTACTTTTGCCTATAAGCTTCGGAGGGTGTTCGTTTCATTTTATCCTTGCTTTTGCCCCCTTTACTATCTTGTCTCTTTCAAATCGGAGGACAGGGGTATCATCCACCCTTGTTACGCCTTCCTTACAATGAGCGCATTTCGAGGGGTGGGTATCTTTTTCTTCTACTTTGATTTCGAGAATCTCCAGTACATTACAATCTAGGTGGAAGATTTCATAATTCTCTATCTGCCAGTGAAATAACCCGTTGAGGGAGCTGGTCTTGTCCTCGGAGCAATTTCCTAGCCTCAGAACCCCTTCCTCGTCAAGTTCCATCCCGTCCTCTTTATGGCGTTCGTCTCTTGATTCCGAGTCAGATGCCAATTTCTTTCCGCCACTCTCAATAGAGTGTGTTATTTTTCCAATTATGGTTAGCCTTTGTTGTGATGATCCATCCTCTGCCTAGGAGGGCATCATACCCCTTTTTCTCCAGAGCAATGACCACGAAGTCAAGAAAAAACTGTTGCCTTCCAATGACCACCTTCTGTCCCATTAGCGTTCCTATCGGTTTAATGCCATGTTGGTCTACTCCTACTAGATGGAATGTCGGAGGCCACAGAGTTGGTTTGCCCATAACCTTCCATGTCTCTTCCGGTAAGACGTTCACTCCGGACCCCCCATCCACAATGGTGTTTGTGAGTTTGTATCGCATGATTTCCATTTCCACTACCGCAAGCATCCTGCCAACGCCTACCGCCAACAACATAGGGTTCGTGGTGGTATTGTTTTCTTATTCCACCGTATCGTCTTCCTTCCTTCCTTTTGGTGTTCCTTCTTTGTCCTTGGTTGTGTCTCGTACCTCATTGTTGTTTACCTTAGTGATAGCTACCTTCAGTTGTGGTAATGTTTCTAGAAGGTCTGTTGCCTGTACAAGTACGGTGGCTTGCAACATCTACTCTATGATGGCCTCGGATGTTGACCGTACAGGGGTACTCACACTGTCGTGTGAGAGTCGTCGTTGCGCCAGTTCAACCTCAATTTTTGCTTCCCTCAACCTTCCCTTCTATGTACTAGGATCAAGATACGTGAGCTTCCTTGCTTGTGACCTGGTGATGGCAAGAACCTCCTTTTCAGGGCGTGCAACCTCTATCATGTTTACCCCCTTCTGCATGGAGAGTCAACATCCTCGTGGTTGCTTGGACCACACCATTTGCATAGCATGCTTCCTCCACCTTGACCACTGTCACTCTTACAGTCCCGCACAAAGTGGCCCCACTCGTTACATCTGCGGCATTGTATCATGGGCCACCCGTTCGCGTTGTACTGGATGCGACTTCTCGGTGTGTTATTGATGCTATTGTTATTACTTCCTCGTTGGTTCTTGTTGTAACCTCCTAGCAAGGCATTTGTGTTTTTTGGAGGTGTGACATGCGGAGTTGTTTGTTCCCCTTGGGTAAAGAGCACTTGAGTGCTCCTTGCCTTCAGATAGTACGGGTACTCCTTGATGGAGTGCCTTAGTACCTAACAGATGTCACAAAATGGCTTCTTTGGACAGTTGGTTTTGTTATGGCCTTCTAACTTGCAATCCATGCACCAAAGTTCCTTGCCATCTTGTCTCCTCCTTTCCAACCCTCATTTCCTTCATCATTCTCATCATGTCTCTTCATAGAACCTATATAGTTTTGGATTCTCCCTGACTCTCCCCATCCATGCTATCGTCATCACTCGTCTTCTTACATCTGGATGTCTTGTTTTCACTTTCAATATCCATCGCACGGTTGTAGGCGTCGGTATATGAGGGTGGCACCACTTTCATCTTCCTCCTTAGGGATGGAGTTAGTTCCTCAATGAACCGTTGTTTTTTTAGACCATCTGTTGGCTAGTTTTCGAGTTTACCAATGAGCTCCTTTAGCCTACGATGGTAAGCTCGTACCGTTTCATTTTTTCCATGTGTATTGTAAAATTCTGCTACTACATCATCATCATGGAGCAATCTGAACTCCTCCTGGAATGTTTTTTTCAAGTCATCCCAAGCCGCCTTGTCCCCTGCTGGCAAGTCCGTGTACCAATCAATTGTAATCCCTCGTAGGGTGGCAGGAAAAGCCTTTAACCAGTAGTCATGGTCATCCTGGCCATTTGCTTCCCATATCCTTACACATGTTTTACAATGGTGGGTCGGATCGTCCAATCGGTCCCCACTAAACTTGGGCAGTTTCTGCTTCTCCAGGGGGTTTGCCACGTACGGTAGGCATCGTGCATGTTATTAGACGTCGGTGGGTTGGGTCCTCCTTCACGTCCCTGTGCGTCTTCTGTACCTTTGGCTACGCGCGAGTCTTCTACCCCTCCACCTCTGTCGTTCACGTCTTGGTTGCCTCCTTCATGGTGGTACCGAGACTCTCTTCTCCTCGGAGTCTCTGGTTTTGTTCTCCCTATTCTTGATCCCTTCAAGATAACGAGATTGTCGATGCCCTGCAAGGTACTCTCAAATAAATCCGTTACCTCCCTTTGAGATTTCCCTATTGGCTATTGCCCTCTTCGGAATGTACAGATGGTTTAGTTGGTACCGAGTCACCACCTTCCCAACTATCGGTGTCAGATCTTTCGTGCGCCTAGGAATTGCTCGGGAGTGGTAGTTCTATGGCACTGAACTTTCTGTTTAGCACATCTACACCTTGTCTGTTGCCTTTTGAGAATGTCATCTCCAAAATTCGCACCAACAATCTTTAAGTTCTGGACAACTTGCACATCTGCAAGATCTACTATCTTAGAAAGATCACACTTCACCATCAAAGTTTCATGTATCATATGCATAACATGTAACCAAACTTGCTCCACTTGTATCCTCTTGTTTTGAAAAATCCTTTTGTTCCTTTCAAGCCACAATTGCCAAATAATGAAACAAGGTCCAGTGTCCCAGGCCACCTTTAAAAAGGAAGTCTTAGCAAGGGGTCTACCGAAACTATTCCAAAAATCAACCGAAGAGTTGGCATGGACACATGTGTGCCTCCAAACTCCCCACCACCAATGCCAAACATCCCTAGCAAAAGAACAATGGAAAAAGAGATGAGGGCTAGTCTCCTCACTTCTTCCGCACAAAGTACAAATAGAGGGCTCCTAGAACACTCTTTCCCAGGTGAGACATTTATTCTGCACGACTAGCCACAAGAAAAATTACGCTTAGGCCAAGCCATTCTGTTCCAAACCTGCTTACCCCATGGAGCATTAGCCCTGCCAAAAGCCAACCTGCCAAGTTCCTGATAACTCAAAGCCACAGTAAACTTACCTTTTGGATTAGGAGCCCAAGCAAGAATATCTGCTCCATTGAATGAATTACACATTATCTCAGCCAAAACTCTAGCAAGCTCCTCCCTATCCTCAACTAAGCCTCCAAGAGGCCCCTCATGTGGTTCTTTCCATCTAGCCATTTGAACATGTTCCAAGTTCATAGCAATCTTAAAATCCTCAACACAAGTCCATCCAGCTTCAAGAGAATAATTACTAAAAGAGTGCAAATGGGGAAATTGGGATAGGATAGGAGGGAATCTATCCCAGGAATCCATCAAGAACCTAGCATCAATACCCTTATTACAAATCCAGAATAAACCTTGCTTTACTAGTTGGACTCCTCGTTTAAGAGTATGCCAAATCATGGATCCACTCCCTTGAAGATTAGACCAAGGGACTTCCTTTCCCTCCACTCCCCTCAAATATTTTACGTTGAGGATTTTAGCCCATCTTTGATCTTGGTTGATACACCATCTCGAGAAGAGTTTAGCGGCCAAAGCACAACCATTCAAACTTGCATTTCGTAGACCAAGACCACCATCCTGCTTTGACCTACAAACAAGGTCCCATTTAACCAAACTCTACTTTGAAGAAAATAAGTTACCTGTCCACAAAAATTGTCTGGAAAGGGCATCAAATTCTTTAATAAAGCTAGTTGGCGTTGTCTGCACAAAGCATCTGTAAATAGGGAGTGTCTAGATCACTGATTTCAAAAGAGTCACTCTACTTGTCATTGAAAGTCATCTATTAGTCCAACGACTAACCTTACGCTGGAATTTATCCAATATCTCTTGCCAGAATCCCCCTGTGTAGGCGGCTTGCCGAAAGAGGAACTCCAAGATAAACAAACAAAAGTGTTCCAATCGGAAATCTCAAAATTCCAGCAATCCTGGCTTGAATAAGAGTAGGAGTTTAAAAAAGAAGATAAAAGATTTCCTTTCATTAATCTTTTGTCTTGAGGGTTTTAAGTAAATATCCAATGCTTTTCTAAAGTTGGCAGCTTCATTGATTCGGGCAACACCCATAAGAGCAGTGTCATCAACAAATTGAAGATGGGTAGAGGAAGGAATACCATGACCCCAGTTCCATCCTTGGATCAAACCTTGTCAAACTCTAGACTTTAAAAATCTGCCCAATCCTTCAGCCATTAGAATGAAGAGATACGGGGAAAGGGGGTCACCTTGCCGAAGACCTCAGCCATTAGATTTTGTATGTTGTAGTAGAACAAAACTCACATCAACACTTCCAAGCTGTGCAGCTACCAAATTGAAGATGTCCTCTCGCCAAAATTCTAGAGAAAACCATGGAAGCCTTACCCAAACGAGAACCCTCAATGGAAGCTCTTCAGTAGACTTGAATCCAACATGTCATGGGTTGATAACGAGACCAACATGATTATAAAAATAGGCCCCCCCTTCAAAAGTCTTGTTCCTATAAGAGATGCATGAGAAAATTACCAAGAAATATTCATTAGCTGCCAAAAGCACCTCCATTTCCCCCTTTGGATTACATGTGCGACAAGCCCACGACTCCAAAAAAAGGCAAAGACGCTCCTATTCCCACAAATTTGCAAATTAAAGCATGACTACAAAGATAGTTAATATCTTCTTCCACTGAATTAGGTTGAATCACAAGGACAGGCCTAAGCTCCCTCCTTGCAAGGCAGCCATTCACCTTTGAAAGTTTGAAACCTTCCTTTTGAGAGGAAGTCCCCCCCATGCCTGCATCAAATGAGCCAAATATCGGATTTTCACAAGCCTGAGAAGCTGAAATTCCTCCTGCAGCAGCATCCCTAAACAAAGAGTTTTGCTTTCCAAAATTACCAGTAATATTCGCCATACATGGCCAAATCAAAACTTCTAATACCCCACAAACAAACCTCCAAAAAAAATAGAAGAACGCCAACAAGAACCACAAGCAAGAGCATAAAATAACACTCAATCCCAAAGAGAGCACTACAATCCCTCCAAACAAACCCCTGATTCGTCTATCAAACCGCAAAAAAATAAAAAAGACAAGGAAAAAGGGACCTTGTCCCCCCATAACCTCCCTGCTCCCTGCAAAAAACCCCGACCATTGCCCCAACACGCTGAAGACCACCTGCGCGCGGCAAAATAGGCTAGGGCACATGCCCTAGGCCCTACAGAACTTTGCCTGACACCCCATTTCTACAATATTAATCTTTAAAAAAATCATGTTATTGTATAGTGTTTTCAAGTTATTTCTTTGTAATTGTATGATCAATTTAATTGAGCATACCTCCTCTCATAGATTAGTGCAGGAAGCATATTCTCCACCTCAATTTTCTTTCAAAAAGCTCAAAGAAAAACGACCTTGAGGTCTCACAATAAGAAAAGTTAATTGTTATATATTTGTTGGGGGCATACATCTAATCCAAAGGTTTGTGGACTTTTGATTTTGTAATGATCTATATTGGGATGGGATATTAGAATAATATCTCAGAATATCTAATTTATTATTCTTTTAATGGTCAATATTGTGATTCTTGTAAATATTAGAATGTTTGTAATATTCTTTTATTCTTTCGTTATGAATGTTTCTAATAATGTCATCTTTGTAACCTATATATGAGCGTCTTGCTCATTCTTTAATTCATTCAATTATTTTACCAAACTAATAAGGTATACAAGTGGGATTTTTAAGTTTTCATTTGAAAAAAAAAATTAAAAGAAATCTTCATTCAAGAAATTCATGGGTCTGTTTTAGGGAAATATTCTTCCCTACCCACATTCGTTTATTTTCCTACAACCCGCGTAGGGTTATCCATGCTCTATCCGGGGCTTCTGCAATGCCATTTGTACTGGTTTTTTTCGTGATCGGTCTTCTATTGAAGCTCATCCATTCGTATTTGCATCTATGACCATTCTTTTTGGTTGTTTCTTGCTTCACGCGGCTCGTTTTCTACTCATGACGTCATTTTCTGGACACGTTCTCCACCCGCGTTTATTTCCGTGGGCTTTCTAGGCGCCTTTTTCCTCTGCAACATGTTGCCATTCCTTCCTTTGCAACCCGCAACGATTCTTCTCTACAGCGACGAGATTTTGTGGTGAAAACAACTCCGTTTTTAGGTACCCTTTCTACGTGTACTGACCCATTTTTCCTCTTCACAGGCTTCTGCATTCGTCAACCATTTTTTACTCCTTTTTATGGTCATTTGAGGGTTGTTTTTTTGTTGCCTAGGGTTTCTTTAGCATCCTTAGAATTTTTTCTCAGATTTATATTCAATTGCAAATTTTTGGTGGGTTCTTCAAGAACTTATTTAGGTATCTCTCCAAATTTTTTAGGTCTTTCAAAAATTATATCTTGGGATCTGTGCTTGGAAATATGCAGTTTAGTTTCAAAATATGTGCCTGTTTTTCTACATCAGTCTTATACTCAATGTGATTTGCACGTATTCTGCCTCAATATTTGTGCCATCATTCGGTCAACCACCTTTGACCACAGTTTTCTACAATGGCATCTCTAACAAATATCATGCTTGAGGGGAATTAGAAGTTCAACAGCAAAAAATAAAATACTTGTAAGCAGCGTATGATGACATTTTTTAATACAGGTGTCTTGACAAAATTGTTTTTGGCAAGACTAATCAACCTGAGGAAGAAGGCAAAGAGCAAGATAAAATTAATGAGAAAAATCGAGAAGTTGTTATGCTCATCAAACTTTCAGCCATTGATGATCAGAACCCGTAGGTTCCTTCTAGTAAAACAACAGCTAAAATTTTGAGCCATCTAAAAGGTCTGCATGAAACCTCGGATAAGAGTCATGCATTCTTCCTGAAGTACATGATCTTCTCGATCATGATGGATGAACAGGTGTCCCTGCAAGATCATCTCAACAAAATCAAGGACATTCGAGATCAATTGGAAGCTATTGGACGCAAAGTGGAAGAAGAAGACATGGTAATGATCACCCTGAAGAGTCTACCATCTTCCTATGAGCACTTTGTTGAAACTCTCAACATTGCTTCCACTCATTCTGATGTTTCCTTTTCCGATCTCTACATAATGCTTCTACAACAAGATCGCTGGAAACAACAATTTGGCAATGGTACCAGCTCATCTTCAAACACAAGCTTTCTTAGCTAAATCCACAAACACCTATTAGTTCTCTTAGTCTTTTCAGCAAAGTCCCTCTGCTCAGTCTTCAGAAGGCCCGAAGAAGAAAAATATTCAATGCAACTACTACCATAAGTTTGGTCATATGAAGTTGGAGTGTCGTAAACACTTAGCTGCTTAAGCCAAGCAATCTAGTTCACAACCTCAAGTGCATGCTGCGGAGCACACTGAGCAAGGTTAATCTGCCTTTTATGCCCTCATGGTTAAAAGACCTGCAGATCATGTAAAATCCTTTGCTCAGGTACCTCCCGCCACTTCACTCATTATCGGGATTCGTTCACAGACTTTCAGTCATTCTCAAATTCAGTCATTTTTGGAGGGGAAGAGTACACCATTGTCGGCAAAGGCAATATTCAGTTACAATCTAGAGGAAGGAAACTGATTTTCCTTGATGTGTACTATGTTCCATGAATGGAACTCAACCTTCTCTCAATCAATCAAATTTTGACACATTCCCCTCGGCTAGACGTGACATTCAATTCACATCAATGCAGTATCATTGATCAGGAAACTCAGTCTACTATTGTTGTGGGTCTTGAGGATCATGGTCTATACATGCTTGTTGACTCTGGTGATTCTTAGGAGCTTGCTATGGCAACCCATCACTCTTTTGGTAGTACACTCTGGCATCACAGTATGGGCACTTAAAGGTGCACTATATTTCTCAGTTTGTTCGAGAAGATCCTGTCATTGGATTGTTAGAGATTCAAATTCAAAACCTTGGAGTTTGCGGAGCATGTCAAGCTGGGAAGCAGGATCACACTCCATTTTCAGATTGTGACTCCTAGAGAGCTTCTAAGGCATTAGAACTAGTCCATGCTGATGCCAGAGGTATTTGTAGAAAGCATTTGTAGAAAAAAGTTTGGTCAACATATTGTTACTCTTAAAACTGACAGTGGGGGAGAATTTTGTTCCTCTGCCTTCTCCCATTTCTGTGAACATGGCATAAAGTGTCAATTAACACCCTACAACCCTCAGCAAAACGGTATCGTTGAGCGTAGAAACCACATGATCACTGAAATGGCCCAATCTATGCATGAACACAAGAGTATTCCAAATTTTGGGCCGAAGCAGTTCACACTGTCGTCTATCTTCTCAATCGCTCTCCCACAGTGGTTGGCAAGAAGCAGACTTTGAAAGAGGCCTGGTCAGGCCATAAGCCCAAAATCAGTGATCTCAAAGTTTTTGGCTCCACTGTTTTTGTCTGGATCCCTGAGGCTAAACGCACCATGTTAGATGCCAAGAGCCAAAAACTCATGCTCACCGGCTACAATGATAATCACAAAGCCTACCGCCTAGTTGACATCGAGACTAATCGTCTCATTTTCAGTCAAGATGTGGTCTTTGATGACGAACAAGGGCCATTTCAGCTCTCTCCTCCAGTTATGAATTCCGAGGATCAGTATCTCAAAGCTCAAGACTTGGGTGTTAGTCTTCCATTAGGTCCACCTGCTAGGAGGGCTCCAGCTAGGAAGCTTCCAACGGTTCCTATTCTTGTTCCTGTCCCTCCACCAGTTCCTTCTCCCATAGGATCACCCAAACATGCAACTATACCACTTGATTTTCCTCAGGATTCCTTTGATCTTCTCTTTGATGATGATGATCCTGTTGCACCTCTTGCTTCTGTTGTTGGCACTTCTACTCTCCGGCCTAAATGGTGGACCAAGACGATTGGTGATCTTCATGATGATGAGCTCATCGAGGGTAGAACTGCTCGAAAGAAGAGCAAACCTTCTGATTCTGTAAATTTTTCTCTCATGGCCAACATTCACAGTGTGTATGAGCCTCCAACATAAACAGAGGTGAAAGGGATACCTGAGTGAGAAGAAACTATGAAGACTGATCATCATAGTTTGTTGAAAAATAACACTAGGGTTTTGTCAAATCTTCCTTCAAGAAAGAAACCCATCAGATGCAAATAGGTCTACAAAGTCAAATACAAGGCTGATGGTACTTTAGATAAGTACAAGACTCGACTCGTTGCTAAAGGCTTCTCTCAGCGTGAAGGAATTGATTATGAAACTTTGCTCCGACAGCAAAGATGAGCACCATAAGATTAGTCGTGGCCAAGGCAGCTCAGTGTGGCTGGAAAGTCCTTCAAATGGACGTCAAGAGTGCCTTCCTAAACGGTGACTTGTTACAAGTGTGGTTTTCGTCGCATCAAAAGATCGACCTGTCAATGCCCGATACAACCACTAGACTTATAGAATCCAAAAGAGGTGGTTAGCCCCTTGTCATGAATCCTGAGGGGAGCATTGACCATTTTGCCAACAATCTCCCTATCAGCGTTACCCAAGGGAATTCAAACTTGTCACCAAGCTCTGATACCACTTGTTACAAGTGTGGTTGTCGTTGCACCAAAAGATTGACCTGTCAATGCCTAATACAGCCACTAGACTTATAGAATCCATAGGAGCCGGTTAGTCCCTTGTCACGAATCCCGAGGGGAGCGCTGACCATTTTGCCAACAATTCTAAGATATCTATAATTCTCATGGCATCTTTATCTCTTAGTCTAAGTATGCACGGTCTCTGCTTGACAAATACAGAATGCAAGACTGCAAATTTGCATCTACACCTATGGAGTTTGGTCTAAAGTTGTCAGCCACCTCTGGTTCTCCTATTGAGAATGAATTCGCATTTAGGCAACTAGTGAGCAGTTTGATCTATCTCACCGCCACTAGACCTGATCTCAGCTTTGCAATCAGTTACATATCCCGCTTCATGACAACTCCTACTTCAGATCATTGGGTTGTAGTGAAGCGCATCCTACGCTATGTCAATGGGTTTTCAATAATGTCATATTTCATGTTCTAATTCTTACTTTACAACTTTGAGAGGCATGGACCTTTTATATGGTTTTAAGATCTTGCTCCATTTCTGGGCATTTTCTTGGCCATTTTAATATATCTTCCTTGAAATTTCATTGGCTTTGGACCTCGACCTACACCTTGGATCTCACTTTTTTAATTCAATTTGCATCCTTGCTTCCCACTTGGGTTCAATTTCTATAATTCCAATTATGCCTTTTGTTTCTATCCTAGGCTTCAATTTTTCATACAAGTGTGCATTTTTTTGTGGAGTCTCAATACTTCCAAGTCTTCAAATTCTTCAATCAAAGGCATCCTTTTCCACAGTTTAAACATCAAAATGCAGCAGATGACTTTAATTGTTTGTATACTGAATGATTCAATTGGGATAAGTTCTTAAGGAAAAGTAACGGTTATACCCAGCCAAGTGACACAATAAGCATTTCCTTTATGGGACTAAATGAAAACTTTTTGGCATTTGTTTTCTTGTATGTGTGGATATACTCACTGAGTATGAACCCAAAATAAGACTTGAAAAATCGAGAGGTTAAAACAGTCATGCGTGAATCAATATTACAACTTATTACACGTATTCAATGGTTGTATGGGTGAATGTTTCTTCCCCTTAATAGGTCAAGGGGAATTGCTTTATTGAATTCTCATCCATTGCAATTTTTTACCCCTAGCTCTGCACCATATCAACAATCAGGTTCTTGAGGCAAAGATCAATTTTGAATTTGTACTCTCCAATCTTCTTTTGTAAGTGACAGTTGACTAGAGACTCAATGACTGAGTAACGGTTCTATGACACATTGATACTTAATGAGAATTATAATTGAAGTGGTTGGATTTTATATCATTTTCTTACACTCATTTGCATGAAATAATATTTGTAGGGCTTTTATTCCATGCTTTTATGGAGATTTTTGTATCTTTAATTTTTCTTTTTTATTCCATTTTAAGCCCATGTAATTGAATTTCAGTTATGCTTATGGTTTGCCATCTACATATAATGTGACTATGATATTTATTATTAATGTATTGATAATGTAATATTATTAATAATATTTACTACTACTGTACCTTGAAAGAGATTTGAAAGGCTGCCAATAATTTCAGTGCAACATGCACAATCAAGGGTTCTGTTTTCAACAGTGTCTTGTGTTGGAAGAAAGTAGTGATAAAACAGATGAAAGAGGAATTATCTAAAGAGATCAACATTTTTCACAATCCATCACAGACCAAATCTAAGCAACTGGATTGAGGGCACATGGTCGCATGATTCTCTTACATGGAAGTAGATTATTGACATAACAGATGGATTTGAGGCTTTAGATAGTGCAAAAACAGCACAAGGGTGCAGTTCTTTTGCAAGATGATGCTGTAGGGATATCCTGGGAAAATTTCATCCCCATTGCACTGCTCTGGGAACATACTCATCCTGAAAATGCAGTGTTTTAACATTTTACCTTAAAAACAGAAAAAAAGATTTAGTTGATTTTTATATTATCCTAGTCTTGGGAGTATTTGACAGGTCAAATTCATGCACATATTTAACTACTCAATGTGTGCCATATAATAAAGCATTCTAAGTGATCACAAAGCTCTCAAAGTATAAATGTCTGAAGCAAAGGGGGCCAAGCAAAAACTGTTTAGAGTCACCTCATGCATTGTATGCTAAAGATTCACAAGTGAAACACTGATATCTCTTATGCAGTTGACACAAATTTTTGACATCACCATTTGCAAAAATTTTAGTAAATGTTAAAATGTTAACTAAATGTTTTACTTCTGCAATGGGGTGTAAACTCTTCTCATCACACAAAACCTAGCTGCTAAAATCAAAGATATTACTGAAAAGTTTGACAGAACAAGTAATCTCCATTTTACTCTTACAATTTGAATCATATGAAGATTCTTGAACAGATAAACTTACCAAAACTTGCAATGGTTGCCTTGACCTATACATGTCCCCAGCCAAACACAATGATGATCAAATCGAAGAACACATTTTTCACAGTCATGGCAATGTTTTGATCTTGGAGGCTGGGAAAAAGTAAAGCAAACTATATCATGAACCTTAAAATGTAAATGCAACTTGAATAAAACATTCTTAACTGTGAGTTACAGCCTAGAAATTAAATTTTAAGGTATTCAAGAAAACAAAAAAGAATATATAAACATAATTTATCACTAACAAATAACAATGAATATCTAAGAACTGCCTACATACAGATCTTGATTCCAATTTCATTTCAAATATCATTTAAGTATTAAATTTGTAAATAAAGAGTTTTCCATTTGCGACTCAGGCAATTTTGTTCAAATGTAGGCAATTATACACAGATCATTATAATCAGTGGGCTTAAATCTAAAGACAAATATCAACATATTATATTTCAATCTGATTTCAAAAGAAATATTGTGATGTCCGTCAGTTACCAACCAGAGGTAAAATTTCATCCACTCAAAAAACATTCTGTGCACAGTTAGTATGCCATAATTTTTTCTGAGCATGTTCTCTGTTTATAGCAAAAATGAAGCCTATGATACATAATTGGCATGCACCCCCCCCCCAATTAAAGTTTTTGGGTTTCCTTAACCTCCCTGATGCGTGAGAAGTGTTCCAATATTCTTGGAGACATTGGGTTATAATTTCTTGGCTTCTGACAATTCTGTGTTTGTCAGTTGGTGACAATGCTCTTTGAAGCGTTTTGGATTTTTCTTCATCTTTTTGGGTTTTTTTGGGTTCGTTCTCAGGCCTCGGAGAAGGCTGCTATTTCTAGTAAGTGCTAGTTGAGCAGCAATATTTCTGAGTTTTTTCTGGGTTTGTTCTCTTCAGCTCTCGAAGAACATTGCCATTTATAGTAAGTTTGCATTGCACCTATCTTTCTAGGTTTTTTTGGGTTTGTTCTCTTTGATTCTTGAAGAACACTGCTATCTATAGTAGGCACTCGTGTTGGCATCAATATCATCTTTCAGCTTAATCTGGTGCCCAGCATGGTCAAACTTCTATTGGAAGTGTCTTGGCAAATTTCGTAAGGTAATGGATATTATTTCGATATTTAAAATAAAGTTATAAAGTGAGTTTATATTATTCGCGTTAGTGTTAAATAATAGAGCGCTAAGCATGGACACCAAAGTTGGGTGCATAGGTTGTGGAGGAAAAATCTTAGTTGTTTTTCAGAAGTTTAATGATAGCAATATTTGAATTTTATAAACTACCCTAATTCCCACCGAACTCTATAAATTGGAATTCTGGCTCTCATTTCAAGGGGCAGTTGGTACACATACACAGATGTTGTTGGAATGAGCTTTGGAGTTCTTAAGGATGAAAACCCTTCGCAATCTTTGTAGCTTTGATGATGAAAGACCCACCTTAGCTGGCACAATATTTTCACTCATGAAATACATTTGGTTTGCACGAATTTTGGTGATTCAGGAGCTTTATGGTTTTTGATTCAGACCTTGGATTTTTTGGTTTTGGGTTGATTTCAGAGTTTTGTAGTATGTTTTCTAGTGGTGTTTATGAGGTTTTATAGCCGGCCATACACCTTCAGCACTACAGGTTGACCTCTTTTTGATTCATAGCAGCCAGGCCATCCGTTATCTTTTTTTGGGTACTGGTTTAATACACTCTCCATAGCTGGACGACTACTTCCCATGCATTTTGGGTGAAATTGCTGTTGCTATTATCTTTTCCAAGGGAAATCACCTCTCTTGAAGACCAACCAAGCTTTTTGGGTGGTGTAGGACTCTTTTCAGATTGTTGGGTTATATGACTGTAAGACATTTTTCTAAGGTGCCCAGGATAATAGAAGGAAGGGAAAGGGTTAATTGAAGGTATTCGTGAAAAAGAAAGAGGGTTTGGGATCTTCTACGTCTTGTTGCCCCTGTACTTTCGGCACTCAGTTTGCTGTTGCAGGGATATATGAACAGTTTTAGTCATGTGGAGGACATTTCAATGTATTTGGGAATGTTTAAAACTGATCTCGGCATTTTCAGAGTAATGGGTGTGATGTTGGAAAGCATAGAAGTTCAGGATGCCACCTTACACCTTGCCAAAGTTGTTTCAAAGATAGATTTCAGAGTAGTGCTAACTGTTCCCTTCAATAATCTACTGCTACAGGTCTGATAAGGCAACAAGATTGCTCCATATCTGAGGTATTTCAGTCCTATGAACTGCTGGTTTGATTGTATTTGTATTTCATAATCTTATGGTTGCTAAGATATATTAAAAAACATTGACATTGAGAAGTATGTGTTAAATTGTTGAAATAATTAAATCTAAGTTTTCCAATCAGCAAGCATTCTATTCTGAGCTGCTATGCAACCATTTTATTGCCAAAAATTTCAAAAAACAAATATTGGGGAGTATGTTACGTGGATATCTACTGACAGGAAAAAAATTAGCAATGTTATTCAACTCAAGGAGAAAGCTACTGATGCTTTGTAGGATTCATAAAATTTTCCATAATATTGAATGTAGTTGAACTATCAAGCAATCTCCATTGATTTAGTTGCAATTCAACTCAAAAAGGAAGCTATTGATGCTTCAGTTTGAACAATTTTCTCATAAAACAGACTATAAATTTGAATATAACTGAAGCATCAGCAATATTACCATCTCCCTTTCATGCCCACAATATAGGATATCACAAGTGCAAGGAGAGGAGAGTGTTCAAATCATGGATCTCAGTTCAGTCTTAATGTAAACCCTCAAATTTGCATTAGATTAACATGGTTGTCTTGTATTCTCGAGAGAAACAGACCATAGTTTAAAAAACTGTTGGAAAAGAGATAAGCATGAATAGCACACGCTGGGGGTGAATGAGTATTAGGACGAATTTTAATGTTTATTTCAAATCTGCAAATATAACTTCAAAAACATCAAGCAAACAACAGATGCAAGAACACAAAAATTACGTGGAAATCCCCGAAGGGAAAAAACCACAGCAAAATATTGCTTTTAATAACTTCTTACAAACTGTAGGCAACAACCCACATAAGACACTGACTTACAAACAACTCACTAGAAGCACCAGCTCCCTTTCAGCACCAACTCAGTATGAGACACTGACCTCTAATAAACTCTGCTCGAAAAAACTTCAGTACTCTGCTAAAAAAAATTCTTTATATTCTGCTCAATAAATATAAATCTGTACTTCCTCTTTTTTTATCACACTTTATCTCTGATTTTTAAATCACAAAAAATCATCTTCATAAACTGTACTTTCCGTTTTTATTTCATAAATATCCATAAAACTCTTCAAGAATAAAAACTACTAAAAATGGTGCTGCCATTTGGATTCTCAAAATAGAAGATTTCTAAAATATCTTGTGCACCCAAATCTGATCAATGAAACCTTAACAATTCTGCTTTTAAATCTGCATAAAATCTTTCTTTTTGTCACATTGAATCTTTCTTTTTGCGTCACATCAAATCTTTCCTTTTTTGACATAAATCAGATTTGTTTTATCTTATCATATCCTCAAACATTATTTTCTTGTTTACTTCTAAAAGTGACTGCCAGATTTATGTGATTTGCTTTCCTTTCTTTTCTTTGCAATGCTTACGTTCTTTTAGCAATATCAAATATTAGGCAAATTCTTTTTTACACAACAGCATATTCGTTCTAGCAACTGTTTCTTATATCATTTTGCATGTCTCAAGCTTTGACATCAATGACAATTATCTAACAAAGCAAACCAAAACATTATCATTTTTTCAAAACAAGGGGATTTAAAAGGAATAAACTGGATTTAAAAAATGTAAAAAAAATGCAGAAAAAGGAGAGATTTAAATTTTTTTTGTATTAAAGGCCATTTCAATGGTATAAACTTAAAGACATAAAGAGCAAATATAATTGACAATTTAACTCATGTGGATAGCAGTTATGATCATCAATGTGAAAAATGCAATAATAGGACGTGTCACCACTACGCCTATATGCCAACTGAGCGGGCCCGCCTGTCCAAAGCACATATAGTCATGCCTAATTGGTCACCTGGTCACTATGTTTCAGTCACGCACAACAATAGCCCAATCTTCCACCAACTATAATTAGAGACTTCCATATCTAGCTTATTTTGAACCAAAACCGATGAAAAGCTATATATTCAAGAGCAATAGAAGTAGGAGAGTTTCTCAGGTGTGATCAAGATCCATTTAGATTTTTGCAAATTATATTAATATCAGTGATTGCAACACATACTACATACTGCATATATAATAAGTAGATGCTAATAGCTTTTAAACTTTAAATTATTATCTACTTAGTACAAAACCTACCTATAAACCATAGATGCAAAACTCACTGATAAGTCAAAAACTCGGAAGTTTTTGTGCTCGCCAAATTTTTACGACTTTTACTCATAGAATAACTAGCAGCATTTTTTTGAAAAACTCGGCAAGTCCGAGTTAAAAACTTGTCAGTGGCTTGTATAAGACACCCGGCAGCGTCAAAAACCAAAAAAAAATCATTTTGTTTGGTTTTGGTTGCCTGGTGGTGGATGGCGTCTTAAGTAGGTTTGCATGCAAAAACGTTAAAAATGTTGCATTTCCAAGGAGCTCATGTTGGTGTTGTGTAGCTGCAGGAGTTATCTTTTGATGTCGGATCGAACTGCAGATATAATCATCTACGAAGCAGCAGGGATACCGTCTCTGATTCACAGTACATCATCTCTCTCATTTAAGTCATAAACTGATGTCTTAGCTCTTTAACGTCAAGCGGTTATCGTGATATGGTCGGTCACCTGAAGACTATGAAGAGTTTCTTGGTTTGGCGTCACTGGGATTGGCATAGCTTCATTGGTAATGGTAAACTCCTTATTGTCAAAGACAATGAAGAGTCCACCTCTTCCTATTTCGCAAGAGTTGTTCAAACTTATGAACGACATTCATATATTTTCTACAGGTTACATTTTTCAGTTGGCACGATTACATGTGAACAGTATTCTTTCTTGTTTGCAGACATTATACATATGCTATGTTTTATTGTATCAGACATTGGTTGTGACCAGTGAAGAAGGTGTTATTATTGCATTACTTCTGTAGAGTCAGTTTTGTTGGCATTGTAAATCAGACTTCTATTATTCTTCAATAAAAGTGATATTTCTTGTGGCTAGGTTTTTTCCCTTCAAGTTGGAAGGGTTTTCGCAGGGTGACGTCTATATATCGTTTTATCTATTTTTGTATTGCGCTGTGTACTTGATTTATGTTATAAAATCAACAGTTCAAACATGTCAATTTTGGGAGAAAAATGCTTCAAAAATGAAGAATCCAAAGGCCCCTTATACCCACTTTACTGAGTTCCAATGATGAGGTGTTTGCCTTGAGGGATGATTAGAGGCCTCCTTTCACTACATTTTGACATTTTGTACATGTTTTGATATCATGCTACTCATTGTAATCATCTTTATGATATTTTTGATATAATAGAAATCTTCCATTCACTGATTTGACAATTTCATTTGTCAAACTGAAATTTTATTTAGTACTCTAATATTCTATTGATATCCAATGTTCAATGTTCAAGTATTTAGTATTTGCAATTTTGCTATTTTACTTCTTATACATCTTTTCTAACTATCATTTCAAATACTATATGTATAGTATATAGTATATACACCACTGCCCACCACCCCCCCGTCCCCCCGACGTTCCTCATCTCCCTGTTCCCGACGGGCGGTGGAACATTGTTTTATCTCTTTTTTGTTGCATCTAGGTTTATAGAAACTCAATAATGGCATTCCCTAAGTACTCTAAATTGTTTTAGAGTCTAATGAACAAGATTTGACACCATTTTTTCAGAATGGGGGTCGAGCAACAGCCATTCGTGCCAAATGAGGAGGCACTGCCACAGTGGACTCCAAGGACTAGACCCTCCACCTCTCCCCTAGTTTTTAATAGAGTTGGGACAAGGAAGATGTAAATTGTTTTGATGTTGTACTTATTTATAGTTTTACAAACACAATTTACTATTTTAATTTTGCTTCAGACTAGCTACAAGCCATTAGCATTCCACATGAGGATGTCATTTTGTACCCAATTTGCATTTAAATATATCTAGACTCAGCTTGTTTCTTTTGTTTACTCATTTATTGACTCATTGGATGCATCTCAACATTGCATTTTTCAAAAAAAATACATTTCTAATTAAATTTAAGCAAATTTTTAAGTTGCTGAGGTTTTGCCAAGTTTCTTTTCCGACCTCGGCAGGTTTTTACTTTTGGCGAGTTTTTCAACTATGCTACAAACTAAGGCAAGCTATTAAAAAGTGAGTTGAACTAATTGTTGAGAATGTGAAGTTCAACAACCATCTGACCATTCCTTTTCTCCATGTATCTTCACTTGCGTTTGTCTCTTTATATTTGAAAAGTTAAACATTTGTATAAAAGGATGTGTGAGAAACAACGAATAAAGATGTTGTGAGAACCAAATAATTTGTTGTGTTTGTTTCTAATTGTCTTTATTTTAGTTTTGTTGTTTTGGAAATGGGGTTGCAAGCAAAGTGGGTTTAACCATGGAGGAAACTCTATAGTATGTGTGCTTGAGCTGGAGTAGTCTTGGGATGGGTGACCTCCCAGGAAGTCCTGCTTCACCTCTGTGAGCATCACCTAGATGCAATGAGTGCTAAGTGTTCCATTCATTCTCATGAGAGAAGGGTTATTGTGAACCACTACTCATGAAACATGGGTCAATGACTTTGACTCAAAAAACTACACAGTTGAATCCTGATAGCAATATCACAATTTGACTTGCTATGGAAAATATCTCCTACTTATCAATTATTTTATCTTATCTTTAAACCCAACACTTGGTATCAAAGCCAAGGAGAAGTTGTGAAGAAATTGAGCAGAGATGGAAGATGCATATAAATGGAGAATTGAAAAATTCTCGGGGCAAAACTTCGTGGAAGCTATAGCTGGAAGCTTTGCTGGTGCAAAAAGAACTTGCTATAATGTTGGAAAGAAAGACAAATAAGTCGACTATGATGTCCGATTAGTAGTAGAAATTGGACAAAAAAGCAGTGGCGACCATAATTCTTTCCCTCTCCAGCAATATGTTGTTCAATGTTGCAACAAAGAAAACAGCAAAAGGATTGCGGGAAAAGTTTCTACCATGTTAGAGATGGCTTCCACATCAAATAAAGCTTTTCTAATGAAGAAATTCTACAACTTGAAGATGGAGGTGTGTCAAATCATTTAAATGAATTTAACACATTGATCAGCCAATTAATTTTTGTGAGCATAAACTTGGACGATGAAATTAAGGCCATTTCAATATTGCGCTCTCTACCCAATAGTTGGGAAGGAGTCATGACTCAGCGACACAGTGTCTGACAAGAAGTAAGTGTATTAATTTGATGATGTTGTCAGGGACTCTTCTTAGTGAGGATATGAGGAGGAAGAATCAAGAACTTCCTTAAAAAAGACGCTTTGGTAATTGGCTAAAGTGGGAGATCAAATGAGAAAGGAAGATCAAAATCAAATAAGAGATCAAAGTCAAGAGGCGAAAATAGTGGCTTCTTATTGTGGTAAGCAAAACCACATCAAAAGAAATTGTTGGCCATTCAAGGCTGAAAATCAGCCAACAGAAATGAACCAAATGCAACATATGATGAAGATGTGGGAGCTCTTATTCTAATATGAGAGATCCACAACAAATGTTTGGGTTCTGGATTCAGGAGCATCATTTATTTCAAAAAAATTTGAAGCAGTAATTTTGGTAAGGTTCATCTTGGTAATAATAAATCTTATGATATTATTGCCAAAAGGAATATTTTGTTGAAACTAATAAATAGAAATAGTTGATTGCTACGGGACGTTACATATGTCCCTCAACTCAAAAAAAACTTGATTTTAGCTACACAATTGGATTCTCAAAGATGTAGTCACTTTTAAAAGTGACAAAAAAGGCCTTGGTAATAGCTAGGGGCAGCAAATCAAGCACTTTGTATGTGCTAGTGAGTCACACTAAAGTGGAAGCTACGAAGGCAATTGCAAATAGTGACTTGGAGCGTTGGCACAAGAGGCTTGGTCACATGAGCAAGAAAGACCTTTGGATTTCGCACAAGGCAAATCAACTTTTGGGTCTGCAATCATTGGAATTGGAGATGTGTGAGCACTTCACATATGCAAAACAAATGAGAAATAGCTTCTCTACCAATGCACGTGATAAGAAGACAACCATTGGAGCCAGTGCATTCAGTTATATTTGGTCCTATGGAGGTAACTTCAATTGGTGGGTCTAATTATTTTGTTATTTTTCTAGGTGAATGCACTAGAAAGGTTTTGGTTGATATGTTAAATAAGAAGACTAAAGTATTAACAAAGCAAAAAAAAACTAAAGTAATTGACAAATTTAAGAATTTCAAAAACTTGTTCAAAGGCAAGCCAACAATAAAATTAAGTATTTAAAATTGGATAACAGTAAATTCTACTCCATAGAGTTTGATCAATTTTGTGAAAAGAATGGATTAAAATTGTTTCATTGTCACCACAAGAAAATAGTGCAATAAAGTGTATGGATAAGAAAAATTTGGTGAGAGCTCATAGCATGCTTTCAATAGAAGGTTTGCAAAAAGAATTATGGGCAGAAGCAATAAATACAAGGTGTATTTAACTAATTGAGGTCAATCCTCTCAGTTGGAATTTGAAATTATTGAAGAGAAGTGATTGGGTAGGAGGATTTTGTACAATCATTTGCGAGTGTTTGGTTGTGAAGCTTTCATTCACATTCTGCTAAAAATGAATGAAGTTTGAATTGAAATTGAAACAGCGTATCTTCGTTGAATATGGAGATGAGCCATACAACTACAGGTTGTGGCATATGATTGCTATATAGATAACTAGAAGCTAAGATGTGATTTCCAATGAAAAAGTGATGCCAAGTTTGATGGAACAGGGGAGCCTTGCTAGAGAATGTGTTAAAGGATGATATTTTGCAACCTTTGCCACAGTTAGTTGTAAATCCTCCAACATCACGTTTTGAGGATTGTCTGCAGGAATGATCAAGGGTTGTGGGAGAAGAGACTTTGAATAAAGCAGAACCACCGCCCATTGCATATTCTCCAATCTCTGCATAAAACTCTTTGGAATTGCCACAGGTTGTGGGAATTTTGTGTCCCACGCGGTCTCTTTTGTCTTCACCCTTCACTTTATCGCCCATGAGAATAGTTGCAAAGGAATAGACTAATGTTACTTACAGGGCCCTGTGTTAAGTTTTAGGATAGCTGCAAATGTAATAGCACTCTATTTTGTATGTGTTTTCCAAATGCAACAATCTCTCTTTCATTTATATTAGGAATGAGGTTAGGAGAGACATGTCCCTTCATGGGACAT